>JAYDZK010000001.1:94563484-94614331 GCA_034509185.1 Euphonia xanthogaster | reverse complement strand
GTTGTTCAGCATGGAATTGAAGGAAGAAAGAAAGTGCCATACTGTAATAATTTGAAGGGTTTTTTACCCCTACAGTTGTTGGTTTTCTGGGTAGATCAGTGCAATTCAAACAATTGTGTCTTTGGCAAGTGTATTTTATGTTTGCACAGAAACTCTCTTAATTGATCAGTTAGTCTGGGGTGGCATTTTAAGTGCATTATAGTTTGTTTTATTGTTTTTTTTTCCCTGGGGAAAGGCTGAAAAACCTCAATATAGTTTTTATTTTATTTTTATCAAATAGTGAGTTTAGGCAAAAGCTCTTGAGTATGTTTTATTATGCTGTCACGGAAAGCTAGTGCATTTTTTCTTTATTGCTAACATTTGTTGGGTGATGACAGGTTATCAAACAGTACAGAGCTATTTAACACCTTGGAAGAAGACAATAAAGAAACTGGTGACACTTGCTTAACAAGAAGCACAGTGTGTTTTGGGAAATCTGTCAGTGAGAAGACAGGCCCGTAAAGATGTCAGGCCTATTTTGACCTTTGTTCTCCTTGTTTGTATTCTACTGTTTCAGCTTTGCAAATGACTCCACATTTGGTACTTGAATTGAAAGTAGGCATCCCATAATAAGGAAAGGACATGAATAAGTTTTAGAAATGTATTGCAAAATGAAGAAGATGGATACTCAGAAAATGATTATGCATTTTTTTTTCATGGTTCCATAACGCTATTAAAGGAAATAATTTTTAAAAAAATGTAGTTATATATGTAGTTATTTTGGGGTGATCTGTCAAATGGTAGATGTTGCATTAAATCCAACTGCTACTGAAGCCTGGTACTGTGTGCCTACAGTAATCTGAGCTCTCTGTAATGATGTATGACATTCACTTTCCATGCTCAGTGCTATATTTTATCCAGCATTTGGATAGCATGATATTCTGACCTTGTCTGATTGGTGATCTCATTTTCTGTGAATGTTGCAAGAACAGTAAACAAAGCCTGGAAGAATTGTCAAGCTGACAAGTTGTATTGCTATGTATCTTTTCAAGACAAAGCCACAGAAATTTATGTGTCTTGACACCTTTGTCTCTTGTATTAAGAAAGCTTTAACTAATTTCTCCTTGATTCTATGGTCCACTATCTAAAAATGCCACATCTTATAAAGATAGTAGATAGTCTTTTAAGGACAGACCTCAGAGAGATGGAATAAGTTAGGAAAAAAACACCAGCAGCAAAATTGTGGAAGGAATTCCAAGACTAAAAAGAGTGCCTCATCAGAAGAGTGTATGAAACATTTAAATGACAGTTCTGTAATAAAATTTATACATGACTGTGTGTAAATGTGTTTTACAAATATGTTGAGTAGGAGAATAGTTTTTTGCATGAATCTCACAGACATTTACAAATGTCAGTGATTGCAGGAATGCAGAAATGGTTTTGTTTTATTGTGTTTTCCTTTCACCTTCCTCTCTCACTCTCTCAAGAAACTTATAAAAGCAAAACATTCTACTCTGTTGAAACCATGTGGGGATTTTGCATCTGGAAAATTTGAACCTAAATCTGTATGTGTCTTACTTTCAGTTGAATACTGAGCTTGTTTAATTTGCATTATTTAAATTCTATGTTTGAAAGAGAAATTATTTGATCTAGAATTACATCTGCATAATGTAGTTGTACTTTAATTGCTTAGACTGGCTTTAGTAACTATTTTTGCTTTTAATGGGAAGTTGCTATTGACTATACACATCTTCAGCAGGTATTTATAAACAATGAGAACTTCAGAAGTGAGGGAAGTATATGGCTAAGTGGCAGTCTGAATAGAAAGTGGGATTACAGCATAATTCTGCTGGGATTTGGGTGTAAGGTCTCTGATTTATTTATAACAGAGTTAAATCATCTTCTAGTTGAGCAGTTAAATACTGAGGACATCTCTTTTTGGAGTCGTCTTATGCTTCAGCCAATTGACAGAAGATAAGCTGCTGTACCCATCCCTCCCAGCGCTTTCAAAGCGTGGTGGAGCTTATTAGAAATGAATGACTCATACACAGGGTGGAACAAATGCACCATTGGTAGCCTACAGAGATAATAACACTGACCCCCGGTCATTTTACAAGGGAGCTCTCTCGTGTAGGTCGACTTCCCACTGCTTTAAACCCAACCTAAATAGACTATTCACAGGCAACTGGATTGACAGATTAGAGATTTATATGCACAAGTGTAGGCATTAGCAGCATGGTCTCTGCGCATCGGGACACGAGAACTAGTTGAAATATCTGACCACGAAAAGCAGAGGGACATTTTGCTGTAAAGAAGTAGGTTTCTAAACTTTCTTCAGACTTGTGAAATATGGGTGGTAGGGCAGTCATAAAAGGCCAAGCTTGCAGTGTCTGTTTATGCAGGACTTCCAATAATGTGAAATTGTTTGGAAATAAGGGTTATGATAGGGCTGCCACTTCACAGGGAACATTGGAGTCGGTGGAAAGAAGACACAATTTTAGGTTATAAGTCAAAATATGCTCTATTTGCCTTTTCCTCTTCAATACATATATATACATAAAGTGAATAAGCAGGAATAATTTTGTAAAAGTATGAAGTTTAACATTTGTCAAATTATACCAGTTTTAGGAGGAGCTTGTGGTACTGAGTTTAAGCATGAGAATACGAACGTGATAACTTGTACTAACTCAGACTTTTATACAAGGTAAAAGTGTGTCAAATGTCTTCATCTTTCAACTGTGTTAATGTTAATGAAAAACAATTTGGCTGTAGAACTCATCCACCCAGTGTGTACTAGAAATTTAATTTGTGCCTTTCTGCAGAAGGAAATGTGTTCTATTGCCTGATCTTAACAAAGGGTTATATTGAAAGGAATGATTTCAAAGCAGATGACAAATTACTGAAAAGACATTTTTATTGTGCAATAGCATGCCCCCACGAAGGAAAACAAGGAGTGAGTGGGACACAACACTGCTCCCCTCCAACATGCTCTAACACTAATTTAAGGAAAAACACATTCAGAGACAACCTTCAGGGGATTTATTATTTTCATTTCTTTAGAAAAATCTTAAAGCTTCTTTTTTTTTTTTTTTGCTTGGGCCCTTCAGTAAAGAACATTATGACATGCAATTGGATCTCCCAAAAAAGGTGTTTTTTAAAATTATTATTCCTGTTATATTCTATGTGCAGAATATGGGGCAAATACATTAATAATACTTGATTTATAGAGGCAGAAATTATAAAAATTTGTCAGAAATCTGTTTGAAAGACAATTGTGAAACGAACAAGAGTTTCAGTCCAAGTGTAGATAAACCAGCCTGACCCCCTTAGGCAGCCTTTAGTGGAATATCAGAATTTTCAGATATCCCTAGATGTGATAATGTAACGATAAGGAAAACATATCATAATGTTATATGTTTTCAAGATGCTAATTATCTAAATCTCTTCTGATACCAAAGCTCCTGACTTTTACTGAAAGCAGTGAAACTTTCCTTGCTTTTTTCACAAGTTTCTATGCTCTGAAATTGTTAATTTAATGCCTGAGATTTGTAATGCAGTATGCAGATTGTCGATGCTGTATATATGTATCTAGATATTTATTTGAAAATAAGTAATTTTTATTCTCACTGAAGCAAGTGAATTGATATTGGCAGTGACATTCAATTACTTGGCCCAGGAGGCTTTTGTTGAGACCTGAATCCAGAGGCCTTTCCTTGGTCACACATCCCAGCAAACAAATCCAGAACAGGAATTTCCTGGGTCTTTCCTTACTTTGTATCCAGGCAAAATTTGGGTGAAACTCAAGGAACTGCAGTCATACAAAGTCTTCCTCCAGCAATTCCATCTTTCTGATTGAAGATTTTGCACGTGGGCTTCAAACTCGCAGTTTTTCTATTTGGAAGTTGCAGGCTACGGCTGGGATAATACATGCATATTCATTCTTTGTGACTGGTTTGTGGTGGATGTTTTCACCAAATACCAGGTTTTATACAGAATTCATATTTCAATCTGTTTGTCTTGTCCCATATCTGAGCTTTTAACAAATAACATTAAGTTGAAATGGGTGTCTGGGAGAGATAGAATATTTTCCCTTGTATTTCTGCTGTGTTATCTGTGTGAACAAGCATCCACCTAAGTAGGAATACACAGTTCTCAAAGATGCTAATCTGTCCTGCTTTCTAATTTCCACTTGCTTAAATTCTAATTTTAAAGGGCTGTGTGTTTGGAGAATCTTTTTATTCTTCAAGTATGTGGATTAGTCTTAACCTTTGTCATGACTTTGCTAGCATTTGCAAACATGTGCCTTTGATCATTAGAGTTGCTGTGAAAAGGAAGAAGCACAAACGTTTGTCATTTTCTGCTTGCAGATGTCCTACACATCACCTCAACTCACCTTTCAGCTTCCATTCTCTAGTGTCACTTCCCTCAGAAAATTTAACTGCCTTTCCCTGAGTCCAGTATTTCATTCAGATAAGTAGAGGCATCCTTTTCTCCCCAAAGGGAATAATTTTTGTTTGAAGACTGTGATTTTTAGTTGGTTCTAAGTGCAGATTTGTTTTTTTCTCTCTGTATCTGTTCTTATTTTTGCTGCTTCACAAAATGTTGCTTTTATGCTAGGGGGGAGGATAGCTTATGGCACACTAAGAAAATTGTTTGGGACTTTTGCGTCTCTTTGAGCTTCTGAAATGCATAAGAAAACCTGCTCATCTTGGTAAATACATTAGTTCCTGTGAAGTTTTTGTCTGCTTGTTTCTTTAACATTACACAATATTTTCAAACTCTATTTTTTTTGCTTTCAACCCAGTTGGTGAGTCATCCTGATTTTCAATTTTGGTTTAGAGTATATGTTTTTATAAAGCATGGCCAGTCAAACATATGTCCAAAATGGCCGTATTTCCTCTTGAATGTAATAAGGCTTCCAAAATAATGACAACCATCAGGATATTCTGACAGGAAACTTATTTTAAAAGAGACTGTACAGTGGGAGGTTGCAGTGAAAAGCTAGAAATCTGTTAAATTTGTAATCATTCATCATAGATTTCTCCACTGGGGCCCCAGTTTAGAGAGAAAGCACTTGTATGTGCTTTCTCTACTGTGTTTTTCAGGTAAAAATCCAGTCCCCAAGGAAGTCGGTGTAATTTTCTCTGAAAGTGTCAGTGTGGTAACAGCACTGAAGTTCACTGAACTTGCAGTACCATCTTTGCAGATAGTGTGATTCTGAAGTTAAACAGTGGTGCTCTACTTGGAGTAGTTCTTACTACAGGACTTGCTTTTCTTTGTTGATGCAGAAATACAGAGGATTACAGCCTGAGCTCTATAGAAACTATAGAGTGCTACTTGCAAGAATCTCTAGGTAAAATGTCTATGCATGTATAAACTCTATTTTACTGAAGAATTAAGTCTGTCTAAAATACTAGGATGACACACCAAAGTTGTTGTTGCTATTTATAAAATAGATTAAATATCTGTTAGTAACTGATATATATAGTTAGAATTAGAAGGAAAGAATGACTAAATGCCTAATGTTTCTTTATTTATCTTTTTGTCAGTATCTAATTCAGGTCTAAAAGTGCATCCTCAAGTAGTGCCTGTTCCAGGCGTACCCACACTGAAGCATTCCCACATCATCAGGCCTTGATCAACCCTTAAAACGCAGCAGTTTGGTGGCTTTTTATGACAGTATCATTTAATTTATCTCTACTGTTACTTTTGTTCTGGTGCTTCTGTTCTGTGGTGAAACAGACGCTCTGTGAAGGCTGAGCATATCTGTAATTGTAGTTACTTTTTTATGTATAGTGCTGTAGTCTTTTGTTGAATAATTTTTATTTGCATGGGAAATGAGAAACAAAGGAATTGTTTCTTATGGCGCTTTTGTGCATCTAGGATTCTAATATAATCAATGAATGACCCTTCTCTGTAGCATAAAACCATCTACAATAGCAACACTCTTTCTATATGGAACAGACTAGTGGGCTTTGAGCAGAGGGAGTTGGACTAGATGCTCTCCAGAGATCATTTCCAGCTTTAACTATTCCATGAAGTAGGTATAGGTGTCATCTTGAAGTGCTACGCAAATTAGAAAACAGATCCTCTGATTGTTTATAATATGAGCTTATTTGGACAACACATTTCTTACCAGCCAAATTAAGGAATTTAAGAAGGAAAATTGAAAAGAGGAGATAAGAAATGTGAAACACAAAAGGAAGAGTAGGCAGATATTCTCTTCATTATCCAACATAAAAATGTCTGTTTCCTTTGAAATGCAGATTTTGTTTAAGAGAGGAAAAATAAGAGAAGCCGCATTTAATTCATATTCAGGTTGATGTGAATATTTTAAAGGAATGGATAAAACACCTTGGAGGAGGGGGGTGTGCTAATTTTAGGTTTGCACAGGCTGTTTTTTGAGCTGCAAGAAAGTATCATTTAATTTTTAGCAGTCTACAGCAGTAAGGAGTATTGCAGGTAGGGCTGATATTTACATGGTCACTTTATAATTGCAGGTGACTATTCACAAGGAGACACTGCTTGCACTTTTGGAATTCATAGTTGTAAGAGGAATATGGAAAAAAAATATGAATTACTCTAAACTGAGTTGTGATATGACCATATTGTTACAAGTACAGAGTGATATGCCAGTGTTAATTTGCACACTAGCTACCTTGCTAAAGGATGTCCTTGTTTTTTTTTGATTTACATTCACACTTACTTGTGAGAGGCTGCCTTAAGTCCATGGATGAAAATGGAATCAATCACTTTTTCTCCTCTTCTTTGATGCTTGTAATTTCCTTCCACCTGTTCTCTTACCGTTCTTGTCGTTCAGTTGGCTGAGCTTTCTCACAGTGAGCATTCACTCTGCAGTTGTTCAGAGGTCCGGTTAGTGCAGTGCTAACCAGGGAAATTCTCCTTCTGTCACAACACACACCTTTCCTTCAAGCTGGACTGCAGATTCTGCTTTCTGCACTATGTTTTCTGGGACTCTTACAGTACCACTGAAGAGGTGGTTGTCTCCCAGCTGATTATCATTTCTTCCCACTCTGCACTATCCCCATGATTACTGCTTCTTCACTCTGCTGCTGCAATGAGCACATCCTAATGGGTTTCAGTCAAAAGAAGTTAATCTGGACAAATTTACAGTTTTTGATAAGCAGCTTAATTGGAAAAAGTCAAAATTTATTGGAAAAAGTCAAAAGACCCACCGTCCTGAGGAAATCTCAGGGTACAGTATTCTATTCTGCAAAGAGCGGAACAGAAGACAGAGGTGGGATGTGGGGATCACCACAGCAAAATCTGCATGTAGCACTTTAGGCTTGGGGGTGTCTGTGCTGTCACCCAGGGATAGAAAATTATTTTAAGTGGTGAGTTGCTTATAGGGAACTTATAGGTACTTATAGGGAGCTGTAACTCAGGTAGCAGTAGCGTTTTTTTGATTTACCTGCAGTTGAGAAATGCACATTCTTATTGCTGATAAACTTTAAGTTGTCTTGCTCTGTGCTAAGTTCTGTGCTCTCTGTATTCTATAACTTCCCTGGATCTGTAAAATGGAATATTATGTACCTCCCATTCTTTGTAGAATGAAGTATTTCAGTGAACACAGGAAGCTTATACTGTCCAGTGTCTTTGTTAGGAGTCTGCACCAGCTCAAGTCTGGTATGAATTTATGTAAATCAGCAGTGAGACACAGGAAAGAAAGAAATATGAGTACACAACACATTAACAGAATAGCATCCAAGGGCAGCCCTGGTGGAAGGAAGGCTTAATTTCTTGTCAAATGTTAGCCCAAGTTTTATATTGCTTTTTGGTTTTCTTCCCAAGTAAGATTAAGACAGGAAAGATTTTTTTAGGCTACACATGCAAGCATGTAGGGTGCTGCTCACTATTGTCTTCTTGGATATTTAATACCCCACTGAATTCTATAATCATTTTTCATGGCAGCTGGTCTAGTACAAGGAAGAAAGAAAGAGTAGCAAATAACACAACAATGAAAAAGAGTCATTATACTCTCTACCAAGAAAATCATCAACCTTTTTCACAGTTTCTTCTAATTATATCAGTGTTTACATTTTATTGTGCTAAGTAGGTGAAGGATTACATTATGGTATAAATGGCTTTCCCAAAGTGGAAGCTTTACTGGCATGTTTATGGACTATTCCATACGTTATAATGTAAGTTATGTTCCTTTTTTGGCTAGATTTGCATTTTGGATTAATTCTGGCTTTTTCCCCTTCTATTGGATGATAACTGACACCATGATAAACTGATAGGAGTGAAAAAAATCTTATAGTTTGTTTTTCTAAATCCATAGTTTGTTTTTCTAAATCCATAGTTTGTTTTTCTATTTCCAGCACTACAGCTAGATAAATAGAGAGCTAGATTCTTCTTACATATCATCAACCGTTCTAATAGATTGTTTTAAATTAATGTCCTCTTAATCATATTGGATAAGTTAATTTCAATTTAAAATATATACCTGTCTGTTGTGAACATTGACTGTGTTGATTGTAGTTAACTCCTACATGGCTAACAATAGACAGTGAACTTCTTGCACTTTATTGGTGGAATGTCTTTTGATAAGGTTGGCATAATATTGTTGGCATAATGGAATAAGAAAATGATAGTAGATTGGTGGCCTACATAGTATTTTTCCTGCTTTCACCTCTGTATAAGTCCTTGCCATCCTGACTGAAGCTGTCACATGCTGCTGTGTAAATCATCTCGGTCTATTTAGTGATGGTGGTTGAAGTTGGTGATGGAGATGTGAAATGTTATGAAAGTGTAGTGTTTATTTCCTATATTGTGACCCAGAATGTAAAAGATGCATTAATAAGGTTCATAGGAAATCAAATGCTTTACTCCTTTTCCCTGTAAAACTAAAACTTCTGCTCTATTTTATGTTGCTCTCCTTTGTTTTTTTAGCTTCAGTAAAAACCTGGCGTTCATTTTCATATTTAAATCAACTGTAAGAGACTAAGGAGCTACAGAGTGAGTCTGAGACAAATCTAATTTAGAGTTCAGATTGAATAATTTAATACTGAAGCATCCTGTATGTCAGCTGAGTGTGGGAAACAATCATAGCTAACTTTTTTAAATATGCAAGGTGGGATGAAGGAAGCATTTAGGTAAGCCCTTAATGATCATTCTTCTAATTTTCTTTGAAAGCAAAACAGGTCTGGCGTAGCTGGATATTTAGTTGTCAATTGTTCTAATGTGTCTTACAATTATATGAGGAAAGAATTGACATCAGAAACCATCTGTAGCAGCTCTTTTGCTTTTAGAGTTAGCATAGAAGGGTGGTTACATAATGAAATAATCTACAAAGTTGTCTGCCAAGTCTTTGATCTGTGGATCTTGCTTTTTCCTAGATGGCATGTCTCCTAAAATTAGGACAATATGCAAAACATATTGTATGACTCAGAAAATAAGAAGTGAAGTTAATATATTGTTGTTTCAGTCTCAGAGTATTTATACTAAAATGGACTTAAAAATTTCTTTGCATGATTTTCCATGTTTTTTTCACTCAACAGACAGAATTAATGCAACAGCAGTTTGCCTGACTAACAAAAATATGCAATATGAAAAATTCAAAATAAAAATACAGATGAAACTTATGTGCCTTGTGATGCACAAAAGGCGCTGTAGCTGTGACAAAGTGACACCTTCAAGCTTTCAGGGAGAAATTCTTGCTGTGTCCTAAATCCCGGACTAGGACATTGCATTAATTTGTTCTTAGGGCTGAGATAATACTTGAATCTGTTTCAATGTGATCGGGAAATTAGTTGAAGCACTTCTTCCCTTCAGAGGAAAATATTTCATCTGGGAAAGGCACAGAACAGCAGAGTCTTACGGAGTGTTGCTCCCCATGTGCAGTCAGCTCTCTTCCCTGAGAATCCAGAGTCTCTTTGCAGACACACACAGGCAGGTTTGTATCTAGGCACACATTTCCTTCTTGCAGGAAGCTTCTATTGCTGTGTAATGTCAGATTCCCTGCATCCCATAAATCTTGTTAGCAAGCACTTCCAACCAGGCAGATAGAGTTGGAGAAGCTGATGGGTGTGCAGGGGTGTTGGGTGCGGGCATTGAGCTAGAGGGGCAGGCTTGGGGGGAAAGAGGGAGGGAGAGAGGACTTAAGGTGAAGGCCAGACTGGTGGACATCTCTTCTGTCACAGTAACTTGACAGGTCTATTGGTTTACTCTTCTTCTTCTTCTTGAGTGCAAATCAAGACAAGCCATCTATTGCCCAAATCATAAACTGACTTCATAGGGGAGATCACATTTTAAATTCTTTGAGAGCTATTTCGGGAGCTTCAGCACTTTTATAAAAGTATGGTGCAGTGCAGAAGTACTAATACCACATATTGCTTCCAGCATATCATCTCTATATATTTTAGACTTTCAAAAACAACCAAACATGAGAAAATATAAACTGTTATGTATGTGCTTTTCTATTTTTACAAAAAGAAAGTCCTGTTAAGTTTTTAAAAATTTTATTGCTTGCTATATACCAGAAATCCTCATAAAAATGTAATTGCATGTAATTATGCACATTCAGTACTAGACACAACTATATAATTAATCAGTGTATCAACCTAAATTTTTTCTGCATCTGTTGTTGGAATCACCATATTGCAGAAGCTATACTTATAATCTGTATATGTGTACAGATAAACATTTTGAAGAGGGGTCTGGTGTGTTTCAAATTTACGTAAGATTATTTTTCTCAACATCTTTTCCTGTTTATTAAACTATAATGATGTTACATCATTTGGAGTAAAGTAAGGAACTGTTGTAAATGTAGATTAAGATTTCATCAGATATTATCAATAAACCTACTCTAAATTGAATGTCTGAGAGTAATTCCAACTTTTATCAAATTGTACAACTATTGTACAATATTTCACAGAAAAATAACAGGAAACAGAAAAATGTAAACTCATAAGTTAAGTTTTCAACAGGTCTTAGAATTTTTAAGTGCCAAACATGTTTTGTATGCTCAGAATCTATTGACCAAAATCCTTTTTGAATTACAAATTATTTTCAGCCTGAAAGCCTGTTGTTAAGGAAATGCAGCCTGTGAATGCTAATTTGGATCTACTTTGGCAATTAAGAACTGCAGTTTGAGCTGGACACATTTTCTGTGAACAGTTCTTATAAATGTGTGAATGCTACACCTAGAAGTTATGCTAATCAAGATACTATCAGGTTTAACAGGCAATGTCAGTAATTAAACACAATATTTTTGAAAGTGGTAAAAAGGTCTAGAAACCAGTACAGTTGTAAAGTTGTTGTAGAAATTTGTGTATTCTGCATTGTTAAGAAGCTTCAGCAAAGTTCACTGTTAAATCCTGTGTAATAATTTAGGTAGTTGTTGAAAGGTATAGGCAAGAACTATGAGGACACGAGATTAATAAAATCGCCACTTTACAGACATTTTAAAAATAAAATATAAACATTTTCATACAATATTTATTGCTTTAAAATTGCTGAAGTTTAGTAAAAAAAGTTTTGAATGTTTCATATTTTGGCATTATGCTAAAAATGTGCTCCTCTGTGGAAAAAATTATCTACTAATCCTTCACTGATAAAATGTAAAACTAATTGCACTGGAAAGAAATGGTAGGACAGAATTGCAGCTTTTCTTTAAAGGGCAAACTGTTTCATGCCTTGAGTAAAGAAATGCATAAAGAGAGTTGAACAATGTAAAACTTTGACTTTGGGAGCTGCTGATGAAAAAAATGCAAGCTTGGATAAGTATTTACAGAAAATTAATTCGTTCAAACAACAGAGATTGTAAATGAGTGGGGGGAAAAAGACCTTTTGTGATTAATGGTCTCAGTTTTCCACTATCTATTATCATGATGTGTATGATATGATCAGAAGTTATCTTTCAAGACTCAATTAAAGCAATTATAGCTGTATTGAAAGCCTGCTGAAGTAAATGCAGATATCATTGATGTCAGTTGACTGTGAGTCTAAGCCTTATTGGCTACTTGTGATTATCTTTTTCTGTTTTAAAAATTTTATTTTTATGATAGAGTTTTCAGAATGCAAGTCCTTGCCCTTCCTCCTGATTGTTTTTCATTTGACCAGTGATAGATCTCCATTTCTTCCATTTTAAGCTTTTCAGTGTTTGATAAAGATCTGTTAATTTATGTTTTTGCTCTCTACCAAAATATCAGTTTTAGGAAAGCTAAGAGATATTTTTCTCTCTCCTTCAGACTGGATTCTTCATGTTGTTGAGAAGCACTCGAGAAACTTCTGAGCTTTTTTTAAAGAGAATTTCTGTAAAGAGTTGCATATGCCTAAAACTCTTGTGAAGATGCAGAGCAACGAGTGTGTAGTTGGCATGAAGGGTGAGCTATTGTAGAGTGGTAAAAGGCAAGGACAGTTCACAGCTTGGCTGAGATTTGGAAATTATTGCTGCAGACCACGGAGGCCAGAACTGAAACCTGGTAGATTCTCCAATTGCCATAACTTCTTGCTTTCAGAGGGGACATGTGAGATTAGGATAAAAAGCTTGACTTTGCTCCTTAATACAGGTGTCAGATTGAAAATAAAGTAAGAAGTTGAGATATATGCAATATATTATTGCAAACGCTATTGTCCAGCCTTAAAGTGTATAAGATTTTTCCCTGAATTAGTAGCAATTTAAACAGTATAAAAATTATTTAATGAATAAATTTTAATGTCTGTGTGAAAATTTGTTTATTAGACCAGTCATAAGCGGCATGGTGACATTAGTGTCTTTGTGGGTACATTTTCTAACTCTCAGATTGCTCAAATTTATGTGTCTGTATTTGAGAACTTGAGCAAAAATAGGGCAAATCTTGCTTTATTATTTTAAAATACAATACTCCTTTCTTTCAGGATTATGGCAGCAGTTCACATCTTCTAAATGCGGGAGGAAAAAGCATTAGTGTTTCATTTTTTATTTATTTAATGGTCGCTTTAAAATCCCAAGTTATTTTTTTGTTTAGTAAAAGGATGAGGAAAAAAGAAAATTTCCAAGACACAATTCATTTTGGGGTTGCCTGCCCATAAGGCTGTTTTCTGTATCAGTTGATGTGTGGAGGGAAAGTCTTCCCTGTCCTCACCTCTTGGTCCCATCCCAGTGCTTTATCCCAGTGGGCAAGGTCAGCTCACACATCTGGCTGGAAGCTGCTCGAGCAGAGGAGATGAGCAGGTGGAGGCTTCTCAGCACTGCCAGCCTAAAAGTGTGTTTACTTTTTAAACTGAAGTACTAAAGAGCAAACACAGTGGGCAGCCCAGACAGAGCAGGAGGACAGAAGCAGAGCTTCTGCCCATAGTTGGTTTGGTTTGTGCTGTTCTTGGAGCCACACCTGCTCATCTCTGCCAGCTGCTTGCTCACTCTGGTATAAACAACAGTGGGAGTGAGGTCTCCTCTCACTTGCAGTACTTAACAACTGGGGGTGAGAATGCCATTTCTGGACTTCATTTTGACTAATAACTCACTTAACCTTCACTGTTTGCTTTGTAGAGACACCATCTCTCATTCCCAAACTGAATTAAATGAGTTGGAAAACACTGTTCTGTTTTCCTATCACTTGAGTTGTGCTTGGTTGGAATGGCTCTACAAGAAGCAAGACGCTGGAAAGTAAAACCCACTACAGGTCTTGTGCTGTGCATGATCTGCATAAAGTTGAATAAAGCTTTTGTAAGGTGTTAGCATAATTTGGAGGAGGTGGTGGTGATGATGATGGTGGTGTGTGTGAAACTAAACAAAAAACACTGAAAAGCTTTAGCATATACACACTCTCAAGCATATTTATATATAGGGAGGGGATGGTAAGTATTCTGGACTGATTATGTGTTCCTTGTGCAGACTTGGAAAGTAAATGCCACTGTTTAGTCTGCTATTGCTTTCCTATGTTTTTGAAGACATGTTTCAAACATGAAATGTCCCTATCTTCTATACTGTGTATTCTGTTATATTAGTCAAAGCAATCCTTTAAAGCTACATTTCTGTGTATTTGTTTAAAGAAATCTTGCTGTAAGGTAGTTGTCATTTAGAAAAAAGACAATAAAATGCTATGATGGGAGAAATAGCTTTTGGACACTCATATAGGAAATTTATGATTGATTGTCCTTCTTGGGAATAACTGGAGCAGTTTGAGTTATTAATATGGCACATAACAAACTTCAGGGTATTTTTTTTTCTGACATATTACATGGAAGTTTGCAGAGTAAATGAAATTTAGTTCTACTATTACAGTGGGAAAGGGCAAAATGTGCCAGAAGTATCCGTGAAGGAAATAAAATAAAGCTCTTAAATGAAAGCCTTAGATTATAGTATTTGCAGTGCAAGTCAGTTACTTGAGAACAGTTAGTGCTAATAAATTAACTTAAAATGCATTACAGATGAGGCTGGTATGTTTTTTCTCTTCAACTTTTTGGACTGGATTTGTGCCTGAAGAGATATGGTGACATTTTTCCAGAACTGAGCTGTAGTGGTTTTTGGCTAGAAGTGTTGTACTTTAAAGAATGCTTGAATGGCCTTAGCAGCGTACCTTTGTCATACTGTTGTCAGGTCCAGGAGAGGAGACAAATACAGAATTTTATCAGCAGCTGGTTTGGCAGTATAGAGCTTTTCAATACTTCTCTATCAAAATACTTACAGGGATGTAATTACAATGGAATAAAAGGGCTTTTACTGGCACAGACTGTTTCAACTTAACTGTAATAGGCTCTGCCTTCAAGAGCACATTTTATGGTATTGTAAGATTCCTCTAGATTAGAATGACTTTGTATGTATCATGTGTCTTAGTAACCAAAATAAAGCCTGAGATACACTCACGAAGTTTAGATTTTCTAACACAGCTGAAGTCCATGTCTGCCTACAGTGATGCTCCCTTGCTGGAAAAGCACTTATGTTGAAAATATCTTGATGTTCATCTTTGTTGGTCATCTTCAGGCTTGGAAAGGACTGCAGTAGTTACTGAGCAAGAAAATGCATGAAAGGGATGAGAAAGATGTAAGTAAATCTACTGTAATGACCACAATTTAGAGTAATAGAATCTTTAAGCTACTTTTTAATGTCTGAAGGAAAATTATATTCATAGAAGGGAACTAAAAAAAGACATTATTTGAAGCGTCTTAAAAATTCAGCTATAGATTAGTCTAAGAGGTTAAAATGAAAAAGAGACAGATGTATTTGGACAATGAGCTCTCACAGCTGTTACTGCTCTTGCCTTTTGTAAGAATATGACTAGAAAGATTGTTTATATAAGTGGCTTGGCCTAAATGTTGTTTTGGAATTTGTGCCAAATCCATAAATTATTGTTGAGATACTTTGAGCCAAAATCTGTCTCCTTGATTGCCTAGACAGCTTCTACTGATTTTAATGAAGATTGCATGTTTTAATTGAAGCAAAATTAGGTCTCTGATACTGAGGTTGTTTCTACATGAATGTGTAAGCAATTTTAGGATACTTGAAGAGCACATTTGTCAGATGCATGCAAACTTTTATAGCGTTCCATTAGGCAATTGTAAAATGCAGAGCAGAGGGATTATATTTCTTCAGTCAGGCATTATTCAGATGTTTTTAGTTGTCAAATCCTGAAATATTCTTCATTCTCATATATCTAAAACCTCTAGTCAAAAGTTTTTGAGCTGTTCCCTTAAAGGGTTATTTTTTCCTGATTTGATTTGTAACAATTGGCATTTACAATAAAGACTGTATACAATCTATTTTATGTTACAAGTAATTCTATAAACATTTTCAGTGTACTAGTAGTTTTGTCTCTAGGCCATGACAATTTTTCATGGTAGTAGGAAAGTTTTATCTAACTTTTACTGAGGTTAGTGAAAATAGAGAATTAGTTTTTATTATACATTATCAATTGAGACAAATTTATTCAGAATGGTTACCCTAAGGTGCTTATATATTAACCTCCAGTAATTTGCCCAGGAAGTGCTGTGTAATAAATAAAAAGACAAGGACAATTTGCTTGAATAAACAAAAACTAGTGTCTTATTGGTTCCATATATAGACCTAAACATATTTAAAATTTAACAGCAATATAAAATTATATAAATTAAAATTTGATTGAGGGAATAAGTATGACTAAAATCATGTAGCATGTAAAATCATGTGACTGGTGGTGAAGCATTGTATTTAATGACTTGTACAGAAATCTCTTCTTGAGAAGTTTTCTATCTACTTTTCTGAGTGTTCTTGTATTTAAGAAACAGAATATAGATACAAGATTATAAATGTCTGCCTGAAATAGTTGTTACAGAAGTATTCTGTTTTCAGGAATATTCTGAAATATTACAGTTGCTGGGTAAGAAGTGGTTACTCAACACTATAATTCCACCATGCCAATCAAATCAACAGTACTTTGACCACTGATAGGATTTGAGATTCAGACACCTGAATCTTGAATTCTATACAGTTATTATGTGATGGAGATATCCAGACTGTTGTCAACAAGGGTCAAGTTAGTGAACTCCAGAGAGATAATTATCCTGCCCTGTAGGAGCACCTGGGTGTCATCCAGAGTGGTTTTTCACATGCCATTGACTGTATTGGTGAGATCCCCATCAGCCAATGACAAGTTCAGCCCCTGTCTCACCTGTCTCGTGCAGCTTAGACATCTGAGACAGAATCCTGCAGAAGGGACATACTGTTTTTTACACATGAGCACCTGGTTCCATTGGAGCCTCTTTGGAGGCATCCATGTGGGGCTGGCAGGTGTGAGATACCTAAGAAAAAGTCTGGCTTTCAGGAATAGCAGCTGGAAGCTACCAATTATATTGGATATTGTTATCTGTGAATGGGCAATGGTTCTTGGTACTTTCTTTCCTGATGTTTGGTTTCAAAAGGCAAATTTAACTAATAAAAGAAAATCCCTAGAAGATTTCATTAAAAGACCTATAGAGAAAATAAAGCTATTAGAAAATAAAAAACATGGTAATATCCTGAGTGAAAAGCTGCAGTATTTGCTTACACATTAATTTACCCTCGAGGATGTACTGCAGTCCTTACAGATGACTTCACACAGAAAGGTTTGCAGGACTGTGTTTTCAGCTCTCCTTTTCTATTTCCCTCATCAATTGTGCCATTGTTTCCTTTCTTCCAATTGCAGGGAGTCCCCCAACCTGCCATCTTATCACTCCTGCCCAAACTAACCCTGTTTTTTATTGAGATGTGTGGTAAAAAAAAATCATCCAGTTAGAGCTGCTGCAACTCCAGAGCTCTCAAGTAAAGATTTTTCAGGATTGTCAAATTGTGCAGCTACAATGACAGTAACTACAGGCCAGCTCTCAGCCACATGCTTTCTATACTACACTGAGCATTCTGGTGCTCTTATCTAGACACGCCTTACTGTGAGATTTAGGATGCCTCTGAGCAATCAGAGGGAGTCAGTTCCTGAGATTGGTGGGCACCTGCAATCTGTGCTGATTTAATCTGGAATTATGACTTCTGGTTCAGACCCTTTGGCTGTAGTTCATTAACTAGTGTGCCTTTCCTTGCATATATTTGCATAAAAAGGCAAGCTATCCATTTCATCTGCCAGCATAGCGCTATGCAATGTGCTGCTTTCAAGACAGTTGTTCTCTGGGGGCTTATTGCCAGCTTGCTTCCATAATCTTACTCTCTGATTCCTCTGAGAACTTGCTCAAGAGTCCTGTTAAGATGAATGCCAGAAAACCAGGTGAAGCATTACATATCCCAAATGCCCGCTGAACATTTTTTTACTGTGCTACAGCATCACCTTTATCACAATTATATTCCATTTCAAACAGTCATGGAATCATTTAGGTTGGAAAGATCATCAGGTTCAAGTGTTAAAGATCATTTCATCATCTTTACACCTGCATGCTGTGATAGCTCACTTTAGGATGTCTAGAAGTGTATTACTCTAAGTCGTTGCCTTTATGTATTGCAGTTCATGACAGGAAAGATCAGTGTGTTTGAATAAGATTTAAAACTGGTGGATAATTAATTAAAATGCACTGCTTCCAAGTTAAAGGTAAAAAGCCCCCATACCTATTGAATCGCAATTCTAGAGTACTTTTAGGAATGATGAGTGATACAGATTAGCTAAATTTCAAATTTAAGAAAAGCTTTGGAAGAATTTTGTTTGCCCAGTTTTCAATCTAAGTTTATACAGTGATGAAATGTAGGGATGCCAGTTTGAGCTGCAGAGGTGAACTATAAAATTCATGTGCACTGGAAGCAGAGTGTACTCCTGTGGTGCAGTCTGTGACAGTCTGGACAGCCAAGTTGTCTTCCCTTCTGTCTTGGAAGTAGAAATGGAAGTAGAAATGCCCGGTAGTCTGTCCCAGACTATTGACAGGGAAAATGTATCCAGCTTGATTCTTCCAGCACAAGGCTGAAGTTTCATTTAACAATTTATGTTCTATGACAGTTTAATCAGAACTATTTATTTATTAACTCAGCTGCCAGTTTGTCATGCTTACCTCTGAGCACCATAATGTTAACCTTCATTACTCAGCCTTGGAGGGAAAATCAGATATTAGTTGTTTTTTAGACTGTGGTTTTATGGCTGGCTTCAGCTGTTTTAAGTTCAGACTCTCAGTTAAAGTGGAGTTTACAGACTCCTCTCTCTTTCCTTTTCACCCAAGTCCCCAACCCAGACTTCTGATTTTTATGAGACTACAAAGTGAGTTCAATGGGGAAGTTTGCTTACCTAAAAACTGGTCATTTTTTCATCTAGAATGCCTCTTTTAGCACATTTACATCAAAAGAAGTAGGCTGGCAGGAG
Organism: Euphonia xanthogaster; assembly: GCA_034509185.1. Lineage (NCBI taxonomy): Eukaryota > Metazoa > Chordata > Aves > Passeriformes > Fringillidae > Euphonia > Euphonia xanthogaster. The sequence continues at coordinate 94,595,606 of JAYDZK010000001.1, read as the reverse complement.
CCAGTCCCAGTTCAGGACCGCCCCTGTTTTGATGGCATTATGGATTTAGATTTGCTTATGCTCATCACATACCATAACCTAAAAACCCATAAAAATTAGAGATAAAGAAATTTATTATGGATCTGTAGCCTTCCTTGCTCATGTGTAGCGCGCATTGAAAAATAATTAAAGAAGTCATTTTTTTAATAACTTGAAAAGAATTTGAAACAAAATAGCTATTTTAGATTTAATTTTCCCCCCTCAACTAATATGTGAAACTATCTAACCTTTAAAGTATTTCCAAGCAGTGTTTATTTTATGAATTATCATGTAAACAAAAAGAATTTTAGTAATGTTTCATTAGACTGTGTTAAGATACATGAAGAGGTTGTTATGAAAGGATTCACATTGTCTCTTCACAAAAGATTCAATGAATACAATAGGATTTCTAAACACAGGACAGAAAAACATTCAGTGTATAGAGGGAATATATCTGAAAAAAGCCAAGATAAATGTAGAAAACTTATCAGAATTTCCTGTACCTTTTTGCCTTTTTCTTCCTGTTGTACTTGGGATTAATGGAATTACAGCTTCTACCTTTATAGAATTAGGCAATATTTCTATTACATAGATGGAATGCAATTCTAAAAGTACCTGTAGGAGTACCATATTTGTTTGTTATTGCTGATCATTTTCACGGGTTTACTCTGAAATTAAAAAATATCCAAATTTATTGTCCTTAGATTTTTTTTCCTTCCTCTCAGATATTTGTATCATCAGTCTACTTTAGGTCAACAGATTTTCATTAGAACAACAAGCATAACTTCTGAGTACAATGAAAACTTTCTAGAGTTACTATTATTAGAAAGATTGGTCTGTCAATGAGGTGGATGAGAGATACATTTAAGACTATTTAGGCCAGGCAGTAGAATGCACGCTTCAGAGTAAGAGATTGATATTTTTTTTTCTAGACAACCTCCTTTTTAATTTTTCTGTTCCTTTTCCTCCCCCTTTTGCCATAATTGCGTGAAGAGGCACGCACAGATGCCTGCTGCCAGCGTGTGATGCTTAACCTGACCGTCAGAGCAGCCCCACAAAGGAAGGCTTTTCAGGTCCCCCAGTGAAACAACCACTGCATTTTATTGTGGCGTGAAATTGGAAGTGAAAAGCCCCATGGCTCTTGCTGTTTAGTAATGCGGAATATGTCGTTTCTGATGGTGATGGTAGTGCTGGGAGGGAAATGGAAAGCCAGGGGAGAGAAACAAAGTAACGATTTAGACAAAGAGGGCCTCCCTTTTTTTTTGTCCTCTCTGATTGTTCGGTGGTCTATAAAACCATAGAACTGTGGTGGATACAAGCAAAAAGAACATTTAGTTGCGGCTCTCTCATTCAGAAATGTATGTGTGAATTTGCAGGGTGATGTATAAGGCAAGTCATCTGTTATCAGAAGGGTTCACTAGTTTAACTCATTTATAAAATGGCAACAAAAAATTTGACTTTTCTTGGAGAGAACAGCGCTGCTCTGACAGACACTTTAAGTTGCACAGCAAGATGGTATTTATAACAAGACTGTGTGTGGCTTTCTGAAGCTGCTTTGTAACAGATTGGAAGGGGAAAGTGCCAGCTTGAAGAGGCTTCTCCTTGTCTGTTTAAAATTAAAAGAATGATGTTTTCTCAATGGAAATTCTTTACATATATAAAATGTCAAAATATTTATGCTCACTTTTACTTTAAAAGTATTATGTAATCTCTAAAGCAAATGGTCAACTATTAGAAAATGAAAAGGCAGTTTATGAGAAAGATATTTTAGTATGTAAGATGGGCTTATTTTTTGTAGAATCATAGAATCATTTATGTTGGAATAGACCTTTAAGGTCTTCAAGTGCAACTGTAAAGTTACCTGTGAGCTGAGCACTATCACTGCTGCTGGAAACAACTGATGAAAGTCCATCCACAATTCTAATGTTTGGAATGGAAAAGCTGTTACATGTTGCAGCCTTGTGTTGTTAGCAGTAAATATTACTCTTATTTTTATTCTATTTGCATGGAAGAGGTGTCAGGGAACAGTGGCCTAGAAACAGCAGGGACACACAGGTGTAAATTTTCTAATTGTGTTGCTTACTGTATAAGTTCCAGATGCAATCTCAGAGAAGCTTTTAAAGCTGAAAGGAAAAGGTTGACTGATCTATGACAGATTGGTGGAAGAGATGCAAACAGGACAAATCACTTTATTGATAAACTGCACTGCAGGATGCAGCCTGAAGAAAGTTTGGACAGAGAAGCAAAACTGCTAATATTGTTTAATTCAGGGAGGTCATGTCATTGTTCATTAATACAGTAGCTACACTGCCAAAGAAATCTGTATGTAGGCAATAGCACAGAAAGAAGCAGGAAGGCACTAACTAATTGAAGCTATTACCACTATCAGAAGGAGTCCGTTACAGAGAGCTTCTTAATGCTTTTCAAGTGTATCACTCTTAGTTGGATTTAAAATAATTTATGCACTTTGCTGCAGTATATATTTTGTGTGTGCGCTTGTGCTTCAGGCTTGACTTGCTGCTTCATAGCCTTTTGCCAATATTGTGCCTTATATCATGATAGGTGAAAACTCAGAATGTGGAGATTTAGAATAAGGGCTAGGAAGGGGTTTGATAAAAAGCCCAAATTAAGTGGCTCTTGATGCAGCACACAGAAGCAAGGTAACAGAAGGATAGGGAAATGGTCTTTGAGGCAACAGTTTGAATAGGGGTAATTAGAACAACAGTTTTCAGTCCATAGTTGGTTGGTAGATGAATCAAAGATGTGAAAAAAAGAAGAGACTATAGGAGAGTATTATCTCCATAGCAAAGAAGTGGTGGTGGAACAGCTATGGCACTGAGAAAGAGCCAAAATATTTGTACCTATTCTAAGCATTTCAAATGAAAAGGAAGATCAGAAATGCTGCTAGAGCATACCTCTTCATGGTGAAAGCTTGACATTTAAGTCTGTCTTGTAGAGAAGAACTCATTGCTTATACAAGAGGAAACAACTTCAACAGGAGAGAGAAGGCTCCATCAAATACTCCATGTTTAGGAGATTAATCTTTAATGTAGGAGATTTGAGTTCAATTCCATGTTTCAAAATCAGGCAAAGTAAGAGCTCAAATTGTTCTTTGGTGACTGTTAAACTTCATGTTATGAGGCAGAAAAAGAGAAGAAAGTACATGTCCCTGTTTCATATGCTGGTACAAAACCTTGTAAACAAATTTTGACAAGAACTGGTCAGGAATGAACTAATGTTTGGGAGCCAACTTTCTCTTGACATCGATGGCCATGATTTTGACTTAGTAACAAAGAATAGAAACATAGAAAAGAGTCTTAGGATTATTCTGTCCTTTCAAACAAACACTTCTGCTGGCAAAATTTGACATGCCAGACAACTGAACTATACAGATAGATACCAAGCTGTCAGAGTTGAAAGTTGTTTTCATTCTAAAAAGATTATGGTTGAAAGTGCTACATTTCAGCTGAAGTGTGATGGGATGAGTTCCCCTCTTTCTTTTTCTATTTCTTTATTTATTTAATAGCAATTTACTTCTCAAATATTTAATGTCAAAACAGTTCCTTTTTCAACACTTTCATTGTTTCTTGCCTTCAGTATGTGTACAACTTTTCTGGCACCTTTTACTTTCTGTTTAATTTTGGGAATTAACAACAAAGGCTACATGGACTTCCAGAATATTTGACCTGAAGTTCTTGGCAACGATCTTGGTCTTTCTGGTGCCATAATTTTAGGAACAAAGCCTGTAATGCTACTTTGTGTATTTAAAGGTCTGACAGACTTAACTGATATTCTGTGACTAGCCCTTTCCCTATCTCTGTTCCAGGAAACACTGGTACTGTTCCTGGTCATATTCTATAGATCATAAGGCTTCCCTTATTTGCTTAGGGTATTGAAGGTATTCAGTAACTCAAATTGCTAACAATACTGTGGGACTGGCACCCTGATGTTGTGTACTGAACTGAACTGGGCAATTAAAAAAAATAAGTGTTGCAAGCTCATGTTTTTGTTAGATAACCAACAATTGGCTCATCTGGATATTTCCTTTAAGTCCTAATTTGATACTAGTAAGTTTGCATAACTGTGGAGAGTGGTAATGCCTGTCTCTGTGTGTGCTTTCAGTCCCTCCACACCCAAGTAAAGTAAATACACCAAATGCAGCTATTTGCTATAGAAGTTTAAACTATGCTGCTCAACTTTGCACCCAGTTGAATTTATCAGAAATGTTCCATTCTGCTCTGAAATAATCATTTGAATGACCAGGCCACTCCAAAGTGCTGGTAACAGACAGGAGACAGTTGTACCTAGAACTGCTGTAGGTTGCTTCACTAGCTGTATTTCTAAGCCTTGTAAGAGGCTGAGTGAGCAGAGCTGTACTCAAGGTTTTGACCACATCTCTGCTAAAGTAGCAAAATAGAGCTTCAAAGAAATGTGTTGGTGTATTCGCTCTTACTCATCTGGATATTATTTTGAATATTTTTTCCTATGTCCTTCAGAATTTTGTAATTGGAAAATACTTGTAGGTATGTTCTGCTTGGCTTGGTGAAGATTGTAGTGGACTAGTGGACTGCTGTGAGACACTGACAGTCCCATCTGCAGAAACCCTTTCCTGTTTATTGAGAGCATACTTCTTGGATGTGAAACCAGAAGTTAAACTTTTAAATGCTGGTTGAGAAATGCAATTAAAAAAATTATTTCTTATCTAAAGTACGTGGTACGTCTTAAGTTCTGTATTTCACCTGCAGGTTGTATATGTTGTCCTCCTTAGATAAGAATTATTAAAAATAAATCTCAGTTGCATATATAATATGTTTTGTGTCTCTGTTATACAGTTTTGTTATTCTTTTCGTAAAGGATATACCAAAATCTGCCAGGAAATAGCCTCTTGACTAAGGTCAGTGCTGAATAGCTTATACTCCCTCTTATGTTTTGATGTTAGAACTCAAGACAAAATGCTGTATTCCTACAACCTGACCCTGGGCACCTTTAATGCCAAGTTGCTTTGCATGAGGTCCCATGTGAATTACCCAGGGAAGTCTCTTGGGGTGTCCATCTCAGATGAATCCCAACCTGCAGGTGCACCCTTGTGTGGAGTGTTACAATCTAATGTGATGGTGGCCATGTGGCTGCTGTTCCTTGTCCCTATCAGTTCGTAATTGCTACTCTAGGACCCTGGAGGTTTGTGCTTCGTTGTTGTTGAGGATTCAGAATAGTTAAGGTAGCTGTAACTGCACCTCCAACAGAGACACCATTCCCTTCATTTCTGTGCCAGCCATTTTGTTGTGTACTTGTTCTGAGCAGTAGACTTCTAAAAAGTATAGCGCAATTATTGTTAGCCCTAAAACATAAAATTAGACTGCCTGAATGTTGGTTACAAATGAGGAATTTTTCCTTTTCTTTATATATGTATATAAACATTTATTAATTAGAATAAAGTAGTACTTGCAGATGATAAATTCCACGTTAGCAACCTGTTCCTTATCATCTATGCTACCACAATCCACATCAGGATGTCATTGATACATAACAACAAAAAACACATTTCAAGAAATCTAAAACCCCCTAACTATTTAAAACCTGAGATCTGGCTTTCATTCAAAACCAGCTCTACAATTAGCAATACTTTTAGACAGTATCAGCTGGATTCCCAGTGTACATGATAATGTCACAGAATAACCCCAACTGTAACTAATTTAATTTAAACTTGATCCTTGAATACAAAATCACTCCTTTTCACCAAATCGTGATGCTCACTGACCTATGGGAGAGAAAACAGGCAGCACAGACAGGGAACCATTCTCTGTCATTTAACCCTTTTGTTAATTCAGCTACAAGGGAAATATATTACTGGTGTAATTCTCATGAGAACCTTTTTAACATAAACAGAGGAGTAACTCCAGGTAGCCACATGAAACTGCTATTTTACACAAAAAGATTATGTTTCCCAGTTGTTTCTATTAGGCTTTCAAAGTTTTGAAGATATGTGGACCTCTCCCAGTCTACATTGTGTAACTGAAGTTTAGAAGTTGGTTGTGGCTTAAACCGAGCTGACAGCTAAGCCCCACACAGCCTCTCACCAGTTCCCCCCATGATTGGGATGGGGGTAGAGATTCAGAAGAGTAAAAGTGAAAAAACTTGTGGTTTGAGATAAACAGAGTTTTATAGGTAAAGTAGAAGTTGTGCATCTGAGCAAAGCAAAACAATTCATTTACTGCTTCCCATGAACAGGCAGGTGTTCAGCCATCTTCCGGAAAGCCAGATCCATCACATGTAACAGTGACTTGGGAGGACAGAGGCCGTCCCTCTGAATGCCCTGCCCTTCCTTCCTCCCCCATCGTTATGTGCTCAGCATGATGCCCCATGGCACAGGATAGATATCCCTTGGGTCAGTTGGGATCCACTGTCCCTGCTGTGTCCCCTCCCAACTCCTTCACCCCCAGCCCTCCCTGGTGGGATGGGCTGAGGAGCAGAAAAGGTCTTGATGCTGTATGTAAGCTCTTGTAAGCACTGCTCAGCAGCAACAAAAACATCCCTGTGTTATTGACACTGCTTCCAGCACAAATCCAAAGCATATCCCATATTAGTACTGTGAAGAAAATTAACTCTGTCCCAGCTTAAACCAGCAGAGCTAAAATGTCACAATGTCACAGTGAGTTCTAGAAAGCTGATGACTAGTGTTCTGATGATTCATTCTGCTAATGAGGGAGGAGAGGGAAAAGAGAGAAGCAAGAGACTGACTTGCATAAAATGGATCTCACAGAATGCTCAGAGGCTTCTTGAACAGCATACATCAACCTGCAGGCTAATGACACCTACTGATTCTGCAGTTGAGCCCTTCTCTTTGGGTTCTTGTTTTTTTTTCAGCCTTAGTAACTGGCTGATTTTTTAGGTCAGCTTTACTTCTAATAGTTTATTTTAAACAAGATAGATGTGTTCAGGAGTGCCTGACCTGATAGGGTATATGAGCACCCGAAATTGCTGAAATAGCTGAAGTGCTGCAATGCCTCATCTTTGGCACTTGGTCATGATGAAAGGTGCCCACAAGCTGAGTGATCACCACGTGATACCATGAGCCACTAACATGGAGCAGTGCTCATGTGCAGCCTTTGAATCAGTCGAGCTGCCCAATAGAGTGGGTTTTGGAGAGCGCTGGGAATGATCCACTGGGGCAATGAGATTCACCTGCCTGTGTAGGATCCTTCACTCTTGAAATTCTCACTGCATATAGTCCTGTTTACATGAGCTTTTAATTTTATTACATACAGTAATATGTGTTTTTTTTTTTTTGGGAAAGAGATTTAAACTGCAGATTAAAAAAAAATTAGAACAGGGATCTTTAATAAAGTGTGTTTAACTTCACCTTCAGAACCAAACACTTCTTTCATTTTAATATACAGGATGCAAATAATCTGTTGTTCATCTTATACCCATCTAGAAGTTTAGGATATGAATTAACTCAGGAGAGACAAGTGTGTAAACAGACTTTTATAAAATGAATTGACAAAAAATGATGTACACTCCTCAGATGGGCAGCCAGAGTCCTAATATTTTCACCAAGCTACCATGCTATTCATTGGTTTGAACTAGGTAAAAGTCCATTTACCATTCTTCAGATATCTGACAATTTGATTTTTGAGAAACAGAAAGATGTTTAAAAAGCATCTTAAAGATGTTTTAAAAGCATCTGTGAAACATTAAAGATGTGTAAAAAACCCCAAATATCAAAATAGTTATTTCTCTCTTGCTGCCTGTTTCTGTTTTACGTTGTGTTTACTGGCACTGTGCTGAGATTTCCAGATTCAAAATCCCTTTTCTTGTGGTTCCATTGGCTGCAATTGTATATTTAAATGTACCCATCACAAAATAATTCTCTCTAGGGCTAATGAACACTATATTCTCCTTCGACTCTGGGTAAATTCCTGACTCTGTTCTTCTCGATGTAGTGTCTGATAGTGAGCAAATTCATTTTTCAGGTACTTGTTCTCATGCATGGCCAGTTATTAGGAGATTGTACAGTGAAAGCTGTTTTGTTTCTTTTTTTTTTTCTCCCAACCATCTAAGTTCCATATAATTAAGTTCCACAGGACAGCAGAACACTTATATTGTATATATATTGTATATGTATTGTATTGCTGTTGGGAGCGGTGGCAATGGTGAATGATAATGAAAAGGATAATTATAGTCCAGCTGTAATATTTAGATTCCATTGTTTTTGTGACAGATTGCATATGTCTTAGTTTCTACTCTGATGAAGTAAAAAGCCTTTTTAGACAAAAGAATTGTGGATGGTCTCTTCTACTCTGACAGAAATATTTTTTTTGCTGTAGAAATAGTTAAAATATGTAATTTGCAGCCATTTAATTTAAATATTATATTTTAATAAACATATAGTAATTGAATAAATATGTATTTCAGTACTTAAATAATTAGATTCTTAAATTCAGTACTTAATTAATTAGATTCTTAAAAGTGCTCTGTTGGTGTAGTTCTCTTCCACTCAGGTCAAAGGCATCATTTCCTAAGCAAAAGTGTTAGTAGACTTTTTTGAAAACCCCTTTAGTAACTAATGTAAATGGCATGCATCATATGCTAATCTCCTGGTTGCTTTATTTATAGATTAAAAATTAGAATAGAAAAGAATTCTCTAACATGACCCTTAAATACACAATTTTTTAAGAGATGAAATAAAAAAATGCAATCCAAAATTTTGTAAAGCAATCACAACCCTTTTTCCTGAAAGAATGAAACAGTATTTTGTTATTGTTTCTAATTTTATGCAGTCTAAATATCAGCAGGCTTGTATCAGCAGGTCGTATTATGCATAGATTTGTACCTGTGAGAGTGTGTAAATGTACACTCACCCTCCCACTCCCCCAAACTTTGAGGGATGACAAATACTGGGGTGCTTTCTATGAGCAATTGTTTTGGCTTTTGATACAATTGCTTAGTGCAGAATAATCACTCTGCAGCAGTCTGGATGAAGAAAAAAGCCTCCAACTTCCAGATTTAAGCACTGGGTTTGATGAAACAATCTCTTTAGGAGGACGTGAGTCATCAAGGCCACTGTGGTTGACACCCGTGATCCTCTGACCGGTGCCACTGTCCCGTAATGTTCAGTGCTGTGTCCCATTTCTCATCCTGCCTCAGCAGTGCAGAGCCCACCTGTGGTGCCAGGGCAGGGTGACTGGTGGCTCCAAGGGACCAGTGGCACCTGCCAAGTGGATGGCTGGGGTGCTCCCTGTGCCACTGCCCTGCTGTCTGCTGGAGATCTGCCATCTTCCTGCCTAAGCTTTGCTTCTGTGGGCAGGGGGCTATGTCTGCAAGATGTTTTTTATTAGATAAAGTAGAGCCCAAACCAGCTGCCAGCTGCTCTCTGCCCAGATTGCTTCTTATCCTGAATCAGATCACCAGGCAGTGGGAGGGATCTCAGGATCTCAGCTCATTTACATTTTAAGTCAAGAATGCAAAGGTGAGACCTGGATCCAAGCTTTTAATGTTTCTACTTCCCACTTCAGGGAAACCTCATAACAGGTTAGCCAAGAGGATAAATGCACAGACCTGTGTTTGTGAGGTGTCCTCATCTTTATTGTTGCAAGGTTAATAGCTATCTCTTTAGCAAGACAGTTCCAGATCTTGGCAACTTTTTTGTCTGCTAGCAGCTACGCTTCACCCAACATGGTGCAGTGGTACAGCTCCACCCAACGTGGTCCAGTGGTACAGCTCCACTCTCTTCACCCAACATGGTGCAGTGGTACAGCTCCACTCTCTTCACCCAACATGGTGCAGTGGTACAGCTCCACTAAAGGCAGGCAGTCGGCTTCTGCAGCTGCCCATGGTGCCAGGCTAGCCCAGTGCTCTTGGGACTCCTGAAACAGCAGGAGTAGGGGGATTCTTTTTGTTTATGTAAGTGCAGGCCTTATGACAGGCTCCATCATCTCTTTTCCTTGACATATTCCAAGAGCAGTTGGACTGCAGGGTACTGCTCAGCCCTGGTTCATCTTGTCCATCTTCCCTTGAAGATGCCCATTGTCTCTGCCTGTCCTGAGGCAGGAGCTGCTGGGGCCCAGTGAAAGCAGCCTGGGCTTTTGTAAACACTTTTGAGTGACTTTTGAAACATTGACAGCCAGAGGAGGTGTCAGGTGCTGGAGCCTGACTTGCACTGGGGATACAGACTGGTTCAAACGCCTTGAACAAACCTGGCAGTCTTGGGCATCACTGACAAAGTCACAGAATGGTCAAAATGCCTCTCATTTTCTGTTTAAACCACTTATACCTCAGTAATTTTTGGACTAAATTCATTGAACAGGAGAGCTGTTAAATGACATGACAGTGGAATTGAGCTCAAATGTGCAGTATCTATACCAGAGGAGGAACAACACTGTGGAATTAATTGAATTTACTGACTTCGGTGACATTTATAATGTATCCTTCTAATTAATCTGTATACGACACATGAATTTTGAAGAGCTAGAAACTCTAAAATATCACTATATCTATATATCTATATATCTATATATCTATATATCTATATATATATATATATATAAAGAAAGTGCTGAAGTGGTATCTTTTTTTCTGAAATATGTGGCCTCTGTGACTAATGGTTTTATTACATTTTTAGGCTTTGTTGCTAGAAAGAAAAATGCTGAATTTTAAAGCACTATTATTTTTATTGATGATAGAGGTGTACCACTGAGGACCAGCCTATATGTATTCATGTTTGATTTTGAATAGCATAAATGTATATTGATCCAATCTAATACTGTGCATAAAAGGAAACTACATAAATACTGTATTGCACGTCAAAGGCCTTTAGTTTTGGTACAATGAGTATCTTTCCACTATTACCAGAGGAGTAGGTATCATTAGCTCCCAACAATGCAAGTATTTTTTAACATTTTATGTTTAACAAAGGAAGAGAAAAGGTTTCTGGATGTGAATCTGAATTTATGTTTCAGCTGTTGTAAATGCTCTTAGCAGTGTGATTTTTCTTTATGCTGTGTGAAGCTTGGCTCTGTATCTCAGCTCTCTGTGTAACCATTGCAACAGAGGTTGAAGGTGAAATAATGATAATATGGTACTTGAAATAAAGTGGTTTTGCTAACAGACCAGTGAACATTATCCATTTATACATTAATTGTGTTTTAACCTCTGCTGAGTTTGCTCCATAGCTTGATGAAGTAGTTTCTTGCTTGGAGGGAAATGTGCTTGTCTACTTCAGGCTGGACAGTGAGGAAAAGATTTCACTTTCTGTAGTTTAGAGCAGTGCTTTTGGCATTGTCTCTGTGATCCAGGAACATGGTGTTAGATGGTATTAAGACCTACATCCAGTAAGTTGGAAAATAGGGTGGCATAATAGACAAGTGAGTCAATTGCCTTGTACTGTAAGAAATACTGAAAATATTTCTTGTGATCTAACCATGACTTCTCATGACCTTGTTCTGACACCATGACTCAATGACACAATTTTATCCCCAGGAGAAGTGGATTATTAACTTCCTGTGGGCCAAAAAACTAGAGAAGAAATAAGGTTATTTGTGGTTGTTTATTTCATTCTCTTTCTGACACTTCTCTGCCTCCTGATTCTTCCTAGTGCCTGGAGCCCTGCAAAGAGTCCTGGGACCTGAAGAAAAACCATTGCCAAAGCTTCTGTGAGGTAGGTCAGCCCAAGGGCACGCTTTCTCACTTTGTTCTGGCAGTCTCTTTAATTTAAATTACTGGCTTCAAGGAGACAGCTGAAGACCATGGTATTTTTGCAGCATTTGCCTTCATTTGAAAGGATACACATTTAACAATGTAGCTATATTAATTCCGAGTTTAAAAATTCTGACCAAATGATTTATCTTGACTTGTAAAGACTCGACCCAGTCACACTTACATAGCATCTCTCAGAAGGTGCTCTGACATCCCTCCTCTAAGATGCTATTTCTACCACTTGCCCTTCTGTCTTTTTCTGACTATGTGTAAGAAAGACAATCTTTGTTTAAAAGATAAAATATTATTGTATGAAAAATCCTTGTGCAGGATAGCTAGAACAGATGACTTTTCTGTATGTCAAAGTCAGTCTGATTTATAAAAGAGTAGTTCCACAGGAGTAACTGGATTGAAGTTCAGAAGACTAATATCAAAATATGGAATTATTCAAGAGCAAATGTTTTGAAAACTATTTTTGAACCATCTATCAGAATAATCTGTGAAGAAGCAAACCTGAATCAGTCAAACTAGAACGAAGAAGGATGTTTTTTATTGGATTTGAAGCATGGCTCTGAGTTGGTGGAAGTGATCTGTTGTGGTTCTTAAGTGGTTTTTAGTTCAAAATGGAAGTATCAGCTCAATAGAAATTTGCCATATTATAAAAAAGGTTCAAATATATTAAAGTCTATGAAAGTGAGTTCTTAGGAAGATTTTAATATTTTCCTATAAAAAAATTAGAAATTACCTTACTTGATATACTGATCTTACTGGTACACTGATTTAACTCCTCCTCTTTACTGTGGACACTTTTTTTCTGGTATAAGAGAATGTCCTACATTTAAATTATTTTAAGCATCATGGAGATGGTTAGGAAAAGCTGTAATTTCAACTAAAAAATGTTAGATGCAGCAATGTGTTAATAGGGATTACTGAATTACTGATCTATGGAGTTACAATAGAAGACAAAATAAAGGTTTCTCCTGAAAACCAAGCCTTGCAAGAGTTTTTTATCTCAGATTATTTGCTACTTTCGCATTTACAAAATTCTAGAGTACTGTAAAAAAGCAATTTTAGTGGATTTAATTCATGTTGTTCTTGTATATCGCTTTTCACTCATACTATATGTTTCCAGATATGGGTGAAAATCTGTATAAAATTGGTTTAAAAGGAAAACATTTGTAGAACACTGTTCTATTGTAGTTAAAAACAGTGAGCATCCTTCTTTGATTAGTGTTTTGTGGTTAAAGCTAAATTTAGAACTTCAAAGGCCCATAATGAGGAGCAGCACATTTAGCAGCTAACTGAAAAATGAGCTGTGAAATAGGGTGAGGAGGAGAAGCCTTGAGGACGAATTATGCCTCAGGGAGCTATAACATTTTTAATTAAGTAGCTGCAAATTTGTGATGTTTTAGGATTTGAAATTAGTTTCAAACACAAAAACCCAGGACCACTTTCCTTTATCTCAGACTCATGCATGCTCCATAGACATTGATTGAGTGAAAGGAAGCTGTTTTCCTGTGGGAGTGTTTTCAATCTTTTTGCATTTTGTAAAAAATCTGGAAGCAACAATTTGGCTTTGTGTTTCTCAAAGTTCCTGCTTCGTGTGTTACTTCTTATTTACCAAATGAGTGTATTACTGAATGTTAAAGGGAACCTCATGTCTGAGGGACAATTTATCTGATTCCTTGTTTTTGTTTTTGGTTTGTTTTGGTTTGTTTTTTTTTTTCCCCTATAAACTTAGTTTCCTGTTCATTTAGCTTTTTAATTGGTTAATCATGGCATCAGGTGCATTCCAATGGGGGAACAGCACGAGTGCATGTCCAAGAGTCACCGAGGTCAGTAGGAGGCACAGAGACTGCTCATTTTTGCAGCATTTAGGCTGGTTAAAACCTGTAACACCCAAATCCATGCCTGAAAGCTTGGTTCAAAATTCTGGACTGTTCTGTATGAAAAATGGGAGAGGTAATGTAGGGATACATTCTTGTGCCACAGCACTTAAGAGAATAGAAACTCTGTGAAGCACCTGGGCCTCTGTAATCGCCAAGGCTTCCTTATTTCACCAGAAATATGAGAAGAGTAAAAACAAGAAAGTAAAACATTTCAATATGGAAGAAGTTTCAGAAGTTAAGTGGCTAGTTGGATATAGAGGCTGGGTTGTAACTCCTGTGTAGGCTTAGGAACCTGCAAATCAGATCTGTGAGGGTGGAAGGTTTTTGGTTGCTCTGGTATGGCAGAGCCAGCTACAGACAGTGCCAGTTACATGCTGCAGTCATTCTGAGGGAATCACTTCAGCTGGTTCTGCACCAAACTAAACAAAGAGGAGATGTAATTTCCATGTCACACACCATATTCTCCCAGGGTTGTAGAAGCTATTTAAAATACTGTTTTAGGTGGACCTTGCAAACCTCTGAGTATTACATATGCTGTAAAATGTCTGTGCATTGAAGCATCTTCTTAAATACCTAGGACTAGATTTCTCAAGTAAGTAGCATTCACTTTGAGCTTTAATCAATATCTTTAAAGCTTATTTTAATTTTTATTTTCTGCTGATCATTTTATCATAAATGCAGTTCCAGTTCCATGAAGAATTATACAGTTACTAATGTACTGGCAAGAACATAAAGATGCTGCAAAATCTTCTCTTAGCCAACTTAGTTCAAACAGTATAATGAAACAAGATTTCTCTTATTTATCTAGAGTGGCATTACATCAGATATTGTGGGGAAAGTGTTGTAAAGTACAGAGGAAAGAATGTGGGGTAGTCCAAAAACATCAGACTGTCTGACCATTGCTTCCCCTTTGTTTTGGGAGTGTTTTTAATCTGTCATTGAGCAACTTTATAGCCAGTCAATGTGAAGAAAACAAGGGAAAGCTGGCAGATATAAACAACATAGTTCCATTAAATATGGTGGTCTTACTTGAGGGAATTCATCATTCTGTGCTTGGAATGCTTTTTCAGAAGTGGCTTGAATATATAAATATTCAGGGATAGTCTTGCAAGTCTTGCAAAAGCTGGAAATCTGAATAATCCTTTAGGAGGTCTTGGAAAATTTATAACATTTTTTCTTTGATGGGGTTTGGTTGGGTTTTTTGGTTGTTGGTGTTTTTTTTTTTTTTTTTGATTGTTCCTGTTGAAAACATACCCTTCTTCTGTTTTCCTTTTAGCCTCTTTTCCCCAAGAAGAATTATGAATGCCTAACTAGCTGTGAATTCCTTAAGTACATCCTGTCTGTGAAGCAAGGGGACTGCCCAGCACCTGAGAAGGCCAGTGGTTTTGCAGCTGCCTGTGTTGAAAGCTGTGAAGCTGATATTGAATGTTCTGGAGTGAAGAAATGCTGTTCCAATGGATGCGGTCACACGTGCCAAATTCCAAAAAATCTGTATAAAGGTAGAGATTATTAATATGTACTCATACTGGGCTAACAACTTCAGGCTATGGTGGAGTCTCCTAGTGAACCAGGACTCCCATTTGCTGGGAGTTTGTATGGATGGGAAGAAAAAGGAGAGGCACCTGTAAAGATGTGGCTGCACAGTGAAAGGGTGGAAAACCAGAGAGAAATGTTGTTTAAATTTCTGATTTTTTTCCCCCTTGTGAAGCCCATGTCTGCAAATCTGTGGAATGTAAACTTGTGGCTGAGTCATCTTAAGCAGAACAAACTTTGCCAATTTTGGTGAAATCTCACTTTGTTTGGTGCCGATAAGAGAGAATGCAGCAGGAGAATATTTAATGATAAACAGTTCAGGTCCTATTAATCAGAAATAACATTTATGTCTACAAGCCAAGCAGATGGGACTACCAAGTAGGAGCTGTCAAATAATCTGGTAAAAGAAAAATCAACACAGAACAACATAGTGAAAGATTATAATATCTCCATACAGATATATATTAATTTGTTATTTGAATCTAAGGGAATCTTATTAAAAAAAATTTGAGTCCTGAGATTCTGTGAATAAACCTTTTCTTTGACATCCTTCGAAAAGAACATATAAGCTAAGAAATTTTTTGCTTAGACAAATTCCAGAGTTTAATTTGCTGGAATTTAAAAAAGCTTTATACACTTAAATATTTGGAAAATGTTCTCCCAATGCAGAAAAATAAGCATTTGTGAAAAGAATATTCTTTTACCACATGGTTGGTGTTTTTGTAAAAGAATCAATTCTTCTTATGTCAGTGATAAAAAATAAATATTATTCAGTTATTCACTTATTAATCAGATAGCATGGGCTCTCTGTGGGAGCCTAATCAGCAGAATCCTGGTCTAAGCTCCAGGCTTAGGTTTGAATCCATGCTTATTTCCAAATGTGGATGGAAACATGATAAAATGGGTAAAGAAGATCGTGAATTTATTTTTAAGTTCATTATTTTAACTAAAATATTAATAAATCTTTTTCAGTGTGTTCAGAAGGGAAACTCTCTTGTTTGCAGGATGCTTTAGAGCAGCTTCTTTAAAACTATAGGGAATTAGTACACACCAGCACATAGCATCTTTCAAAATGAAAGTTATTAAAATGGATCACTTATTTGTTTATTTTGTCTTATTAAGACGAATGACCAGAGTGGTAAAAATGCATTCATGTTGTGCATGTAATGATTTACATGTTCAAGCTCCATGCCACAACTGCAAAGCATTCCAGTAAATATAATAACTGGAAAAGATAAAAACAAACAAGCAAATAAAACAAGATTAAATGCTCCTGGAGCTGACACAGCACATGACAGGATATGATACATTCTGCAACCACACACTGGAAGGTCTCCTCTGTTTGGCCTGATTAAATGGGAGCAGAACTAACCTTCCCTAACATCTTATCACTGATCTGCAGGAGGTGCTGGCTTGTAAGGGCATATATGTCTTGCAGAGGAAGGGCAAGCTCAATACCCTACTGCCTTCTCAGCTGATGAATTCAGCTAATTAGCCTATTCAACCTGTCTTTCTGCAACAAAAGACAAATAGAAGTGGAGCAGGCTTGCTATTCATTTCCTCCAGGGGTAAATGACCTTCCTGTCACTAAAGAAGAGCAAACTCTGCAAGGATGACTAAGATCTAGTGAATAAGTTCAGTACTTATTCTTATCATTTTGACAGCACTCACAGCTTGAAAATGAACTCAGATTGAATCTAAGAGTCTGCAGAAGTTTCCATAGTTTTACTGTTGATCAAGTGCTGGAGATTAGTTACAACAGTAGATGTAAAATTCCCATCTGATTTGCTGGATTACCAAACTGAATTTGCCCTCTAGTACTGAGTGCTAAAGCCCAATCCTAAAAAAAATGTCAATGTAAGTACACTGCCACCAAAGACACATTACAAAGGTTCTTGGATTAATGTAACAAGTACATTTGCATCTCTGTTGGGAGTATTACTAATTGGTTATGTAGTCTTCACATATTTATATCCCTTTAGTGGAGATATCAAATGTTCTCTCCTACTCTTCTATCACTGGCCTCATCCCCCTTCTTTACACTGTCTCAACTAGTGAAGGACTTGAGAAAATGTCTCTGCAAATCCCTGTAAAAAAAGGTAAATTGTGAAGGGAAGATTCAGACATTCAAAGGGTCTGATGATGTGGCAAGGTTATAGTAGGATAGCTGCAGTCAGATGGTCACTCACAGTTTTATGACTCTTCATGCTTAAAGGAAAATAGTTTTGTATTACAAACATAGTGTCCAGTTTTATAAGTACTCACCTCTGAGTGCTTGCAGAACTGTGTTTACAATTGTGTTGATGCCATGGATGTACCCTGTACAAGGCACACCAATGGAAACATTTTGAATTCTGGGGGAACCAATGTTTAAGATACAGGTTTTCATGACAGACCAATGTGCAGCTATTTTCATGGCACTGAGATGCATGTGCTGTTTGAAAGACACCTTTAGAACCATTTTTCCTGGACTCTGCTGTTGCACACATACAGTGATCAGTGGTTTGAATTCTTTGGTTAAGCATGGCAGACTTTGGACTAATGCAGACTTTGGAGCACTGCAGACTGAGGGCTAATTTGTTCCAGCACAAAAAAAGGGGCTGACCATTTACATAATAAAAAGCACATTGAAGAGTAATTGGATCTTCATATCTGGATATTAAACTGATGGTGCTGGTTCCACAGAAGTATTTTAAAGTGCACTTGTGCCGTGCTCTCATTGTTTGCGCTGCCGTGCTCCATCTGCACACGATTACATAACGCTGAGATACTTGCAATCAAGTGAATCCAACTGCCCCTAATGCAAAGCAGATGGAAGTTTTCTGAACATGCAAATTGTGGGATTATTGTGTATCATAACTAAAGAAGGATTTGCAAATGTGGGAATCCGAAGTCATGTTCATTATGTTAGGCCAAGACATTAGGCTACTGAAGGATATCCAGGGTCTAAACTGCTGTGATAGCCACATTTAGGTACAGTATATTTTTTTGTTTCAGGTGGATTTTAGGTTTCTTGAAGATCTACAAGATGATTTTCATTTACTTTTAGGTACTTGTATGCTCAGGTTTATAAGAACACCCCTTAAAATGTAAAAGTGGTTTGTTCACTTGAGGAAATTTTGGTAGTAAGTAATCTCTGGCAGACTGAGTAGGAAACAATTTCTCAAACCAATACGTGAAGGTTGTTTTATGTGGACAGTCATGGAAACAACAAAATATCTAAAGTGCATAGGATAACTTGCTAAGAAGGTTTATATGTCAACACAAAGATCTTATTTGTGACACACCCTCAAGTGACAAAATGCTGCACACTCAAATATAAATATTCCTAACATCTGTCTAGAGAAATGTATCTAACACTTGATTTGTTGATTTAATCAAAAGATGTCCAATTTGAAGAGCTCTTTTTTTCTTCAAGCTACGGCAGATGTTTTCAAAAAGGTGATGTTACTGGCAGTATAACAACATAAATAACCATCTTTTGGTGTCACTGTGTAATGAGAAATTACAGTAATATTTTAGAAATATATCTTTTTCTCTGAAATGCAACAATTTGACAATATACATAACATATCTATTCCAAGATGTCGTGGAATTTCCTTTCCTTGCTCTTTAGGGAAAAGTGGAGAGTGACACATCATGCAGGACAGCTGCAGCATGTGAGTCAATAAGATCGTGTAGCCACAGAGAAGCAAACAGCTTTCTTAAGTGCATCAGACTAATGTAAGATGTATGAAATAATCACACTTCACTGGTCTGCACTGCTAAGAGCTTAGACACAGTCTGTGTCCAGTTTTAGGCTTGTCTCTGGAGAAGGGCTCAAAGCTGGAGGATCTCCAGGGGCAACTGCAAGAATGAATGGGGTCTGGGAACGCCGTTTTTAAAGGGAAATGGAGTGCACTGTGGTTATTAGACTGAAGAAGAAAACATTCAGAGGCATGATAACAGTCTTGTGGTACATGAAAAGCTTCTCCATAGATAACAGAAAGAATCTGTTCCCCATGATCCATGAACATCTTGGACCACTACTGAGTTTATGATGCAGCTGAGGAGACTACACAAGGCAGTGAGAAAGCTTTCTTGTAGCAAGGATGAGGAAGTAGTGAAATAGACTACTATGTGATGCTATGGAAATTTTGTTACTAACTGTGTTTAAGGATAAATTGGGTGACAAACTGAACATTAGGTACAGCTGATTCTGCTTGGGAACAAAGGGATCTTTCTCACGATTGTATTGGGCAAATGTTCTCTGTAAAGTCAGTTTTAGTTTACAACTTTCATGTCCTTCAGTTTTTAAATGAAATAAATAAATAATTTTGAAGATTTTTTTAAAAAACAAATTTTAATGTTAACGGAGATGGGTTAGCTAGGAACAGTTCTGAAACTTCTGTGCTTATCATTCCTCCCTTTTTGGCATTTTCTTGATAAACAAACTTTTTTTTCAATTATTGTTTATACATCTTCAAATCTTTTATACATCTTCAATTTTTTTATACATCTTAATCTACAAATGGCTTAATCATATCTTGTAAATTACTCATATATTTTTATCTGTGCATTCCTACTACAGGTGTTCCGCTGAAACCCCGGAAAGAATTAAAATTCATAGAACATCAGTCTGGAGACCTGGAGGTGAAGTGGTCTTCAAAATTCAATATTTCTATTGAGCCTGTGATCTATGTTGTTCAGAGGAGGTGGAATCAAGGGATCCATCCAAGTGAGGATGATGCTACGAACTGGCAAACTGTGGCACAGGTCAGTTCTTTGTAAGCAATATGGATCTAGTCTCAGAATGTCACAAATCTCTTGAAAAATGTAGAATTAGAGACCAAAATTCATTCAAGGAAGCACATTAGGGACATAGTCATTCTGAGTTTAGTGGGACTCATTGCACAGTGTCCAAGGCATCGCTTGATTCTTGTCAAAAGTTAAAAAATCCAGCTGTTGAAAAGGCTATTTATTAAAAAAAAAGCAAACAAACAAAAAAAAAACAAAACAGAAACAAAACAAAAAAAAAAAACCCAGAGTGAAAAAAATGACTAAAACTTTTATTCTTTGTAAAGCTGTTTTTCTCAGGTGTGACCCTCCCAATTCAGAAAAGTCTATGATGTCATGCTCTTATCACTCAGTGCAATCCAGACTAAAAATGTAAGATTCATGAGCAAATGCTTCTTAATGAGAAGCAGCCAACAGAGCATAAATTTTCACTTAGTTCCTTCCCGGTTTCAATCTGTTTTTTGCCATTCTGACAATCCACCTGGATGGCAGAGTTCCAATCGTTTATCTTACTGCTTCACCCTTATCCCTGCTGACAAGAAAAATAAAATCATGATTTTGAAAAGATCTGCAAAGTATCATTATAGCTAGGAAAAAAAAGGAAAGAGAGAATAAGTAGAACCATCCACGAAATAGAGTAAGGGATTAAAATTCTGTGACAATTTGTGTTCATTCTCAATTCAGATTGTGTTGGAAAATGCTGTCTTACAAAAACATGAAGCTTGTGAGACTGAACACTCAGAAGTGAATTTCTTAGCTTCAGCATGGTGCTAGAGGGAGCTGTCACTATGTTGTAGTCTTGCTCAGGAAAAGCCCCCTGCAGCAGACCCTGGCAGGAAACCTTGCTTGTGCAAGCCCATGAGAGCATGTCCAAAACTGATCAAGTCACAGTGACTTATGATCTCTCAGTTGAGGTGCAGGTCTTGAACCTGCATTCTCCCTTCCAGGAAACAAACTCCTGCCTTTGTTACAAGAAAAATACCAAGTAGCAAAAAATGTGCCAGATCTGAATTACTCCTCACTGCTACTGAACCATGTGTATGTGATAGACTGTAGAAGCTCAGCTGTTGTGGCTGGTGAATCCAGGCTGCAAAGGGAGCACAGTGCTCTGCTATTTCTCATCCCAGACCTCATGCACATTTCTGGGAACATGCACTATAGATGCTCCACAGTAGCTGAACATACATGAACCCGTGCCTTGCAGTGGATCTGCAGGAGAGTGTTTCAGAAACGTGTTCCTGTGCTAGAGCAATAAGAAGCCTGACAGCTGCCTTTCCTGGGGTCTGGTGAATGCAGGCAGAAGGGGCTGAGTTAATCACTGTGGCAGGAGAAGCCTCCTCCGACTGACATCTTTCTGACAACTTCACTGTCCCTTCTGCATCACAGGAGACATGAATTTGATTGTGTGGTGGACCCCACTGGCAATGTCAGTTTAAAGCACACTTCAGGATGCCTGACTGGCTTTGTGAACTGTGTATACCTTATGGGACATGCAGGCTGGGCACCCTTGAGGGGTGCTAGTGATCAGAATTTGTGTCTTCAGAGGGTACTGTACCTCCATGGTGTTTGTAGTTTTGGACATCCCACCAGGCAATCAAATTTGTTTGGCCAAATGTGATAGAGTTTAGTTTGCAATATCAGCAGCAAGGATGGATATCCAGTTTGACTGCAGTGATTGTGTGCACAGCCACCAGGCTTTCCTTGTCTGTGTAACAGAGATGTTTTTCTTGTATGTTCCAAAACATTGAGGTATGAGCCCTTAATTATAGGCAAAGGCTGAGAAGAGTTCAGCCATTTAGCTGAGAATTCCTAGAGCATCTCAGTCCAGGGGAGATGATTCTGGCTCTTGCTTTACTCTGCAACTTAAGGTAGAGACTGTGTAAAAAGTAATCAAAGATCAAAAAAGTTGTGGGTGAGGATCTGAATTTGTTTATGCTTATTCCCTTATGTAGCATAAACAAAGTTATTGTTTGCATCTTCTTATAAGAAATTTCATAATATTTCATCAGTTACACATCTAAGATTTTTTTGTCTGTACAAGAACAAATGGGGTTATAATTTTCAATAACTTTAAGGGGTTTAAATTTAAAAAAAACTTGCTGTATTCTCTTTCCCTTAGAGGAGCTAGTTTGCAAGTAATTTCTCATGTTTGACACAAATTTTTACTTTGTATTGAAAGAATAATTTTGAAAAAGTTTGTTTATTATTGTGCATATTTTTTGTGTCATCTCTATGTTTTCTCTTTAAGGAAGAAGGATCAATCTATTAGTATACTATTTTGCTCTCCAATTATATAAGGAAAGCAAACACATCGAAAACAATTTTAGTTATTTTTCACTTCTGGAGGAAGGGATTTTTATTGTAGTTTTTTTACTGCATATTTTGGGGGAAATTAGATACGATTAACCATTTGACTAATTTCCATTGGTTAATATAAAAACTATGGTAACTAAGATGCTAGTTGGCCAAGCTGGCTGTGATGTAGAGTGTCCTTAGTGTTATGTGAAGTTTCCTACAGTACTGTAACTTAAGATTTAGCCAGCTGAGCAGTACCTGCTGCATTATCCTATGGAAATACTGCGTGTCTTGTGAACAGACTTACCATTCCGTTTGGTCCTAATTCTCTCTAAAAATAGTAGCATTACTGTTTACATTGGAAATTCAGCTATTTAACCATATTAATAATATAAAAAAGTTGATTAAAGTATACCAGGCCAGGTATTTTCAGACAGAGCATGTCTGTGTTGTGTGAATGGATGTAATGTGTACACACACACACACACACAGACAGATATGTATATATATATATATATGTACATATGGGCAGACAGTGATGAAGTACATTTATTAGCCTAGTCCATTACTAAAACAGATAAGGGACATATTTACTGATAGCTTGATTGTGACAGACCTTAGTGCTTCACCTTGCAATTGTCTAAACTCTGTGGACAGCCAATCTGTTTCAAAAATAAAGCTTCTGAAACACCTGAAGTTCTGGTTCTGAGGATCACAAGGAAGTTCTCAGCCCATGACAGTGAGAAATACGTGCTGGAGCTAACCACCAGTCCTGTACACTAAAGGTTTCTTTCTCCATCTCCTGGGGAAGCTTGCTTTGGTAAGCAGAGAAATGAGCCCACCTTGTGTGGGATTGCATTCACATGAAGTAGGGCAGATATGCTGTCCTTTGTTAGAGTAGTGGATACAACACTCAGAATTTCTTTTGTATCAGAGGAAACATATACTCAGCTTTTCTGATACCCTGGGTGGTATCCCTTCACTTTTTGAAATGCAAATTCTTTTATCACTGTGTTGTTTCCAAAGGTGTAGAGCTGTGAACTCAGCAGGGTAAGGCTGTACTTTCCTATTTCTCTTAAACCTTTGTGCTACAGAGAGGAGTTCAGGATTCATAGAGGGGAAAAACAGGGAATGAGCACAGTGAAACAATCCATTGATTACTGTAATCCTTGGATAGAGCCCTCTTTACAAGTCTTTGCTGTGAAGAGTTCTTTGCACCAATTTTTAACATATATATATAACATATATACAGTGTTTGGAGTGTTGACACAGGAGTCTCACCTCAATGGTCAAACTGCTATGCTGCTGGTCACATATTCTCTTTTCTTCTCCCTCCCAGTTGTAGTAAATCCCACCTTTCCCTTACAAGAAATTCTGACTTTCAGCCTTTCTTTCTCCAAGGAACAGTTTTGTGTGTAAATATATAACATGTTATAGTTCTAAATAGCATGTAACATCCAGGGTGCTAGGGAATATCTTCCCCTTGCCTCTCATATAAAGGATGGAATTGAAGATAGGTCATCCACGCTCTGGGATGCTCTTGATCATTACTCAGTTGTAGAAGCAGCAGAGGGAGGTTTTTGTAGCCATGATGAAGACAATAACAGATAATCCCCTTTTTCAGGACAGGATGAGGAGACTGCTTACAGGAAAGGGCTCAGGATTTAAACAGTTAAGAGCTGCTGGAAGAGGAGTAGAATTGTGAGTGCTTCCTAAAAGGAGCAGCTCTGGGCAAATCTCAGCCAAATTTTCACAGAAAGCCCAACCTCTTTCTGCTTTCTGGCCACTGGAGGTAGCCTGTTGTCCCTTGGACCTAAGATGAGCTCTTGAGAAGAGAGGTATTATGGTATTACGTGTATTGTCCAGCTTATGTCATTAAGATTACATGCTGCTCTTATATGAACTTGTATCCTAATGTAATTGATAGGGATTTTCCCTTGTCTTCATTGAACTTTGCGTGATTCTGAAGGTGGACATGTTGGCCAGTTATTTTGTCTGAGGACTATTTTATTATTTTATTCCAAATAAAATACCTATTAGGATTTGAAGCTACCTTCCAAACATTCATCTTTTAAGTAAGCAGGTGATGCATAACTAAATAAAAGGGAATTATGATTCTGTAATGATTTGAGTGATCTTTTGTTTTTGTCTTTTATTTATGATTCTTAAGAATTCTTTAAAAGTGTTGGTTTTTTCTTTCCTATTCAGACAGAATTTTAGGTGTGTGATGAAATTTAACCATTAGTTATTTGGTACCACTCAGCATAGCTTTTAAATTAATGTGAAAGATATTGAAAGGACTCTAAATATTATGATCACAGCTATAAACATACTTAAGTAGTAGGAACTAACTAAACTAAAGAAATTAAATGAAAAATAAATAGATATAGCATTAAGGTAGTGTAAGATAGCTCAGCAGTACTTAGTTATTTCTAGAAATGTTTTAATTCTATGTAAAAGATACTTAGAGGTGCCAAAGTGGTTTATATCATGGTAGTTGGAGGTAGACCTACTGCATGCCATTGAGCTTAGCAGGAGCTTGGCCAATAAAATGAATTATGAAAGTAATAGGCCCAAGGCATATTCATAAGTTAAAATAATTTTGGCATTATGCATTGACAGTTTATTTGATTTTACATTATTTTGTGGTTGCCAAGGGAAACTGACACAACTGAAATACTTTCTTTCAATCAACAGAATATGAGTGATGCCAGTGACAAAAAACCCATTCCTTTGAGGAATAAGTTTATTCAGATTATGCTTGCCTTGTAATGAAGTTCAGCAGACATGTTTTTAAAACCCCAGAAGACTGTAACTAGTTATTTACGATTAAATATTGGCCCTGAACCTGTTTTCAGTTGCAGCAATAGAGGAGCTGGCTGTGGGAAAAAATAGGATATTTGAGTGCTCCATAAAATAAAAATAATTGCAAAAGTTGATTCAGGTAGGCTTTTTCTTCCCTGGGGCAAACCTTGGATAATTCACTCTACAAGTAACATAAAGGTTAAAAAGGGAAAGGACACGAGGTAGACTGTCAGGACTGTTACCCATGCTTAAGTTGAGAAGAGAGTGGTTTGAGTGGAGAGGGACTCTGAGTAGCAGCAATATGTGATGGGCTCAGTCTGCAACACTCAGCAGTCTGAGAGCAGTCAATAATATGGTTTAGAAAGGGTCTCCTTTTCTTACATGCACGCACAAATGAGATATTTGTTTCCCTAAATTTTGTTTGTCACCAAATGGAGAGACTAAGTGGAGAATAACACCTACAAATTTTATTTATCAGGGCTCTAAAAGGCCATTGCTGAAGAGCTGAAGCAAATTCCTCAGTTTCTGGTTATCTGAGTTATGTCAGCAGCTTCTGGTTTCTTACACAGATTTGAAAGGGAGCCAAAAGCAGAAATTATGTTGTGCCTTTTTCTGGGAGCTACTTAGTATCATTACAAGTAATGTTGAATCCTATACAGGGAAGTTGGCTTCTTGAAGTTGTGTAAAACAGAGCTTGTAAAATAAATTGGTGTAACTACATTTTTAATGAGCTTGCATGTTTGGTCAGTAATGGTAATCAGTGAGGATTGTATAATATATTTAGACATATGTATGACATCTGGTTGAGGTTTGTGTGTTACTTTGATTAAAGAATTAAATCAAAATGTAGTAAACATGACATACTCAAGTAAATTGAAAACTGGATAATTGAGAGGTAATTGTAAAAGTAAAATTTCCAAGTGGATGTGTTTTTGATGAGTTCTACAAGAATGCCACATCTTCTGTAGCTGGAAGTGACTCAGTGGTTACCAGGAGGCTGTGTTCAGTTCTGGTGTTTGTACCTTAGGGAAAAAAAAAAAGAATGCAAAAGATAGCTCTTCAGAAGTTTAATGGGGTACAAAAAAGGGAAGAATACAGGACTCAGAATAAGAATGTGTAAAGCGCTTCCTACTGAAAGGGTTCAGAGTGTATCTATGCTTATGCCATATTTCAGCGGTTCTCCCCTCAGGACTTGGAAATTGAGCTCATGACACTGGCAATCTCAGTAGGTGTTGTTGGAGAAAAGGTCAGCTCCTATGACCTGAGAAAAGTCTTCAGGGAAGAGTTAAGGCTGTAAGTGTCTTTTTGACCCGAGTGCCAAAGATGTGAAGAAGGCTTACATTCATTTTCTGAGTTTTGTGTTTCCTATGAACTAGAAAAAGTGGGTTCTCACAGCACTGGATTTCATTAAGTTATTTTGGACCCCTAATTCTCTGAGAATTGAGAATTGTGGAAATCAGTCCTGTCACCTGGGGCAACGAGTTCCCTGAAACATCACTTGAACAGTGAGACGCTAAACACTGGTGAAGGTTGTGATAACTGCAAAACTAATTGTGTGAATTTAACAACAATTCACCCGTTTTCTAAAGGCTACTTTTTCCAGAAGAGACCTGCAATGCACTGTAAAATTGGATGGTTTTATCATTTTGCTCACAGCTGTAAATGCTTTGCAGTGCAGAGTGATGGCTGGAGTCAGGTGAGGTGGCTGCATACAGCCTGTGATGCTGGTGTGTGCTCAGCCAGACTGATGGGTGGTAGTGCAGCAGTAACACAGTGGATGGCAGGTCACCGTGTCAGAACAACCAGAGTAAGTGTGACATTTTCCCCACCAGACCACGGAGGAGCGCGTTCGGCTGCCGGACACCCGCGCGAGCAGGTGGTACCAGTTCCGCGTGGCTGCTGTGAACGTGCACGGCACCAGGGGCTTCACTGCACCCAGCAAGCACTTCCGCTCCTCCAGAGGTGAGTTTTCCTCATGCTGTCTGCTACCCGCCTTCCTCTCACTCCCACCTGGAGTGCAGCCTGATCTGCCTGCTTTTGTGGCAGCAGGTTTTGAGCAGGTGGGATTTTGTGTAGTTTTGCCACTGACTTTAGAAATGGTGTGAGATTTGTTTGAAGTCAGCAAACAAAAGTTGAAGTGTCATTGTTCTTTTATCAGTAAGGGTCTCCATGAATAAAACTCCTTTGAAGCATTTTCCACGTGATCGGTATCAAACTACAAGACCCTAACTGTGAAATAGGGAAGAACTTGGGTTTCAGTGTGTTAATCCAGGAGGTTTATCTCTTTTTTTTAGTTATGAGAAATACGCTATTGTCATGTGTTCAGTAGAGTATTGGTATATTTTGTTGCCTGTATCTAAATAATTGTAGCAGCATTGTTTTGATGGAACTTTGGACCCTCTTAATGTAACTTTCTCCTTGCTAGAACTAACTGTAAGTGCTTAAGAGTAAAAAAGAGCATAAATGCAAAGCAGTGTGTTTCTGTTCATTAGAAAGGCATTTCTGATGATCCACGAAGTATTGTAGGAATTTTTGTTTGCAACCGTTTGGGCAATAAAATAACTTTGACAATTATTTCTGTACCAGTAAATGGTACATGAGGGATGGAGGAGATAGAAATGGTTCTCCCATCCTGTGAAGTTCCTGGCATTCTCCCTGGTGTGCTTTTAACCAACATGGAGAAGAATTTTCCCAGATGACTCTTAGGCACTGTATAGGGGTTAGCACAGGCCAGAAACTATTCCCATTAGAAAGATGATCTGTATGTGGTCACCCTCTCTTAAAGGCAGTCAATAATGTGGGTATATCCAGACCACACTAGTCGACTTTAGTGCCAAAGAATGAGATCCAGCACTCTTCACTCTACTAATAGAAGCAGTTTCTAACAGAAAGACTTGTTGTTATTTTAGTAGTGACAGAATCTTTACACTGGTATAACTTTGCATACTTTGAGGAATGTATTTCCTCCTCTTTCTGCAGACTGAATTATCTTGCAGTACAAGCAGTTGCCATCTTTGGGTTCCTGAGCTGTCTTTTAGCTTGCTGTTTGGCCATAGTCAGTCTTAGAAAAGAATCTTTTTGGTGGTGCATTTATAGAGGCATGCAAATACTTTTGCCAGTATGGAAGGCTTAATATCTTACTGAATAACTATATGTTAGCCTTAATAATTTTTTGGTGCCCTAGCCAAATTTGTGGTAGGAAGGTTGGCTGGCATAGCTGTCCCGTTACTTCTGTGACCACAAACCTTTTCATACATAGAGAAGTCTTATTTTAAGAACTTATGATTCTTAAGTAGCATACAATTTCAGAAACATAAAATAATACAGTTCCTTCGAGCTGTGTTGAATTTACTGGAAGAACTCTTCAGCAGCAGTACCTTTCTCTTTACCTCTTGAACAGCACTTCAGCAGATACAGCAGTTTGTTGCTGAATCTGACACCAACTTTCTTTTAAATTGAGGTCATTGACAGTTGTTTTATTGAATTTGTAAATATTTTCCAACTATTCTGCTTGAAACCACTGTTACTACAATTACAGAAAGGTATGTCATGGTAGCACCGAGGTTTTGACTTGAACGTGACATTTTCAAGCCGGATCTGTAGGACTTTCAAAAAAATTGGCCCCCTACTGAGTGTGCTAGCCATGCTCAAAATACCATCCTTGGTAAGGAATATAAGAATGTCCATGGTAAGTCATCCTGAAGGTCTCTTTAGCCCAGAAGCTCACCCCAGCCAGAGGTGGGCTTCTGGCTAACAGTGTAAGAGCAGGATAAGCACCTAGGGGTATTTCTTCAGAATAGTCTCCCAGCTGGCAGTAATTTGTGTTTCAGGAACCTGTGGTTTTGAAATGGTTCCATGAACACCAGAGTCCTCTTGTGGTCTCTGCAGCTACCCCTGAAGCACTTGCTGTCCTTGAGAACTGCTCACAGCTGTCTAGTGGAGATGGAGAGCACTTTTAGGGCTTTGTGACAAGGGCAGTGGGAGTCAGTAGTACCTCTGCATGCTCTTACCTAATAAACCAAAAGTTTGATAATGGCAGCAAGTATGTAGCCAGCATTCTTCAAAAGGCTTCTCTAACTCTCAAAATAACTGTTTTCAAATCTGAACTCTAGCCCTTGGCAGAGGATTGTGAATTGACAGACAAGCAGCAGGGAGTTCAGTTAGCTATCAGCTTTGTAGCCCAAATCAGCCTATGCTGGCAGCTCATTTGGCCATTCTAGGGGCTGTGGAACTGCCAGTGGTTGTTATAAAGATGTCAGGTTTGCCAGATGAAATGTGTAGTCACTCCAGGTGACTCACATGAAGATGCTGCTGGGTGCTGAGTGCTGGGAATGATACTGGGATGCTTCTATTGGTGTCTTCGAGCCTCCATATCCCCAGTTACAGTGTCACATTAACATTTAATTACTACTTTGGAGCTCAGTGGGAAGTGACAGCCCCTGCCTGGTAGAGAGGCAAGGAACTGCTGCTCAGATGTGCCGAGTTTTTTGACTGCCAGCATCTACTGGCCCCTGCTGAGCTCCTACAGGCACATTTAACCTCCAGTTTGGAAAAGAAAAGTGGATTTTGGCACATCACCTTTGGAAGTTTGCTGCCTTTCTGTGCTGTGTTTGTGTGAAGCGTGGACAGAATTTCACATCAGTGTTTCCCTTCACCCTGTTGTGCCAAGACCAAGAGAAGATTATTATCTTGGTCAAACTTAGCAGAAGGTTTCTTCAAAAATAAACCCTTTGATCAGGAAACATGACAGTAATTCCTAAGACAGTTTCTCACGCAAGATACTGAACTTTCACCAATTGTTCATAAGTAATAATGAACAGAAAATTATTTGGGTTTGTTTTTTTCCTTCAAAGGGGGACAAATATGATATTTAATCTGTATCTAGGAAGAAGTATGGCACCACAAAGTCTCTGTCACTAAATATTTTAAGATGTTAAGAGGAACATTCAAAAATGTGCTGTAATTACTCAGAGAGAGAATTTTTGTCTGATTACCACAATACTTTTTATACAGTTTTGTCTTTTTGAAAATGCAAAAAACATGCTCTCTTAAGTACACACAGCAAAATAAGATTTTGTTTTATTCAAAATGATGTTAGGTCTTCTGAGGTAATTTCCATTAACTTATTTATCACTAAATAAAACTCCTCATTTTCCAAAGTAATTTAGTTTTTCAGTCATGAAAAAGAAAAAAACCAGGAAAACACGAATATTTCATCAAACATTTCAACTTGCCATTCTTCATCTAGTTGTGTTTTGAGGTCTGATCTACAGCAGCTTTGGATGCTTTTATGCCATAAACATATGAGGGGAAGGTTTATTAGCTGTTCTACACTGCCTCGTGTGTTCATCTAGGATGAACATTAATTTGTTGGCATTAATTTGTAAATAGTAAATAAAGTGACATGGCTGAGAATTTTTGAAATATTCAAAGCTTAGGCAGAGCTCCTTTTTTAATGCTGTTTATTTATTTTTTCATAAAGGAAAAAATGGGTTTGCATGTGCTTGTCTGACATGACCCTTCACAGGGAATAAAGTGAAGCTTTGTTTTGCCAAAATGCGACTCCAAAATCACAAGAAACACAGGTTGGACTAGATCAGACCGTGGTGGAGTGGCTGGAAAATTAAGTGAATATTGCACCTAGAAAGTGGATTCTTTCATATGACTGGGACTGTGCCCATGGACTTTTACATTGATACTGTCAACTAAAATTGATCAAAATTTTCTGCTATTTTGGCAGTGATTTCCACTTCTTTTTTCAGGGTTTTTTAATTTTGTGTGCTTTCCTTTTATCTTTAATTGAGTGGCAACAATTTCCAATAACAGCAATAAATTAAGGTAACTGAATACATGACAGAACATTTTTGATCCATAAAGATACAAACATCTTTCTATTCATATTTAGACTGGCTCTCTCCAAGCTGTTTCCTTTCTTCTGGAAGCAGGAGAGAACTGTTCCTACAATCCATAAATTAGTCTCTTTGGATGAAAACTACCTGTGTTTTTCTTCCAGTAAGCAGGCACTGGATAGCTTAACCTAACTGGTCAGAAGCTGCTTGGCACTAGTAATACAATTTTTAATTTGTTGCATTTGGTTCAGAGTACTTGGGCTATTTTTCCCCTAGCTTTTTATAATTTCTGATGGGAATGAACTCTCAGTACCAGAGACTTCAGTTAAGTCTAAGACTCAGTGTTAGGCATTTCTATGTCATATCTCACTGGTCTGTGGGTAGGTACTGTGCCATTTCCAGATGCAAGAAGATCAACACAATGGGCCCAAACCATCTGACCCTTCCACCTCTGCTGAAGGTTTTTATCTTCACCATGAAGGCAATTGCCAGCATACACTGGATAGATTGTCAAGCAAAAGGAACATTGTTTTCACAGCACATAAGTACCAGGCTGGATGTGATTTCATGCATACATTACTGAGTGTTAGAAAAACCAGAACAGACACCCACTCATGGCAATAAAATTCTTTCTGTTGCTCCTTTGAGACCAATGATTTTTTCATGCTGTTGCACAGCTGGTTTATGTGTGCCATTTCCATAGGGCAGAGCCACTCCTCCTGCTTACACCGTGGAACTGTTTAATGGTTGGAAACTTGTCTGTAGAGCAGCTTCAGCAGACTTTTAGAGTTAGAAGGTCTCATGTTTGAAAGATAGCAATGGGAGATCTGTTTTAAGTCAGGAAAAATGCTCCATAAAAAAATGGTTGAAATTATTGTCACACTTACTCTCGCTTTTACAGTTCAGAATGAGAATTGTGATTCCAATGCCATTATTGCCGTCTCTGATGCCTCTTCCAAATCATTTACTGTTTTCACTACAGTTGCCACGTTGAAAGACAAAGTGGATGCACTGAAGCAGAGTATGATGTGATTCATGTGTATAGCTAGTCCATACTGGTTTTTAAGGTTTTGCAAAGGTGTTTGAAAATACTATTGATTTAAAGAATTTTGGAAAATATAAACTATTACTATGTTCACAAATGTGAGTGTGGGAAGATGTTCATTTTGAAATGGTGATGATGTGAGTTCTTTCTTTCTTTCTTTCTTTCTTTCTTTCTTTCTTTCTTTCTTTCTTTCTTTCTTTCTTTCTTTCTTTCTTTCT
>JAYDZK010000001.1:94542563-94563384 GCA_034509185.1 Euphonia xanthogaster | reverse complement strand
TTCTTTCTTTCTTTCTTTCTTTCTTTCTTTCTTTCTTTCTTTCTTTCTTTCTTTCTTTCCTTTCTTTCCTTTCTTTCTTTCTTTCTTTCCTTTATTTGCGGCAAGAAATCCTCCCTTTTGGGGACTGGAGACAGAATTTTGCTTGTGATGGCTGAGTAGCCAGCAAGACAGGAATTTAAGTCCTTTGGGTGTACTCAAGCCAAACACAATCCAGACAAATGGAGTACTTATCCCATGTGCTGGAACAGCGGCTTCAGTCTTGACCTAATGAAGCTATCATTTTTAGCAGTGAGAAGCGATTTACTTGTCAGGCTGCTGAGACCAGAATTTTTTAGAAGTTGAGGACAGCTGCCTATGCCGAATTCTAGGATATATAGAATGACTTGTATTTTATTGCCTTGTTGTATAAACTGCAAAGGAAAAGCTGCAACTAGCATTGTTCTTTCTGCTAACCAAAGACTTTGATTTAACACTCAGATAAATTCATGTATATAAAGTATCAGTACTTTGCATTCGAAAAACTGGCAGCAGTTTCCATTCCAGTAATTTTACATCTGTGTATCTGAATTATACATGTGAGCAGTCAGTCAGAGGGATCATGGGTATATGAAGGCTAACAGCAGAATGGCTATTGGCTTTATAGTCAGCAGAACGTCACTTTAGCTATAAAGTTAGGTTAACAAACACCTTATGTAGTCAGCTTTATGATTCAGGACCAGTTATTAGACCTTGAAGTATTTTAGTGGGAGTTGTATGGTGCTTTTAATGTCTACATGGACATAAGCATAACAGACCACCTTGTAGAAGCATGACTTTTCCATTCAATGATGCAGAAAAAAACAACTAATCTGTTATGTGGTAGCTGGCTGGCATGCATGGTAGAGGAGCATGCTCATAAACATGTCACAGTTTTTTTTGTTTCTCTGGGTTCTTGGTTTTTTAGGAGGCCTAAAGGGTGTAGGGGGTTTTTTGAGTGCTTTCTTTGAATATGGGCTTTGGGTTGTTTGGTTTTTCTTCCTGTTAACAGAGTTCACATTATCTTACCCTGCTATTTCTTCTCACTTATCTGCTTTGCTGGTGAAACAAAATTCTTTCAAATGAAGAAACAATTAATATTCTTGGGTTCTTAACTTACAAAATGATCATTCTGTCACTTGTAATAGTGATGAGTGTCACAGAAATATATCAAAATAGATGAAGAAATTATATAGTGGTATTGAAAGACTTCATATGGAATGGATCCTAATATGATATAAAATGCTCACTGAGTGTCTTAATATTTCAGGTAATACACCCCAAATTCACGAAATAATTTACTCACGCATCCATACAAAAAGACGGTTTTTCTTTCAGTTGATTAAATGCAAAACTGAAATAAGTTTTATCTTTGATATTTTGTATCTATACAGCTAATTATTTTCTTAATCTGTCTACTAGTTTTAATAAAGCTCTCGTAGAAAATGTGTTACTTTCAGTGTCTCACCTTTTCATGTCTGTTAGCTGCACATCTCCTCCTTTCTGTCTTCTACCACCACCACTGTTCTTGTTCAAAGGCATTTTTATGGATGACATTTGAGAGGCTTACAAAGAGTCTGTGAAGAAAGAGGGCACTCAGGAAAATATCTGCTATTGCTGTATTATTTCACATGTATGTTCCTTCTAAGAGGACATTCTTTCTATCTTTAACTGTAATTACCCAATGATTTTTAATGCAGTGTTTGTATTCTCATACAGCAAAGTAGAAACATTCACAGATTTCCTTTCAAATGTGGATCAGCATTTTGTCTGCTGCCTGGACTGTGTCTAGTGAGCACAGAAGAAATGCTACTGATAATGTTTTCAATAATTTGTGCAATTATAGGAAGTACAGATACACTGGTGCTGTAGAATTTAGAAGAAATGATCTGTTGGTTTCAGTACACACATAGTTCTTTCTAACTGCTTGCTTTTGCTGGAATGGGCATATAAATATTTTAATAGAAAAAAATGTAAATTTGGACATTAGTTTTTAGACCTGCAAAAAATTGGTGAAGAGAACTTCAAAATGTTTTTAATCGTTTAATACACTTTGTCCAAAAGAGCTATTTCATATAACTTTTTAATCTTTTTAAAAATTACTCTCTATCTCTTGTAGATGCAGAATGAGGAAAAACATGTTTTATAGGTTGAATTATTTTTGCTTATGTCTGACCATTTGGGAATATATATTCTCTGAAACACTTTTATTTTATCCCATATGTTTTGTATACATAATACATGATGCATAGCACTTCTGGGAGATAACCTGAATAATTCACCTACGGTAATATGATCATGTTGTACTTCAGGTTATAAATGTTTTATATCCCTAATATAATGTCATATAACATATACAAGCCCCTAACATTTTAAATCAGTGGAGATGAATGCTTAATAAATGTCTTATATATGTGAATCATGATTCTGTTTATATTTAGTTTACTTAAATTACATTTTATACTTACCTTTTAAATAACAGAAGTAAATGAAAAAATGTATGAGAGAGTAGTACAAACTATTTATCTAAATTTTTCTTTAATTCTGGAATAAATAGTTTACTATACTTTAAGATGGAGTGGTTGGCAGCTTTACAGGTGAGGAAATAAGCGTAATAGCAGAGCTTCTCCAAAGCCAGAAAAAATAAACACAACTGACTTCCTAGTGGATTAAAAAACACAAGTGAGAAGTGAGGCATTATTACTATTTGGAAATTATGTTCAATTTCTAGAATTCTTAAGTATGCTTTGTAACTTTTTCGGCCAAAATTTAGATTGAATTGTATGTGTGGGGAAACAGGGACATCCATTACTATTTAACTAAAATGGAATGTGTGAGGGAACAGGAGTATCCATT
Organism: Euphonia xanthogaster; assembly: GCA_034509185.1. Lineage (NCBI taxonomy): Eukaryota > Metazoa > Chordata > Aves > Passeriformes > Fringillidae > Euphonia > Euphonia xanthogaster. Next base: position 94,560,513 of record JAYDZK010000001.1, on the reverse strand, counting down.
GTTATTTCAGCAAAAGTCCTGTTTAATAACAGGAATAAGTAATTTTTTCACATCTGCTGATCTTTAAAAGGGAAATGCTGTCTTCATTAATTCTGAATGTGTATTTTTTATAAACTAAATGATGGAATTTTTCAGTGAGACCATTTGTCATAGGGATTATCTGATGAATTAAGTATGCCTGGAATGTTTATTTAACAGCTCATTTACCAATTTAAAATAATGCAGGTGAACCATACAGTAAATGAATGAATGATGTCCCCTCCTCACACCTCCAGTTTTATTTCTGGCAAATAAATGATGGCTTATATGGCTGTACATAGATAACATGTCTTAATTGCTATGAATTTCCTTTATTCTTCTGATGTGCTTTTAATTTTTTTTTTTAGTCTCACTGCTTACTTCTATGTACATTCTGTTTTTGCACTTTCCTTGTATTTTGTCATCAATTTTTGGCTGACAGAGGCATTTTTAAAAGGGTAGAAATTAAAAAGTCGAGTTAAAAAGTAGAAGTTGGTAAACAGCAAACTGGACCTTCAGAAGCTTTGTGGCAGAATCTTCATTGATTCACATTACTTGGGACCAGGATATTATATAGTGAATCCACAAGGAGGACCTCAGATTTAATATTGGAAAAGATTCAATATTTAATCTTATTCAAACTCTGACTGCTGTGTGTCCTTGACTCTAGAGTGAGCACAAAGACAACTGAAGGAATACTGTCTCAGTTGATATTGACCAGGAATTGAACCAGAATAGTGAAATAAATCAAAGGGGTAGCTAATTGCTTTTTGACATTCTAAAAAAACCCCTATAGATTTCTACCATGGTGTAATATATCATTATGCTTTAATTACATTTAGTCTAAGGAAGTGTTTGTGTCCCATGGTGGTAGATACCAATATCAGAATTTTGAAGAAAGATTCAATATGTCAAAAAATAATTTAATCACCTGAGAATTATCTGGCAATGAAAAGATATTCAGTGTTTCAGCCGTGCAGTTCTGTGGTGGCTCTACAAGGCCATTTGTAGAACCTGAATGTTTTACACTCACTGTGTATTTCAAGTGAGTGACAGAAGGAAAACTGATAGTCTGGTACATTTTGATAAAGCTTCGTAATGTTTGTGAACTATCAACAACACAGACTAATGACAGACTAGATGCTAACCCATAATTTTTATTTCACTAGAGTTTGAATTTCTAGAATTTCCAAGAAGCCATATCAGTTACAGGATGTCTTTGCCTGGATTTTCTTCAATGTATTTAGAGTGTTTAAACCAGCTTGTGAATGCCTCATAAATACATGAGGTGAAGATAATCTTTACCTTAATGAAGATAATTTTCCCCTTAGAATATTTTCATTTTTTTCTAAATTCTAGATCCATCTGCTCCACCAGCTCCATCTAATATCAGGATTGCCAATATCAGTGCAAACAATGATGGGACTGTAAATGCAATGATTACTTGGGATCTTCCAGAAGAGCCTGATATCCCAGTGCACCACTACAAAGTCTTCTGGAGCTGGACGTACAGCAAATATGTAATTCCAGCAAAAAAAAAGAGAAGGAAGATTACTGATGGGGTAAGAAAGAAATCAGTAACTGGGACAGAAATGTGGTTTATTTTTACACAAAATAGAGTGTAAGTGTAAAATGTGTGATAAGTTCCAATGATTTCAGCCACTGGTAAAGCAGTGGTCCTAATTTTTAGTATCATGAAGCCCATAGAATATTTTGATCTCTCAGTCCTTTTTGTACATTGAACTCAGGGAGAGAAGTAAACTTCTGCCTTAGAATACAGGTAAATACGATAAGATTTTTCAGGAAAGATGAATGAAAAGTTAAATGCTGTTAGTCCTCTAAGTTTAGGCTTATTCGGTTAGTGCTTCTTAGAGTGTTTATTTTATTTGAAAGCCTGACATTGTTAGTCACATTGTTCTTTCACTATGCAAGTAAAACTTGTGACACAGACATAGAGTAGTCGTGAAACAGTCAGTATAGGTCTGAGGGAAAACCACACAGAACTCTTTAAATAAACTGCTGTACCAAAGATCTGGCAATATTTCCTTAGCAGCAAGTTCCTATGAGTTTCTTGAGTAATATGTTAAATATTGCTTTACTGGAAAATTTTTTGTTACGCTATCCTTAAGGATATTGCGTATTATTTTAAAACAATTAATAGAAATAGATGGAAATAACAGAAATCAGTTAGACATAGCTTGATTCTCAGTGCTTTTGATAGTGAGAATTTGCTCCCATGTCTATGTTAACACTGTGTTTTGGCTCTGGCTGCCCACTGCACTGTGATGAATGACAGTCAGAGGGACACAATTCCCCCTCTGTCCCTCAGTCACCAAACCCTGACAGAAATAAAGGCAGTGAAGGCTGTGTGATGAAATCATGCCAGTCAATTTGCACCGAAAGGAAGGCTAGTTCTTTATTGTTCTTTAAAAACATAATTGTGGCAGAATAGGAGAAGGGTTGGACTGTGCTACATAGAAAAGTTTGTGTTCCTCAAGAACCCTTACATTGGGTAAAGACCTTCAGGAAAGAGGCTTCAGCCTAAAGATAACAGGGAGCTTTCTCTCTACAAGCTGGTTGGTACATCAGAAACCAAGGAGAATTTTAAAACTGAGCTGGGTCTTTAATAGCTTTCCATAGGGTACTTCCTACATACAAATAATATTAAAACATTGGAACATTAGGGTAACTGAGACGGAGTTCTGAACTTGAGTATAGGGAAATACAAGGTGTATTTTATAGAAAAGGTAGGTTCTTACAATATCTCTCATATTACTCCTGACTTGTACATTTTCTTCTGCAGCATGTCATGAAACTGCACAGCACTGCCAGTGAGATTCAGGACACTCCAGATGCTATTGCTAATTAATGGTCATTTGAATATTGTAGCAGCTCTTAGGCTAAAGAATGGCAAATGCACAAACATTGAAAAAACAAAAAAAAGAAAATGTGGAAAAGTCTTAATTTCTAAAGATCGCTGAAGATTATTTTTGTCCAGTTTTTACCTTTAGATGTAGCTCAATCCAAATAATTTCGTACTGATTTCCATAGTAATTCATTCTAGGTAGACATTGAATTACTTTGACTACAATATTGACACTGTTAATCAAAAGTTAAAGTCAATATATCAACACTAAACAAGTAAAGAAAATTAATACTAAATACTTTTTGGCAATCTCCTTTTATCATCCTAAGTGTTAAATATAGGGTGGTTACCTTGGTCCATGGTTATCTTTTTTACTCTATATGGACTCTCAAACTTGAAACGCACAAGAAATTCTAATGAAAACATGGAACAATATCTTCTGCCTGGCATGTGGACTAGAAGGATATTTTTATAATTAAATCTAGCAAAATAAAATATAAGACCTAGAAGGCTGGACTCTTCTTTACAATATCATGTGCCTTGCCTAAAGGAATTGGTTTTTGGCTGGAGAATGATAAACCTAATCTGTTGTTTCCTCATTTTATACACTTCTGTGGCATTGGGAATTGGTTTTTTTCTGTTCTATTTTCCATTCTACAGAGGAAAAAGTGATCTTCCCACTGAGAGGGTATTTGTGGTTGGTGCATGTTTCTTAAATTTTTATTTTCAAGAGTTTAAACAAATAGAATTATTGAAAAATTTACTAAATGTTGGACTCTAGCTATCTTCAGACTGACTGTCTCTAGAAAAAAGTTTTCAATTGCTTTACTAACACAGAAATTGTGGAATTAAGGGCTTAAATTTCTTTTGCTAAAATGATTTTGGTATAAGAGAAAAACCTTGTTATATAGAAGAAAGCCTCTTAAGTTTTGCCTAAACAATAGGTTTGGAATTGCCAAGAAACTGCCAAAATTATGCAAGCATCAAGTAGGTTAGTATTTTTAACATGACACAGAAAAATAGAATCCAATTTAAAAAATCTTTTGCAGAAAGGAAATTTTGCTCTGAAAATTATATATGAGTTTTCTAACTTCAAAAAAGTAGTGTGCCTAAGATAATAAGCCTGCTTTTAATAAAGGCATGTGTTTCAGCAATATTATAACTGCTTTGTATATTTATTCTATTATAGGCCCAAAATTATGTGGTCCTGGAGGGGCTCCAACCCAACAGCAACTACAATGTGGAGCTGCAGGCAGTGACACGTTGGGGTCAGATACGCCTAAAAAGTGCTAAGGTTTCTCTCCATTTTAGCACAACTCAGGACATCAGGAATAATAGTGAGTAATCAAACACTTGAATGATTTCTCTCTCCTTTATCTGGAATTTGAATGTTTTATATAATGATTTTTTAAATTTTGAAAAATCGTTTTCTTTAAGTGGGCTGTTCCAGAGCACGATAGTCATCTCCTGGTCAAGCTGAGTAACCTTTTATTGTAAATTTATTATTTAAAAATTGGTGGCAGTTTTTGCCTAATTCTTTGATCTAGACTCTACTCTCCTAAAATAAACAGTTGCAAAGAAAATGCAAGCCTTTGCATAACTGTTGTGTTAATATTTTTTAGATTCAATACAGATATATATGCTGACTGTGTTTCTAAATGGATGGAATAAAACAATTTTTGTGTGTCTTAACTGGACAGTATTAACCTGCAATTTCCAAAATCCTGTCTATTTTTAATAGCCCTTTAAGTCAGATTCTTGGAACACAAAAGCTTGTGTCTACTATGAGTTGATATATAAAACACTGACTCTTCTTTTTGGGAATCTAAAACATTCCACATCTGACAACCATGCATTCTCAAAATATTGCACACATAGGACCCACATTCAAATTAAAATCTCAAGTTGTTCAGATGATAGGTTATATAGTGTAAAGGTCTTTAGAACCTCACATGCTAAGTAATGTAATTGCAAGCTGTATCTGGATCTGGCAGAACACCATCATGCTTAGCCTTGTTTAAATGCTGTTTATACAATGACAGTACAATACTGAGTTACTGCCCCAATTGTTAAATAACTAATACAGCAGAGTTCTGAAAATAAGATGTTAAAGAATATGATTTTAATTATTCTGCCCTGACTCCATTTCATTTTGTATTAATTTACATTCTTTCTTTAAAGTACACTCACAGTTTAAACTTGTAGCCATTTTCATAAGACATCTGTAAGTATTTTCAACCTCACTAATCAACTGCTGTTGTTGCCATATTCTGTTTGGGTATACATAAAATATTGTAATGTGATTGTTAGCTATCACAGACCTTCTTGTCTGTGGGTGGTATTAATGTACCACAAAGAAAAAATAAGCTGAATTTCCCATATTAAACTAATCTTTACTACACTTTCGGGCTATCTTGAGAGACAGAAGGTCAAGTTTTCATCTCTTCCATGCTCTAACCTTTGCTTCAAATCCATACCAGAATATCAGCTTGAATCTCCACTGTCTGTATATTAGGCAAGTTTGAGTTAAATCCTCAGTGAAGCCCAAAGTAAGTTAAAGCCTTTTCCTTATTGGCCCTCCTAGGTGGCACCTGTGCTTTTTTTCTTCCCCTAGAAAAGGAGCTTAGTTTGCAAGACTGTGCATGGTATCAAAATCTTCTTGCAGTTATCACATTAAGTTCTCCTTCTTTTTCCTATATGTACACAGGAGATGTAATAGAGGAAAAATAGCTGTGGGAACTGGGAGTTTAATTGCATACATTGACCCATTGATCTCTGCTAGAAGCATGTCATTGGTGTTTGAAAGATTTCAAATTTTGCTGATTCTTTTCCTAAGAATTATTTGTGGGGTTTGCTGCCTTTTTTTTCCTTCTGCTTCTTCTTCCCCTGCAAAGTTCACTAGATAAACAAGCAAAAAATTTTTTCCACACCATCCCCCTACCTAATTTCCTGCTAATTTTGATAAAGTTTCTGTGAAGTTCTGGCTCTTGGTGCTAAACTGTAAGATTTTTAGTTTTCAGTGCAATCATCTTGACTGTCATATCACCATGAAATCACAGCTTTAAGTAAGAACTAAACCCACATCCTGATGCTGGGGTTTTATCTGTCTGAGGTTGGTCTGTGTCCTGCTAAGTGGGAGAGAATTCTAGATGCCATTATATACAACTAGCCAAAGAGAAAATGGGCAAGCTTTTAAAGTTCTTTGTCTCATTTTATTATTAGTACAGCTTTATAAATGTTTCCAACTTGGGAGCAGGGATAATTAATCAACTGACCTTTGTCATGCATTATTGGTACTCCTGGCATTAGGTCAGAGCACCATAATCTTTAGACATGATAGCAAATAAAGATTTTCCATATGACAAAAGCCTTCTAAATTGAAGGTAAGTAATTAGATATGAGCATGTAATTTTTTGCACTGTTTCATATTTATTGTGAGAAATCCTTTCACTGGTAGGTCTGTATTAGCTCTCTGTGGCCTCACTAATGTTCTGACTCTCTTTGTCTATAAAGACTCATCTCTGGGTTTATGTTGGGAGGAAATCTTTGTTTCAGTTTTCCTTCTTCAAAACATTGGGTTTTTTAGAATCTGATGCAGATCACATCTGAGTTACTAATTATAAATTCTCCACCAAATGGAGTTCATTTATGCTATACCTCACATGTGACTCCACTGCTTCATCATTTTCTGTCCACTGCAGTGGCCCCTCTTTCCTTTTGTTTTCACAACTAGATTTAAATTCCTTCCACAATTTTGCTTGGATACCCTGCCCTCTCCATGGTTGTTTTGCTTCAGAAAATGGACCATCAGTAGTTTTTGTGAAAATCTACTACCTACTTATGTCTAATTAGTACAGATTTTCTAGTGCCTTGTGCTTTATTTTGCTTTACTGGGGTGACCTTTTTGTACTAAAAGGTTCAATAATTGTTGTATTGTATTTTAAACTTGAGTAAAACTACATTGAGAACAATATCTTTTTGAACTTGTTTACTTCAAGAATTTTGACTGTTCAAATTACAAACATCCATTTATTTAATGAGCAGTATTTGCTTTTTAACTGCAAATCAGTGCCTGTGCCAACTAAAACACATATTTGTTTTAGAGTATTTCCATAATGAGTTCGCAGAAAAATTTGAGCATCCTTTCTCTTAAAGCCATGAGGTAAAGGAGTCAAATTCTTTGAACCTAAACCACTGATATCACTCACTTTAATTGTTAGAGCACTCTATCAATGAGAGATGTATTTAGGCCTTTTTGGACATTTTTTTAAATGGCTAGATTATATTTTATATAGAAAAGCAAGTAAAAACTACTCCTGGAGGAGATGCAAATTCATCTTCTGTATCTCACTCAGGTTCGTTAGGTACGGAGCCAGTCTTGCTTGATGTAACTTTGAGGATACTCAGAAGCAGATGGAGAAATATGAAAAAGAAACAAAAAAAAATGCCTGAAATATTATCTAGGACATGACATCTTTGGCTTGTCTTTATTTTGGGACTTCCGTGGACTTCGGGAAATAATATTCCAGAAGCAACATGCCAGTTTTACTGAAGTCCCACTGCCAGATACTCAGCTCTGTGTGGAATTAAGCTCTGGGTTTTAGGTGTCTGGTCCTATTGTCAGAATAGAGATAGCCCATGCCCTCCTGAAGTAATTTAGTCCTACACATTTCTGTGAGCTTTGACCTCAGCCCTCTGGCATTACAGTTCCCCACACTCAGAAGGGCATTGCCTCACTATATTTGTGTGCTTCACTTCTGGGAAATGTACAAGATTCTTGCTTGATCTTTATATAGAAATATTCTAAATTGGTGACCTGGTTTTTGTGGAAGTGGAGCAGACAGAGATAGCAAAGGAGATATTTAATAAAATTAAAATAATTTAAATTGAGGAATACCTAATGGATTTTAGTTTGTACTTCTCTCTATAACTTTTTTATTTTCATTTGGGTAGTAGTAACTTCATGGTTACCTTAAGAAAGAATTTAGTTAAGTTTGGTAGTTTAATTTAAAACAAACAAACAAAATGGGAAATCGTATCCGATTCAGCAAAGGGCTGAGAAAGTAAGACTTGGCCATAAAGCAAGTCAGTTTTAATTGAAGCTGCACATAAGGCAAAATGTTCAAGTTTATATATTACTCCTGGCAATTATTGAAACCTGAATATTTCCCTTTTTCTCCAGGTATGTAGTTAATAATTTGCCACTTCCTTATTATTGGACTCTTTAGTTTTAATTTAGGTGTAATATTGAATTAAATACAGCTTTTTTTGTTGGTTATAATCTGATCCTCCAAATGAGATCAGCTACATTTGCAAGTGTGCAATGAAAAGTGCAGTTTGAATGAACATTTCTTTCTTTTCAACTGAAAATATCTGTAAGTACTGTCAACCCTGCTAAATGATGATAAATTTTTACCAAACAAAATGCTTGATGAAGGACATCCAATTGCAATTGCTTGTGGGAAGCAAGGCGGACAGCACCCAGGGAATTGCTGAAAGAAAATTCTGCTCTTGCAATGTTTTCCTAAGCCTTCACCGTTCACTGTTGGGAACAGGAAAGTGGGCAAGACAGATCTTTAATCTGACCACAGTGTTCATACATAGCATACCAGAGGACTATATTTACTTTGATGTAGTAACCACATGTGGCACTCTGTGTGTTACAGTCAATGCTGTCCTTGGATTTTGAGCATGTTCAAACACTGCATGAATATAAAGACTGTGAAGTATTACAGAGAACTACTGGTAGACACTGTGCCTGTTTAAAAAATCATTGTGTTAACATTTCTAGTTCTTTGGGATATAAATACAGTCCATTTCCTTATTACTCTTAAGAAAAATTACAAAGCATTTCCCTGTGAAACTTTTTTTTTTTTTTGTTACTTTCTAAATTTGACTGAATTTCAAATGAGGGATTTTTCAACCATTATGGACAGTTAATTCTTTATATTTATTTCATTTAGGTAAGAAATGGGAATAAGATCATTTGGAATAAAGATACTATTATTTTCTGAATTACACCAAATTTAGCACAGTCATTTTACAGCACTGTAGTTACCTAAATAGTTTCCTGATTGTTCTGTGTATTGCAGAGGAGCGGACATCTGCCGGGAAAGCACAGAAGGGACTGGGAGATCCTTACCCAGACTTTCAAAGAAGGAAAACCACTCGTTTTCTTAAAATTGGAACTCCCTTCTATCAGGACAATCAACTTCAGGTCAAAGTTTACTGGAAGAAGACAGGTTTGTCCAATTTTGCTTTACTATTTTCTCTAAGGAGGACTCTTCCCATCCATCTCAGAGTTGTAGAACATTAACACAATATTCTAAGTAATTCATAGTTGAATCCTACACCCATCCCTTCATCTTCACATTGGAGGGAAACATTGCCTCTCCTCTTTGTGTTATGTCTGTGTGTACGTCTTACAGGAGGAAATTACATGAGTCAGCTATCCAAAAGCTATAGTCAGTCATGTTGGGACTCTGAATCTTCACAGAGCTGAGACAATTTTTATTTTCGTAGGAATTACCTCTGTAAACTTTTAAATAGCAGAATTTGACATTACCCACGAAAGTTCTGAGGAACATATGAATGTTTAGCTTTATGCCAAACTTTATTAGTCACCTTGATTTAGAACAGAATGGATAGTTGCTCGCAACCAGAAAACATTTTGAAGTTCGTTTTCTTCTAGGCTGCATCCTTCTGGTTTACAGAAAAGTATTAACATCAATTTTATGGTTTAGCCCTCCAGTCAAAGGGAAAATGACATACATTTATAGTGTCTATTCATATTCAGAAATGAAAAAAGGGATTTTCCTTTCTTGCTCTTGTTGAGCATACAGGTTGCTCCAGTGTAGCCATAGAGGCTCATATGCTGTTATTTCAAAATGTGCTCACACTATTCATTTTTTAACTTGGATCAATATATATGTGTATCAATACCACTAAATTAAATCAATTCAATTCTTGTGCTTGAAATCAAGGGCTACAAAGTGGATAGTCATGTTTTCGTATTGGATTTTTCAAAGAATTTCAGAAATATTTAAGTGCTTTTGGGTTTAGATGTGTGCACCAACACCCTGAATGAGGACAGGCTATATAAATGTTCAATTATGCTATGTAACATAGGAATATGTCACACTGGATATTGTGGATTGTGAGAGGTGTCCTTTGCTTCTTATCCTTTGCCTGCCTTTTTCAATGGTTACCTTCCAGGCCCTGCTATGCCAATTACTTTCAAATCCATCCTTATTCCTCCCTAAAACCTGCAAGCTTTGTTTCAGCTGAGTACGTGCACATTTGGAATACTTGTCCCTGTCTTGGCTATGCTAGGTTTTTTTAATTCCTTTCCCCATTATATTTCATTTTTGGGTTGCTTCATGGAAAGCTGGAACAATTTAAAGTTTAATAAAAGTTTAATCGGGAATGTTCGGTTTACGAAAAAATGTGGTTTTCGTTATCCAAAGTGAGATTTATATATTCTGAGCTTTGTCAGGACTGATCACCTTAAACTTTAGCCTCTGCAAGTGAGATGTCAACTCATTATCCAAGCTTCTTTTATTGTTAGAAAAGAAAAGCAGGTGACTTCTGTAGCAATTCATCCCCCACAGCAGCAGAATTGCTCTCTTGAGATGCCTCTCTTCTTTACTGAGAACAGAGGGGAGCCTAGACAGCTCATTTGCAGAAAGCTTAGAGATGCCTAATGTCTCTCTGTGAGCTGAGGTTCTGTTCTTGGCAGTCTGTGTTGAAAAAAATGAGGGACAGGATTCAAAGATGAGGAGACAATGATGTCTCCCACAGGCGTCAGACAGGGTTGTGCAACTCACAGTCTGCAGATTCAGCCCAGTGGAACAATCAATCCTGCTGCAGCTGTTTTCCTGCCAGCCTGCTGCCAGAAGAAAGAGCATGTGTCCTGTGACCAAAATGCTGGCACCCCTACTGACATTCACCTTGTGAATAGTTGCCAAAGTTAGTTATGCTTAATGGAGGGAAAGTCCTGAGCAGAACAGCAATATTCTTGTTCCAACACAGATATCTTGAACTAGGTGTCCACTATTTATAATGGTATTATAACACAGTTATTGAACTTAGAGGCATTGCACCATAGAAACCTAAATGTTTCCATCTAAATCTGGAGCAGAAACTCACTGTCTGCTAAATACCTGGAGGTAATAATTGTATTAAAGGCTATAAATGTCTATAAAAAGGAATAAGGCAGTCAGCAACCTTGTAGTGACTCATAGTTTGGAAATAGGAGGATTTCAAAGTGGTGTGATTTCCAGAATTGGAGAATGTCAAAGACAGCTATGTCACAGACCTGTCAAAAATGACATGGATTTTCATGCTGTCACCTTGTGCCAGGGGTGTACTAGCTGAGTTGCTGAGTGTTCAGCTGACTCATCCTGTGTGGAGCTGTGTGCATCCAGTGACATAAGGGGACACCCAGAAACCCTTTTGGCCCTGGGTGAGGTGCACTGGCGTGTTTAGGTACATGCCCCAGCCCTGCAGTGGAAGAGAGCAAAGGTGTGTAAAGAGAGGCAGAATATGGCAGTTCATCGCTCTTACCTTCCTTTTTTTTTTATTTTTAAAAAGAAAATATCAGTATTCTGAGTGACAGCACATGCAGTAACTCAGAAGGAACCATTGCCTTGTGTGGAACTGGAATATAGAAGCCAGCAGCTTTTATAAGCTCTTGCAAGGGTTTGGAGATTATGTAGTGCATGGATGAGGTACTGTAAATTTGCCAGTAACAATTTACTGCAGAGCAGGTCTGTGTGACTGTGCAAGGAACACAGCAGGAAAATCACATTGTCTTCATGAAAAACAGCAGTTACAGAGACAGCTGTGCTGGGAACTGAACCCACGCATCTTTCACCTTTATGAACTGCACTAGATCGTGTTTAGGGACTTGCAGGAGGTAGTAGAATGCAGCAACTACAATAGGAAATACTGAGAGAGACCTTACCTGAGCCTGCTCTGTGGCATGGCATCTATTTTTATTGCAGGTAGGCAATTAGAGTTCGAATAGTTCCTGACAAAAAAATTGACCTGTTTGTCTCCTACATAGTGGGTGAACACAGAAGTCTCAGTTTTTTGCACTAATGTTTTCATTTTTGTGTAGTTTGCTATTAAAACTCAACCCTTTTTTTGGTGGAGAAACACAGCCATTCTATAGTCCTAAATTAGAATGCGTAACTTTAAAACAGAAAAATTAGGAGGCCAGCATGAAACCATGTGAAATCAGTAGGTTAATAAGCGTAAGAGTTGCCATAATAAAAAAATAATTCAAGAAATAAATGTCTCCAGCTTAAACATGTTGGACATTTGTAAACTGATCAAATTTCAGTTGGTTGTTGTAGTCTTTGCTTTGTCTTGAATGGTTTTCAAGTATTTTTGGACTTCTTGTGTTAGACTTCATGACATGAACAGGAGATGGTTGCAGAGATGATGAAATAAAAATGTTATTTACATTTTGGATGGGTTTTTTTTTAATATGAAGATTTAAACCAGTATGTTATCACAGAATTAGAGAATGGCTGGATTCAGAAGGGACCTCTGGAGGTGATCTAGCCCAAGCTCTCTGCTAAAGCAGGTTCACTTGGAGTAGATTGCACAGGATCACATCCAGAGAGGTTTCAAGTATCTCCAGAGGAAGAGACTCCACAACCCTTTTGGACATCCTGTTACAGTGTTTTGGCACCGTCACTTAGATAAACATTTTTCTGTTTCAGTTTTTGCACATTGTCCTTTGTCCTGCCACTGGGCACAGCTGAAAAGACTGTGGCCCCATCTTCTTGGTACCCATCCTTAAGACCCTTGCAAGCATTGATAAGATCCCCTCTCAGTCTCTCTGCTCAGGACTGAACAGGGCCAGCTCTCTCAGCCTTTCCTCATAAGAGGCTCCTGTCCCTCAGTCATCTTTGTTGCCCTCCATTGGACCAGCTCCAGGAGCTCCATGTCTCTCCTGTGCTGAGGAGCCCAGAGCTGGACACAGCACTCCAGATGTGGCCTCACCAGGGCTGAGTAGAGGGGCAGGATCACCTCCCTTGCTGGCAGTGCTCTCCCTAATGCTCCCTAGGATCCCATGGGCCTTCTTGGCCACAAGGACACACTGCTGGCTCATGGACAGATGTTCTCCACCAGCACCCCCAGGTCCTTCTCTACAGAGCTGCTTTCCAGGTCAGCCCCCAGCCTGTACTGGCACAGAGGGTTGCTGTTCCCCAGGTGCAGGAACCTGCCTTCACTGCAATCTACAGAACTTGGTTCAACCCTACAGTTGTCCTTGTTGCATTGAAATAGTTTCTTCATTTAGCTGTAATGAAAACTTTAATGGCTGCTATGCCATCAGTCTTTTATTACTTTTCTATATTTATAACTGCTCAGGTTTTATTGTATTCCTAATTCAGTCATTGTTCTATTCTATGCAGACCAGAGAATTTCTAAAATTTTTCTTAGTTTCCTCCTAAACTGAGATGGCTCTCTAGAAGAGTTTTTTTACTGTGTCCCAACACTGTAGCCTCACAGGATACCACAGATTACAGAAGCAGAAGGAAAGACCCCTGTGGATTGCTTATATCACTTAAAGAAACACAAACATGCTCCTAAGGTTGTTTTAGATTATTTCTTTATTTTCATTGGTCCCATTTCAGCTGAGAAGGTATTTTCCTTTTGAATTGGAATAATTTTACTCAGTCTAAGGAGCTAAATATAGGTCAGAGCCATAGAAGAATTTAAATGGGCAGGAGGGACTTCTGGAGGTCAGCTGGTGCAACCATCTGCTCAAAGTCAAACTAACTGTGAAGTTAAATCAAGTTATTCAGTTCTGTCTGTAAGGCCCTGTAACAGATAATGTCACTGTTTTTTCAATTTATCCTCTATCAATACAAGCCTGCAGAACCCATCTAGGTTTATTGCAATGTGCCTTATGACTTACAGAAGGGATGATGCTGTCTCTTGACTGTTCAAAGATAGTTCCTCCGTGACTGAAGATGTATTCCTCAGTGAACTTTGCAGATGAGCCTCTGAGAAGGCAGTGAAAACACCATAGTGATGACATCAGGGCCAAAGCTCTTGGTTTTATGTCATCTTTCTGAACAGAATTTATCAGACCTCTGTCCTGCACAACAAACAACTGCATCAGAGGGGGTGTTGCAAACTATTATTAATTAAACTATTGCTGAGTTTGTTATACAGCAAAGGAGTGACTGCATATCAGTACTCAGGAACTGAACACAGTGTTTGAATAAAAGTCTGAGTACAGGGCTGGATTTCCATATATATGCATCATAATGTGCCCCAATTAGGTAAGGAGGAAAGACTTACCTGGGCCTGTTTTCAAGTGTCATTTCTTAAGTCCCATTAACTTTAGTAAGCATAAGGCATGAATGGAATGTAGAACCTAGACTTTACATTAAAATAAAGCTCTTTCTGAAATAATCTTTTAGTTTGCATGCTTTGGTATGATGACAATAATCACTTCAGGATGTATGCTAGCAAAAATACCTCCACACTTCAAGCAGTACAAGGTACTTAGCAAATGCACATGATGTTGCTAGACAGAGTCATCCAAAAGCATGTTGCATATGAATACAATAGCTTCTTTCTGAAGGAAAAAAAGTCTTTTCCTTGCTGCCTTTCACTTAGGCCTGAGATTAGAGAAACAGTACATTCCTTAAGCAGCATGAATCCCCCTTTTGTTAATGGAAAGTAGAATGTGTTCCATGGCCAGATATTTTGGCCATCTTGATGTGTGAAATTAGAAATCACCAAGTAGTGGATTCAAATTAAACAAATCACTTTTAACTCCTTGGTGTTGAGGTCACAGAGTACCATCTGTTACCAAAAATGGATGCACTCTGACACCCCTACTTAAAGGGATTAGATACTGGGGATGATTAAGAACCTCAGTATATTGTGCAGTAATCAAGACTGAAAGTGCAAAAATAAAAAAATGCTGAAGTTTTGTCTGGTTTTCTGTGGTTGGAAAACTAGAGAGCCGAGTATTGGACTTAGCTGAAAATCCTCCAAGTTGCTGCAAATCTGTGTATGAAAATAAAATTTTGCCCAGACAGAAGAAAAAAAATCCCACCTTTTATGAACTCTCTGCATCAATTTTCATCACTTGCTGCAATAATTATAATGCACTAAAATATTAGAATGTAATTTCTTTCCAAAGTGCTTGTCACAACAATATTTTCTAAGTCATTATTCTGCCTTCACTACCATTTTCTCAGTGCCTGTTATTTGAGTGCAATACAACTCTCCTTGCTCAGGTAAAGCTTTAGCTTCCTTTCCTTTGAATTAAGTCTATGTGCATTTACTTCTCCCTGTTTAAATTAAACATTTTAAGTACTTCTAGATATTAAAAATCAATATGTCTTCCTCTTGGTTTTGCTTAAAAAGACAAATATTTAAAATGCATTAAGACTTGGCTTCAGGCTTCTTTCTTTGTGTTTCTGTAAATGCTAAAGCAGAAGAAAAAAATACTTAAGGCAGGAAGAGGCAGAAAACCTACCATTGTCTGATAAATCAGCCAAACAAGAATAATGAATTAAGTTAAAAAGAATAAAATGCAAGGCATGGCAAAGCAAATAGAGAGCTAACACAAATGCTTTTAAACCCAGATCTTAGGAAAACAAAATTAACTTTCACTTAGTTTAGGGACATAAATGAAGTGACTGTGTGTGCTGACTCTGTTTGTAATAAGGTATTTCATATGGCAGGCTTTGAAGTGAAAGCTTTCCCATTGATAGGACCATTTGACATATTTTTTTGCATGGCAGAAGAGCTATTGAAGGTAAAGAAATCCTTCAGCTTCCAGCTGGAGCTTCCAGCTCCTACTGTAAAGAATTCTGCAGTACTTGCTTAACACTAAAGCATTATTTAGTTTGGTACTAGCTGTTGCACTGGGCAGATTAGTGTTTGAGCAGCTGGCCATATTCTAATTATTGATATTCAAGCAGTAAAACACTTGTACTTCAAGATATCACTATGGTCCAGATGGTTCTTTCAACAAAATAACCTGACTGCTAATTACAGTGAAGTATAAACTAATATATTGCCTTCAGACTTCCAGGAGAACACAGGGACTTTGTCTCAGCAGTGGTTGATTGTCGTGAGTGTGCATAATGTGCATTAGTTCTTAGGGATTTAATTGGTAAAGCTGGCTCTGAGCACAGGACTCTTCAACTAGATCACCTCTATAGAAATGCACTGGTAGATATTACAGAATTTGCTTTTCCCCAAGTGCTACTCCTGACTCAGATGCCTGTGTCTTATGGGCCTCCACAGCATCGAGCCTGGGGAAATTGGTAGTGCTGTAAGACTTATTTATCATGGGAAATTATTCTGGAGTTAGACCAAGTTAGGGAGGTGTAGGGACCACACAGACACTTCTGACAGGATATTGTTCTTTCTCCTTTACTTTGTCTCAATGTAGTTTCAGGAAAAAAAAATCTCTTTGCCTTTTTTAAAAGGATGTAAAGGGTAGCATCTGACCATCTCCAGTTCTGCTTGCTTTACTTTATGAAGTGCCTATAGGACCCTGGTTTCTGTGCAAATGTGAAATACTTACAGTATTTAAAATGTTGCTGGTGGGAGTCATGAAAATCATCAACCACAAATAACAGTATTGGGTAGAGCAGATGGTTTTCAAATTCTCAAATAGTCTGCAATTGATTAGTGGGGCCAGTTAAAAAGTTTTAAAACTACATTTACAATGATGGCAACCTCAGTGGCATCTCCACAGAAAATGGGACAGTATTGGAAAGTCTTTTCAAAGGCACAGTTCAGTGTATTTCTTCCTGATTTCACAGACAGAACAGAAAATCATTACTTGTTGCCCCGCACTTGCTTCCAAACCTCCATACCTTTTAGGGTAGGTGGTTAAAGCTCTTGGTATGAGAGATTTAGAGGCAAGTTTGTCCAACTGCTAGTCTCAGGAATGTAATTGGAATTGATTCAAACTCTGCCAGGGAATCAAATAATCACAAGTCAAATCAGAACTACCCACTGTGTTCCCAGAGCACAGACAGCACAGAACACTGATTTTAGTTAACAGGCACCCGCTGATATCTGCTGAAGGCTGCAGTGCACTGGTTTGTACATTTGCACACTTTGTACATTTATTGTTTAATTTTAAAATTTATGGAGTGTGGGCTCTGCACAATTCCTCAGTATGACCTGAATCATAATCCAGAACATCTTTAGTCATTGTCAAAGTGCTTTTAATTTAACTTAATTTATGCATTTAAAATAAGTCTTCCTTTTAGTCTTAAATTTAGTAACTGATAGAAATTAAGCCTGATTTCTTTTGAACTTACATTAAAAGTTTAAATAGAAGTGCAATTGCAAATTAGCTGGTCCATGAGTTCAATCCAAAGATAGACCATCATTAGCTGGAATGCATACCTGCAGTCAGATTGCAGATACACTTTCAATATTCCATTGCAAAATCATTTATCAAGACTTAATCCACTTGAAGGCACTGAAGAAATTAACTGGCCTACTAATTAATAAACTCTTGCCTGATTTGTAATTCTTCAGGAAAAAATGCATTTTCAAAATGCATTTTCAGCATCTTTATATACCTTCAATATGTCTATGTCTGACTAGTACAATTTTCTCAATTTCTAATTACTTCCTGAGTATTATCACAATGTATAAAGATAATCATTTTAATAAAAACCACAGTGCTTTATGTATGTATATGCATACATTTATAGTATCACTAAACTTGGCAATGGGAATATCTGATGTGAGGCAGTCTCGATAGCCAAGGGATAAAATGGCAAGCTTTTTACAATCCAAATGTGGAATCACAGAATATTCTGGGTTAGAAGGGACCCAGAAGGATCCTTGAGTCCAGCTCTTGAGTGAATAGTCCTTATGGGGATCAGACTCACAACCTTGGCACTGTTAGTGCCATGCTGTTACCAGCTGAGCTCTTCCTCTCCTTTCCCCAGACTGTATCACTAGGTCAGATTCCGTCAAAGCTCTGTCTCACAGGCTTGCACTCCCATACCCGGAGCAATCCTGCCACTTCTGCTGTGAGTAAAAGGTACGGAG
>JAYDZK010000001.1:94482335-94542463 GCA_034509185.1 Euphonia xanthogaster | reverse complement strand
TGTGAGTAAAAGGTACGGAGGTTCAGCAGTTTACAGGATGCTTCTCATGAGCTATGGGCTAGTAACTGCTCATGAGTCTCTCTTAGCTTGCCTATGTTCTGGATAAAGCATTGATCTTATGATCCAGTAGATCCTACCTATCAGTAGGGAGTCATCATGCTTACAGTGAAGGTGGTTTAAACTAATGAGTGTCCTCTTCTAAACTGGGTCAATTTTCTTCCACATTAATCTTTTTAATCTCTTGTTATCTTATTGCAAAGCTGCCATACCTTCTTGGTGATTTCTCATGGATAGCTCCTCACACCACAGGCAGCTTCTTCACAGTATAACCAACAAACTCCAGCAGCTCTCTTCCCACCCAGCTAAGCCACTCTTTTGTAGCACTGGTCTTCTTATTGGACACAGCTGAGGCCTATTAAGGGCAGGCCTGTTCCTAATCTTTGGTGATTAGTACAGCTGCAACTCCTCAGGTGTGAGACTGCCTTCTGCACTACCTTTATTTTCTTACATTCTATCCCTCCACATTAATCTGTATTTTTAATTAGCTGGTTTATAAGGTGGCCATAAAGCCAGTCACATAAACACTACAAATAGGGGAAGGAAACTGGGTTATTTGAAGGAATAGCTAGAGTTAGAGGGAAAGAAACCAGAAAAAGGGTTTCTGAAACAGAAAATAAAATCTAATTTTTAAGATGACCCATATATACAGCTGATGATGATAATGAGTTGTTAATATCAGTTTCTTTTGCTCCTGTGAGCATAAACTGGATGCAAAAACATCTAGATCAAAGATCCTACCCAACAGGTGTTCTGTCCTTGGCAGTGGCCAAAAGCAAATCCAAAGGAACATAAGAATAGGTAGGGCAAGAGTGTAACAGCATTTCTGCATATTACTGTCCCAGCTTCAGACAACTTCTAGTTAGTCAGAATTCCTGAGCCCAATGTTATTTCACTGTATTTATTCACTTCTCATGCATTTACCTTCACAATAATTACCAGTGTCCTATGAGGGTCACCAAGTTACAGGGTGCCCAAAACATCCTGAGGGATAGAGTTCCAGAGCAATAAGTTTTCATTCTATGTAGAACCACTTTTCTTTTCCTTTTTGTCTTGAAGCCAATTATTCCACATTTATATGAATCCTAATTCTTGCTCTGTTTACCTTGTCTGTATGCACATGATTTTATAGATATTCAACCTGGTTTTGCTCTGTTCTATTTCTCATAGACACTTTGATCTTAAACTGCAGATTTAGAAACTGCAGATTAGCATCATAAATTTTTTGAACACCAATTCAGGAAAACAACACCCTCTTATTACATTGCAAAGGTTCCATATTGCTAGCTAGATTTTCCTACCTCCTTGATGTTTCTTGTAAGCAGCTCCTCTAAGCACAGAGTCTTCCTTCTTCTCACAGCATCCAGCTGACTCCAGCTCCCCCTCAACCAACCAATCCACTCTTTTATAACTCTCTTCTTCTTATTGGCTACAGCTGAGGCCTTTTAAAGTCAGGCCTGTTCCCAATCTCTAATAATTGGCTCAGCTGCACCCCCTTAAGGGGTAAGATTACTTTCTATACTACATTTAATCTCTTATATTGTATCCCCCTACAACACCCTGGTATGGTGTTCCATAAGGCATATCAGGAAAGTCCAGTTTTGGAACTCCATGGGTCACTGCATGCAAGCCTACCCGTGTATGGCTTTTGCATGAGGTCTGAGAGAGAAGGGAGTAGCTGGTCCATCTCTGCTTCTTTCCCATTGTGGAATTAGGAGCAAGATGAGTCTGTACTTTGGCTCTGGAATTGGGAGAGATTCCAAGATTTCTTACCCTCAATATAGTAAACTTACCCTCATAGTCTGCTTGTCTAAATTACTGTCTGCATTTTTTGAAGTTACACAGAAGGCTAAAGTTAATGGTAGAGTACCTGGTGACATTTTCAGTGTATGTATAACCTTGGTGAGCCTTGGACTTGTTTGTTTGGGTTTTTTTCTTTTCCACTGAATTCAGGTCTGGGATGCTTAGCTAGCTTTGAAAATCTAGCTATGAGGGAATATGAGGGAATGTAGAAAGCCTCTATTCAGGCTACAAGCAGCTATTGTGAGACTTGGAGCTTACAAGAGGCAAATTTCCTTGTAATGGAAAACCAGAATGAGATACTGTTGAACTCACTTTGTGTAGGATGTTGTGTGTGGGAAAATAAGGGTAGAGGTAATCCGGCTTAGAGATGATCCCAGGCTTAAATCCTTCAATATAAACATCTTCAAATCTTGAGGCTTCCTAGGTCTAGATATGGACAAAAATACTGTGTGTCAGGCCTGTCTTTAAATTACACAGTAATTGTTAATATCATTTTTGGAAAGGCTTACTGTTCTATTATACAAAGAATGTGTTCTATAGAAAGAAAGTTTGTTTTAAATGGCATAACGTGAGGAACAAAATCTTTGTAATTTAATCGATGCTGCTTATATTCCATGTAAGAGCAGGAAACAGTATAGTTTGTCTTGCTAAGAATTGTTTGTTGAGTGAAGCTTAAATGTCAGCTGAAGTTTTTGGTGTTATTTTTAAACATACTGCTTGAATAAGTGATTATTAAAAAGTTTTTTTTTTTCTCAAGAGGTGTCACAAGTACTCTGAATTTCATAACCAAACAAAACCTTGGATTTTTTTTTATACCATTGGGTGAATCAATACAGAGGAAGCAAAAGACACAGAGCAGTTATAATTTAATATTTTTCAAGAGAACTTACCTAAAACGCCTGTGACAAAATAAGTGGTTTTTACAAGGAAAAGGGGAATGCAGAGAGACTTGCAATGCATTCGCACATCAATGCAGCATTTTAACATTAGTTGGAAGTAAATTGTGTTTACCTCATTTGGCATTTGCTAAACTACCATGAGTAAAATAGTACTTCTTATTATATTATTTCTTCTTGTCCTATCAGTAGATTCAGATTGCAGATGTTGGACACCATGAATCAGAGTAATACAATGGCTCATGAACCAGTATATGAAGAAATGAATAAGTGTTATGATCTAGTACTGACTGAGATCATATTTTGCTTCTCTGCAGTACACTGAAGTACCTCTTCCCAAACTGATCTTCCATCATGCTGTTTGTTAAATGTAAAAAATACAATGTGAATCACTTCACACTAATCATGTCTTCAAAACTGAAGGAACCAGTAGTAAATAACACTGCTTCATTTGTTCACTTGGATTTTGTCCATATTTCAGCCTTCCCTGCATGTTTTTCAGGACCTCTCCAGCAACTGAATTTCATCAGAAAAAGCATTGATGGAAAACTGCATATATTATGTACATGTCTGTGTAGACATGGAAAACAATATTTGTCCAATAAACAGATGAGCATGAGCCTGAGCGAGCAGCAGACACTTCATCACATTCATCTCAAATATTTCCTTTCTAGTTTGTGGTGTGGAAGTGCAGGCAAGTGCTGCTGCAGGGCAGACACTGCTGCTCATCCTTCTGCTGGAGTGGTGGATTGGAATAATTGCTGGGTTGTAATAGATGCCCATCTGTAAAGAGGGTTTTGTACTGGGAGGAGAAAGAGCAGGAAGATTTCATCAGGAAGCCTTTGACTTGTGCAAGTGTTTGAGCACTTCAGAGTTGATAATATCTTTTGATTTATGCAAGACGTCATTAATTTCACCATTTACCATTGCTACAGCTTTGCCATTCAATACAATGAGGTAATTATTTTTTCCTGGATGCTATGCTGACACAGGATTTATACAGAGCTCTGGAAAATCATGCTATGACTTTTCAGTAGAATCAATTAATCAAGCTTGTAGATACGGACACATGTACTTCATGTGCCCTGAGCAGATTCTGCCCTGTGTTGTGATATTAAATATAAAATATTTTCCCCTTGCTCTAGCCTATATTTAGAGCAGTAATGATGCAGGGCACATAATCCAGAAAGGAAATTACTTAATTTTTTAATATTTCCTTCTTCCTGTTAGTCTAAGATCATCAAAGACATGTTCAAGACCATCATTTAACCATAGTTTTGATGGTCATTAGTGTCTTGTTCTTGCTAGGTTCTAAACTTTCTGACCTGATAATTTAGCTACCCTTAACTATTGAAGTTGACACAGCTGTTCATATGCCTAAGTGCTTTGTTGAATAATGGCCCATGTGCTCAGAAGCTTGTAAGAACTATTCTGCCAGTATGTAAAGAAAAACAAACAAAAAAATCCATTTAGGCCAGTCACAAAAAATCATTGTGGTTTGCTAGATAAAATATCGGATCTAGCAAAATATAATAAAGCTTTAGCTGCACACAGAACAAATTATCTCAATAATTTTCTTACTCAATAGGTTCAGAGACATTTCATCCTCTTTATGGCATTCTGTTTTAAGAAATTTCAATGAAGACAACAGGTGTACATATGGCTCATTATCTTCCAAGCTTTGATAACAACTTCTTTTGACATACAGTTAGCATATTAATTATATGTATATATTTTGGAGGGAGTCAGTTTGTTGAGGTCTCATGACAAAAAAATACAGAACATTGTTTCTTTTTTTACTGAAATACTTGTTTCAAAGCTGCTAGCTATTTGTATTAAATTGCTAATTTTATGCTAGCAGGTAAAGGTTTTCATATGTCTTATTTTATAATTTTTACTTTTATACTGTATTTTATTCTAATGGGAAAATCTGTCAGACACTGCATGTTAATTACTTTCAGTCCTGTCATGATGCAGAAGTCGACTTGATGTTACCATGTTTATTGATGCTAGACATTTTTATTGTAATTAAGCCTTAATTTGAGTTGCTGTTGCTGAACAATTCTGCTGTGAAACCTTGTTTGCCAGCAAATCTCATTTGATTTTCCTTCTAATAAGTTTTTGTAGTTTGGTTGCCTGCATAATAGTGCTGTCACAGCTGGTATTAATTGGCGTTTTTGTACCAAATAGTAGAGACCCCCATCAGAGTAACATGCAAGAGCTGAAATACTTTTACAACACACACTGTTATCATTTTCACCACTTGACAGGGATGACAGAGATAAGGAGCCATGAAGTACTTTGCCTAAAGACCTCAAGCAAACCAGAGGCAGAACTCGCCCCAGTTCCTGACCCAGTCTGCTGCCATTTTCTTGCTGTGGATCACAGGATACAAAGAAATAAATCTCTTTGTTTACCTGGTTTTCTGGGGTAGCTTTGTACTGATGGTGTTGGGCTGCATGAGCAAATGTCACTGCTGATATGCCCCTGCTATGCCAGTTTTTCAGCTACAAAGCTTCAGCTCCTTATGAGAGTCAATTTGGCACCCTCCTGTAACAGTGACTGCAATATAAAGGAGAAAAAGTATTTGAGGCAGAGTAAGTAGCTGTCTGCAGTAGCATGGTAAAAAAAAAGAAACCACATTAGATGAAATTATTCATACAAATGGCAGCAGTGCATTTGTACAAAACAGAAATGTGGAAGAGGTTGAAAAAGATGAGAAAAAGAAAAGGAAAAACCTTTAAAATCTACTTTATTTTAAATAAACTGTAGAACCATTTAAACCAGAAGTTCCATTTAGGAGAACCTGCAGAATTACCTGAAATTTTGTTGGATTACTTTTCTGAATGATACTCAGAGCTTTAAATTCTGTGGGGAGGAGATTTAGTATTCCTAGTAAATATTGTACAGCCACGGCTTAGACTATGTTGAGGTCTATCAATTTAAGATGCTTAAATTGTGCATATGAACCTGAAGTTTTCCAAGTGACAAACATGTGTACTTGGCATTGGCATTAGTAGAATTTTGAGCTGTATTTACAGCTTGAAGATATAGAATAAATGCACATTTTCCATCCAGAAAAATCAGAAGTTTATATATTTGTTTTTATTAAAATTGAACTAAAGCATTTAAATTGGGGAGGGGGAGAAAGCACAAAAATCTGATGAAGAACATCTTTCTAAACACTATTGATAGAGAGCTTAGTGGAGATATTTATGTGAAAATAAAGGCAGTTTGGGTTAAATTAAAAAATTTTAAAAAACCCCATGCTTTAGAGCATTCCCTGATCCATACATTTCTAATTAGAGATGTAAGATTTCTGTCCAACAAAGTTAGCTGCATACCCTTGTTGAGCAAAAGAGCTAAGAGTACATGGAATTTTAAGAACATGACCATGTGGTATCTGTACAGCCATTTATCTTAAGTCTAAAAAGTCAATTTATACTTCAGAAAATCTACTTTAAAAATCGCAGTCAAAGTAATTAACATCAACTATTAGTTTATTTGAAAAGATTATGTGCATTTGTCTTACAGACCTAAAAATTTTTAGCTTGGGCATCTGGAGATAGTTTCCATGTCAGTATCATTAAGAGATTTTTAAAGTAATTGTCCTGGGTTGCCTTTTTTTCTTTTTTCTCTTTATATAAATTTAAAATAACGTAATTATTTGAATAAGCTGTCTGCTATTTGTACTTAGGTGGCTATTTTGTTGACTAATTTCACAATTGTAGAGCTGCTGAAATGAGTGCTAGTACTTACTATGTCCTTCAGGTTCACTGTTTCTATACAAACATTTTGAGTTCTGGGAAATACAAATGCTTGCTGTTTGTGCAAGCATCACTATTTCTAGTATCAAATGATAGACATTATAATCATGAGAACAATGAAGTTAAAATCTCTAAAAAGACTCATAATTAAAAATTCAGAATCAAGAAAACTCCAGATATTTAGAAGGAAGTTGATACTGTGACATCTGAAATACCAGGGAAGCAGACTGAAGCAGTCTGGCAATTTCTTGCCAGTGTTTTGTACTTATTATAGCAGGAATGGCTGAGTTTTCTGATAAAACTCTCCAAAATCAGTCCCATTAGGTAATGTTCATTCATATTAAGAATGTTCTGTTCATATTAAGTACTCAAATGGCTTTTTGAAAGAAGATGTGGCTGTAGGCTCAGTGTATGAACCTTTGCTGAGCTTGATCCAAAGCTCTTGGCTCTGGTGGCAGTGGCTGACAATCAGCTGGATGCAGCTTGAGCTCATCCATTACCCATCCCTCAGTTTGCATTGGACAGCTAAACCCAAAAATCTAAGTAAAATTTATAGCAGTGATCTCACTAGGACAGTGTGCACTGCTGAAAGGAGGACTGGGAGGAGCTTTTCTTTTGCATTTGTGGTATACACAAAACCAGCTGTATAATGTTTCATAAAACTTTAGAGTAATGATCTTTAGGAGCAAATTTATAAGACAAAGGCATATTTTCATAATTTTTCTCAGCTTCTTATTGAGCTTTTTAGATAATTTCATGCATTTTGTCTCCTTTTGCTTTTAAAAATATTGAAGGTAATTTCTTAAACAATCTTGCCATTTCATGTGCATACTTCATGCATGTATATACATTTTGAATTATTCAGGCTTCTGGTTTATTTAATCACAAAATGTCCTACCTTTTCCTATTTTTAAAAAGTTTCTGTCTCGAGTAGGAGCTACTTCCTTATTGTGTTTCATACTTTATTCTGTTATATTGTATTGTATTAGTCAGACTTTAGACAGGGACAGGACAGATTTTTCAAAAGCAGAAATCTGGGGGGTTTTGTTGTAAATTATTTTTACATTTCTCTTTTTTAACAGATGGCATTTAACCTGTGTATCTTCCATTTTTTTAGATAACAGCAATCATAAATACAGAGGTGAGAATTGAAGAAGTTTTAGTCTTGCTGGCTATCATGATGCCTTCCAGTTTATAACAGTTGATGCACTTGTAGATGTGATACAAAAACCTTTTTCAGATAACCTTTACATACTCACTGAAAATTTTAAAAATCCCCTTATTTCAGTGCATGTTGTTTTCAGACTACCAGAATACTGTCAAATTTAAGATTCATTAGCTCGAATAAAATTAGGAAAAGAATTAAGAAAACCTTCAACCTACATATACAGTACAAGCTGATAGGTTTTTAAAATGCATTTCTAATTTTCTATATTCTTCTGTAACCTATTTCTGTTTTCTTAAAGTAGAGAAGTTATCAGAAACCACAGGTGTTTACAAATGGGTTACTAAGGGTTTGCTAATGCAGAAAAGAAGTAGGAAGGCAGGAAGAGAAGAAGTGTCTGGGAGTAGAAGCTCACATAATTAATGGATGTGGACCTGCCTGAAAATACAAGTGGATTCCAATGTGCCAGTAGCTGGAAATAAATATTCCTTCCCATCCCAGGCAGTGTACAGGGCCGGGTTGTATGGGGCATTGAGCAACCTGGTCTAGTGGGAGGTGTCCTTGCCCAGCAGGGGGGTTGGAACTGAAGGATCCTAAAAGTCTCATCCAACCCAAACCCTCTGATGATTCTGTGATTCTACCTTGAATTACATTTCTGAGCAGAGGCCTAGTAAACCTCTACACCAATATATCTGAATGCTGACCTATTGTAAGGTCTTGATGCTTGGGATTTGTCTTTTCCCAGTTGCCCATGTAGTGGTATTTTGTGACCTACCTTAGGCAGGTTTTATCCAATCCCTGGCTGCTGGAAAATTACAAGGTTTAATTGGCTTGGATGAACGTTTAGCCAAAGGAGAGTGATTTATTTATAGATTTCAAGTGAAAAGTATTACAAGCAAAACCACACATTTTGTAGATTTGCAAAGACCAGTCCCCCCATGAAGATAGTTTAAAATAATCAGAATGATAGAATGGTTTGGGTCAGAAGAGATCTTAAGGATCATTGAGCAGGTGATATTCGATAATGGAGTCAACTGGAAGAGATGAAATCAGATGAAACCTACTTACAAATGCACTGTAAGTTTTTGTCTACATCCAATAGGCACATCAAGTGGGAAAACTTGAAGATATATGCAAAAGCACATCCATTTCTTTATTTATTTTAAATAAGAGGGAACAATCACAATGCAGGAAATGTACTTTTTAATGGATTTCTTTTTGAAAGAAGTATTGTTTCCAAAGAAATTGCAAAAATAATTAGCATATATGTTGTTATGAAGAACAGCTACTTTCAAGGGGCCATTTCAGCTAGTTTCCTACACTAGTAATTTTCTCTTTCATTTACAATCCTTTTCTTCTGAATCCAAACTGCTCATAGCAGTCTCATACCAGATCAGCCCTTAAGGCATCAGAGATATTTGTTTTCCCTCCTGAAGCCCACAGTCAGACACATTACTGACTCTGTCATACCGAGCTAATTAATAATAACAGACATAATTTTGCATCCCCTATATAGAGAGTGAAATCCAGAAAAATGTCAGGAACTACTTGCATTACCTAATGTTTTCCTTCTTTTGTCAGTTCTTTTTTGCTCTTTGTTTTGCTTCCTTATTCAGGCATTCTTAGACAAAAAGCTAGAAGAGCTGGAAATAACTTGGAAGTTTATACTGTTGGTACTGCAGCAAGTTTTGTCATTGATTTAAATGGGAGTAAACTTAAGCTTCCAGTATTATTCATAAGAGTCAAGACTAGAATTTTATTTGGACAGATACTGAACTAAATGTTTTATGGCATATCCTGAAAGAAGAAAGCTTGGGGATTTACAGGCATTTTCACATATTTTCAGGCACAGATTTCTCAAGCAGTGCCAGGCAGCAGTATTGCAATGCTCTAACAATATAAACAGTCAGGCAGTTGACACCAAGGCTGTCTCATTATTTGCAGGATGATTAGAAGTAGCAGCATTGAGATTATTTTTTTTAATGCTCAGTTTAAATTCCTTTTTTTTTTTTTAATGTAAGCAGTATGTGGTAACATATCTGAAAATGAAATTTCACTATTTATCTCCTTTAGCTGATACAAGGTTTAAATTTTATTGGCGTGTCATATTTTCTCCATTAAAGATTGCTTAGTGAGGAATTACCAACTCTGCATTACTTAAAATTCCTTCTGTTTTTATCCAGAGAAGCCAGAAGAGTTGCAATGGTGAAAACGTGCTTTTATGTCTTTTGGTGGAAACATACTTATGTCTTTTCCTCTCTTGTTATATCATTTAGATATCAGCATGAATCAATTCCAGGTCCACTGGTTACTGGAGTCCTGTGCACACAATGACACCAAAGGACTTAGGAAAGTAACAGAGCTGACTTATGTAAGTGCCCATTCAGCCCTCTGCTTGACTCTGAGTAGTTCCTAGGCAGCAAGAGAAAGGATGGTTCTGTCACATAACACAGTATGTGTTACACCCTGTTTCATAGATCAGTGAGGATGCTTTCTTTTTTATGTTCCTCTTTGGCAAAAGATAAAAATTATGCATCTGGACTGGTTTTGAGTTTCTTGGATTTCCTAAACCCACCCTAGGCTAAAATATTTTTTTTTGTTTTTATTATTCAGAAAATGAGACCAGACAAACTTCTTAACTAAGTACTTCTATGTCTCTACAGGATATAGAACACAGAGCTTTATCTGCAATTAATAATGTAAGACTTTAGCACAGTGCAAATACTAAACACTAATAATAGTAATTAATAAACCAGGTTTTCTTTTAGACATGCAGATGAGTTTCAGGTGATTATTCTCCCTGAGGAGAATAATAGATAAGAAAAGGGGGACTGTAGGTGACAAATACTAGATATTAAATCTGGAAGTCAAACAGATACCAGATGGGGAGAAAAGCTCCATGCAAATACATGGCAGCCCAAATATAAATTGCAGTGGCAGTACTTCCTACTCAATTTGTGGGCAATCTAGTGTCATCTGTCTCTATAACACATTATTTGAACAACAGAGTAATGTGATTGGTGCATCAGAACTGATTCAGTGTGTTATGCAGAATGGACAAAATCACAATTCACCTTTCCTTCTTACCCTGATCTGTACTACCCCATCAGTTCAGGGGTGTCAATGTCACGTAAAAGAGTAAATCAAAAGACATGATTTCTCACACAGGATGGTGTTAGCTTGTAAGATTTACTGCTTCATGGGGTCAGCAAAGCACAAATTAGGGGTGGATTTAAAAACTTACTTTGACATAATTTTATGGAGATGGGAAAAACAACATTTCAGAAGTTCATTTCCACTAGAGGTCAGGAAAGACTGTTTGGACATCTGTCCAAATGCATTGTGGGATTAATGAACTTAGTTCCTTTTTTTTTTCTTTTCAGTCATTTTATGGTAATTCATCCAATTCTGTCATGATAAATAAAAATAGTCCTGTCACAATTTTAAGGAGACATCAAACCTGTTGGACCGCTCTCCCAGCAGGTGGAAGGCAGGGAGTCCAATCTCAGCCCAATTTGTATGTCCCATGAAAATGACCTTCCAAGTGAAGGTTAGACTAATTTGTAATTAGAAAAAAGATGGAATTATGCAGAAGAACGTGGGAAATTAGTGATTCTGAAGGGAATTAGAGATCCAAAAAGTAGTGAAAGACTTTTGACCTTAGCCACTAACATATTATTAGAGTTTTTTTTCAGGATAAAAGCCAACCAACCAAACATTTTTTTTCATATATGATTTGTGTTAAAGCTTTCAGACTGTAATTTTCAAAAGTACTTCAGACAATGGTAAGAAATTAGAAGGACACTCACACTTTGTGTAAAGTTTTCTTCTCTGCTCATTGTCCTTAAATAGAGACTTCTGCTTTGTATTTAGCTGTGGAGTTTTTCTTCCTGATAAGAATATAGAAGTAATGTACTCAATGTACTTAATGTACTCAAGTGGAAAAATATGCATCCATAATGCTATGCTGACTTTAAATGTGCTTTTAAAAAGTTAAACATAGATGAAGCCTGTCATTTACAGCAGCTTAACTCAGCTTTCTTACATTTATTTAATTTGATTAGCAGTTACAGCCTCCCATTGCTACCCCCACTGCCATCATTCACAGAGACTGTTCTAAATATTAGAAGTCAGTTGCTTTGATGCTGTGTGTCGAAGGAACTGTGAATTGAAGGACATATTCAAATACCATGCTAATATATTTTACTACTGAAAAGAATCATGACATTGACAATACTTGCTTTCTTCTCTGAGTTAAAACCACATTGGCGTGTGTTAAGCATCCAGGAAAATATTTTTGTGGAGAGAACTTCTCATCTTTTGCCATTTTTTCAATTTGTTCTTTTTTTTTTTTCCCCTTTGGGCTCTATTTGCAGCATGTGATATTTTTGTTTTTCTTGTTGTAGGAAAACTACATTATTCTGAAGGACCTGTCATTTTCATGCAAATACAAAGTAACTGTTCTGCCTGCAAAATCTAAAGGTCGTTTTAAGGCTGAGAGTACTTTCTTTGTTACCCCACCTTGCTCTGCATTTAAAGAAAAAAAACACAAGCACATTAATTGTCCTGCTGAAGGAGGTAAGGCATGATCTGGAGAACTACCAAATAGTTCCAAAAGCATTTATAATCACCAAAAGCGAGTCTTAAAAATCAGTTTTAGGATAGCAAATGAGAGATTCAAAGCAAATATAAATATCACTAATGCTTATGTGAAAATCAACAGAATTACACAACAGTATCAATTTTGGCTAGTGCATTATGACTGTCTTGTCAATTAAGAGTAATCGTAGTGGACATGCAATAATATCTGTAATGGCATGGTTGGGTTTTTTTGTAAGGAAGAATGGTTCCCCATTGTATTCATTATAATGATAGAGGATAGCTGTAAACATAATTATGGTGGTGTGACCCATTCTTTTAATGTTTTGCTGTAGATGCAAGCTGCTTTTTCAGTTTGATTTTGTTTAGATTAATTCTGCTCTTAAATAAGAAATACAGGCCTTCTTATCTTTTCCAGCACTGCCACAATGTGTAACTAGAGGGTTGTGGAAGTTGCAGAATTATGCAGATATTAGTTGGAGAGGACCTCTGTGGTCAGCTGGTCCTGGCTCAGGTCAGCCATGGCTTTGCACTGCCACGTGTGGATACCTCTCTCTCTGGTTGGAGGGAAGCCCTCTCACCTTGAGTCCCTCCTGTTCCCAAGGGTACCCCCAAGCTCCATAAGTCACCCAGCACCCTGCTGGCCTTCACTGCCATTTCCTTAATGCCTGTCCTGACATTTTCCAGCATTACAGCCTTCCTGGGCAGCTGTAACTCAGGTCTAACTTTCCCCTCATCCGAGTGCCCCAATTAACTTGTACTACAGTTTTAGTGCAAGAATTTTACTCTTTGGCTGAATTATGGAGTTCTGTGCTACCCTGTGCATTTTCTTGTGGTCCCAAAACTTCCAGTCTGAGTTCAGGTATTCTGAAATATGAGGAGCAGGAGAATGGCTCCCTGTGAATGAGGCACTTAGGTCTGTACATGCCATAGCTTCTTTTCTGTACCTGCAGCTGAGAGCATTTTATCTGAAGTTTGAGTTTGGTCCAAAATGACAGTGGAATATATCAAACATAGGTTTTTGGTTAACACTGAAAATGTGGTGGTGGAAAGCTGCCTGCATCATGTGTAACAATAGAAATAAAGCTCTGCCTGACCTTGATTTCTGAAATTAAATGGATATTATTGAAGATTATCTGTAAAAGTTCAGCTTATCTTTTTTTGCTTTCCAAATTTCTAGTGCCAGTTCTACCCAAAGTGTTGGCCAAACCCGAGAATCTGTCGGCGTCTTTCATTGTTCAGGAAGGTAACATCACTGGTCATTTTTCCTGGAAGATATCTAAGGCAGACCTTCACCAGCCCATGACAGGGTTTCAAGTCACTTGGGCAGAAGTGACCACAGAGAGCCGGCAGAACAGTTTACCCAACAGCATCATTTCCCAGTCACAGATACTGCCAGCAGTAAGTTGTTTGTTACTTTCTTTTGCCAAAGGCTCCCTAAATTTGTGTGTCTGTTCCTCATTTATAATGTTTAGTGGTGTTACAGATGCCAAACACTGGTTCTGCAGGTAAGTTAGAGCAGGAAGTACTTAATTTTTCATCTTTGATGGAGATACAAAGCATGGCTACTATTCTTGATGATACATCAAACATTTTAAACTGAAGAGCCTGGAGATACCCTTAATTATCTATCACTGTATGTATCTGTCTATTTATAGCACCTGGTAAACTTGCAGAAGCCTCTGATTTGAGTTGAAATAATGTCTTCTGTCCCTCAGAAGCCACCAAAATTTAGGGTATTTATATCAAGGACCATTCACTCTGACTAAAAATGTAGTATTTACACAACCAAGTCTGAAATGCACAGGGCCCAACTGCTGGAGGAGCATCTGAATGAGCAGATTGAGTGTACAAGTGCAATGTATGCACTCCTCTCTCTGCCTACCCATGCAGGATTTTATATGAGTTGGAACAGCTTCAGCCAGGTCTATTAAAGGCAGTCCAATCTCAGAATATGTGCTAATTTGCCAGGAAAACAACATGTTTGCCCCCACATTTTCTCTCTCTTCTTTCCCCTGTACTGTCTGCTCTGGCAGTAGCAGCAAATTACCCCACAGGAATAACCAAAGTTATTCCCACAACGTGCTTGGGCTTCCCCTCATGGGGCAGGTACAGTGCCAACCAGAATCACCTGTGCTGTGGATTCCTGGCCAGACCAGCCTGGCTGGTGGCAGGAGCACCCTGTTGCCCTCACTGTCCAGCATCTATCATCATCATTCTCCAGCTATCCCCTTCCCGGGCCTGGGCCTTTGCAGCTTGAAATAAGATGAGTGATTTGTTCCAACTTAATGAAGATGATGCTTTGGATTTATAGTTTTGATTTTATTTTAGATGAATGACTTCTGATTCCTTAATATCTGTGAGTCTTTAGCTAAATGTATTCCCATGTGAAAGTTTCTATGACATTGCTTTGAAATTATTTAGCACATGTCTAAGTGACAACAAAAGGTATGGAGCAGTGAAAAGTGAATCCATCATGCCGTAAATGATGCCTTAAGAGCAGAAGGCAAATTCTTATGGTGTAAATGGGACAAATCTGAAATTAGTGTGGTCACTCTTTTTTTCCCACAAGCTGCAGAAGTGGCCCCAGGCCAGCCACTACTTCAATTACCAATTAGTACAATCCACATGCAAATCCAAAATAAAAACAAGTTTATGTAATGAACATGTTTGTTAAAAAGAATGGTTAGGACAATATATTTTGATTTGTTTTTAGTGATGAGAACATCACTAATGTGATCAGCACACTTTCCACAAAAGTCTGTAACAACTAAAAATGTGTCTGTTCAAAGGGAATGGCAGGCAAAAAATTCAAAACACGCTCACTCATATGCATGTGATGCAAACTTTAAATCCTTTTAATGGAATTCTATGAAAATAATTTGTGGCTGCTGACAGTGATAGAACCTGTTTAAACCACTGATGTGTGTGAGCAGATCAACTATATTTTATTTTTCAATGGTCTGAGAATTGATGTGTTTGTTTTTAGGATCACTACATACTCACCGTGCCCAACCTGCGGCCCTCCATGCTGTACCGCTTGGAAGTTCAGGTGCTGACGACTGGTGGGGAAGGGCCAGCCACGATTAAATCCTTCCGCACGCCCGACCTTCCTCCATTTGCACCCCACAGTAAGCACTGCACTCTTCTGACAGGTGCTCGTGGCATGTTACAGAATTTCAGCCTTCCACATGTAAAGAGTGGAAGCCTTTCTCAAGCCTTAGAGCTTTTACTGATTCCAGGAGCGTTCCATAAACTTAAGATGTGTGAAAATACTGGTTTTTTTTTCCCCTGATGCCTGTCCATCAGCAGATCCAGTCTTTCTCTCACTCAGTTTCTGTCTGTGGTCTAACATTTGCCATTTGTTGCAGCCACAGATCTGTGGCTTATGCCTATAGCACTTGGGATTCAAAGTTGGTCTGTCCTCCGGGTGCAGCCTGGAGGATTATGTAGCTTTCAAGACTAGATTTTTCTGGGTTCAGTCAGTCCAGCATAGATAGAGCTTAAACATATTTCTAAAGCAAGCCAAACCTGTTAATGGCCATTTCCAGCACTTCATGTGTTTCTGAAAAATACAGGGCAGTATTGCAAAGCCAAGTAAAAAATGCAATTAGTTCAAAATCTGTCTGCTTGAATATTTTTGTCCTTTTAAAGGCCTACTAAAGTTGCCTGGACTGAACATACACATAGTTGCCAGCGCAGACTCAGCATTTATAAGCTGAAGGATTGAAAGCTGAAGGTCTCACAAAGCCTTTTCAGTATGGATAAATGTTGGCATTATGTATCCAGGGTTTGATATGTGTATAATTTCCTGTTCTTTTGTTTAGGACCTCATCTGAAGCAGCATCATCCACATCACTACAAGCCATCCCCAGAGAAATATTAGACTGTTTCAGATGATTATACAAATAACTGAGGGAACAAAACTGAGCTCCCAAATGAGGGCTGGGTAACAGCACATCTGTTGGAGCAATGAACCCAGTTTTCCAATGGAAGTTACCATCCTGTATGATCTGTATCTACTTCTCTGTAGTTTAGACATGAAGAATTATGTTTGCACCATGACCAGGATGAATCATACAGCAAGTATCATTTCACTACCAGCACTATTCAGCAAACTGAAGACCACATCCAACTCCACACCTGTGAGAAAATATTCACTATATTGTTCATTATAATGTTTTCATGTTCTGTGTTTAAAGTAGGTTAAAACGGTGCAGATTTTTCTCTTCTTGAATTCAGTGTTACCATCTGCAAGGTCCTGTGATGTATACATACTTTTGAAAAATGTTCTCATTAATGGATTTAAATTATCTATTTTACTTAAAGCCCTACCTGTCACCACTTTAAGGTCTAGTGTGTTTTGCTATTAAAGAATATTTCAATTTGTCTGAAATAAGCACATAAGTAAAATAAATACCAGCAGCATGAAATACCCAGTTTTTAATAATTGTAGTTTCACCATGGAGGAGGATGAGGATATATATGCATTACCTATCTGGGTGAAGTGGTAATGTTCTATCATGTAGATCTTTTATTAATATAGTTAATAGTTAAAGGATATACAGGGTAGAAATACCATTGTAGAGAAGCAAATAACAATTAATAGAATTGTTTAAAATTTATGGCAATGAATGCAATTAATTGATAGGTCCTAGAAGAATAACTTTTAAAATCTCACAATTTTTTTGATACATAATATTTCAAGATATAATATTATCTTGATTACAAACACCAATTTTTCTAGTTAAAAATCTGTTAACATTAAAGTTTTAGAAACTGAAATTCTGAGGCACATTTATTATTATAGTGGCTGTATAGCTACTTTTTGGCTTTGAATTTTGATGCACATATTTCTTTTCCCTGTGGATCTTAAAACAGAAGGATGGATGTATTGGCTCTATTTTGCTGTTCTGCTTACAGAAGGAATTATGTGACAATATTCTGGCATCTGGCATCTGGAAAACATTGGCTTATAGTTTATTTGAATTCATTTTTCAAATTTAGACAGAAGTGTGCCCTTTTTAACCATAAGGGAATTCGTATTGCCTTATTGTGCAATATAAGCTGTCTAGAATAATTTGTCACACAGAGACATATGTCTCAATAGTAAACAGAAACTGCTTGGATTTATTATTGGGAGGGTGGAAAGTGTCTGCCAATAAATATCCATACAAATACCCATAATCAGCTCTCAATGTTCAAGATGTTCAAAGTGCTCCTGAATTCTTTGGCACCATTTCCATTGCTCCTTGAATCATCACATCAGACTAATGCACCTCAAATCTTGACTCCAACTGGACAAAGTGGCCACTTTTCCTACCAGCAGATGATACAGACTCATCTGTGCTTCATATTTTTCTGAGATATTCAATAAGAGGAGCTCGGACATTAGTGGTACATGTATTCCCCTTGTCTTGATGACAAATTGTTTTGTGAAAAAGCAAATAGGAAGAAATACCTATCTGAAACTGAGGATCAGAGCTGTGTTTATCATAGTAGAGTGTTCACGAAATATTCAGTTTGTCTATACTGAAGTTTACAGCATTTATGCCACGGGGGGAAGGAAACTGTATTAATTTCTGATCACTTGCTCGTTATAATTTTTTTACAATTTTACCTTCAGTTTTAAAGGGCTCTTTTGCATTCTTTTTCTATTTTGCTTGCTCTCTTTTTTCATATTCAGTTAGTGACGAAGAATTTTCCCAGACTTTTTCTATTACTACATGGTTTGCGAAGACCTTTAACAATAGCTTAAAATATATTAGAGGCTATGGTGCTTTGAATTCCTTCCTCTATTTTCCAAAATACATTAGCAAATTAGCAGATGATCTCTTATTCCGAAAATCTGTAGTATAAAGGTTTATTTTCAGTTTTCTTAGAATGCCAAAGACTGAGATATTTTTGTCAGGATGAAAGTGTTTCAGTGTACGTTTTTACAAAGAAAACAAAATTTGCATTGGACTGGTGTGCAGCACTGCTTTCACATTTGGATTGCACAGGGCATAGATGAGTCTAGAAGTGATCTTTGTGGTGTTTTCTGGATCAGCAGGATCAGGGAAAGTAATTACCTCAGTCTTCTCTGAAGAATTCTGTCCAGACCTTTCAATCACAGTCTGTTCTACTTGTGCTGGGTCAAATTGACAGTGACTTGATTAATGTTAATGAAATTACATTTCATTCATTGTGATGCTGTAAAGAATAGATGTTGGTCTTTGGTACAATGATGCCAATTCATTGGAGATAAGCAGGAAGTTAGGAGCCCTGAGTCCTCATGAAATCATCCTTCTGAGAAGAATCAAAATGGTTACTGTTTGCTGATGCCATTCTCTCTGAGGCATTCTTCTGCTCAAAGTAACAGTGTACTTTTGAAGAACACTGAGAGGTTTTCCCTTCTGAACTAGATTGATCAAAACCAAAAGTTGAAAGTAGAAGTCTAGTGGTCAAGTGTATTATATTGAGTCCACTAAGATGTAAATGATTTTTTTCCTTCTACAAATGATCTTATCAACTCATCTTTCAAGTCACCCTCCAAATCAAAAATGAAGAATACAAAGTCAACAAAGCTCATGCATGGATGTTAAATTCCCAGCTGTGAGTGATTTTCTGATTATTTTTTTTAAATTAGCAGTGCAGATTTGAAGTTTTTAGTGCCTAATTCTAAAGCTTTGTTTACTGAATCACACAGGGTATTGTCCTAATTTACTAGACTAAGCCACATTAAACATTTAATTCAGCAATAGAGTTGCAATTTGCTACTTAATTCCCTAGTTAAAGATTTATTTTCTCTAATGATGTTGTGTAATTCAGAGTTAATATTGGGAGGATATTAGAGATATTGGGATGTTTTAAGATACTCTGCACCTTTACACTAATGTATTATTTACTGTGTACGATTCTGATGGATTTGTCAGTTGAATTCAGGATGCATTTTGTTTATCTTTATTTCTTAAAGGAGAATTATAAGATTATGCTATTTTTGCTAACTGCTTTGTGAAATGATTTTTTTGTTTGTTGGTGATTTTTGTATAAGAAGAAACTGCTTTTTTCTTGTTATATCTTTTTTTTTTTTTGTCCATTTTTGAGTTGTTTATAGGCAGGAGAAAATGAGACAGGACTTGTGCTGTATCATTCATGTGTGTACCAACTTGAATATTCATTAAGAATATAGCACACAGACGATAAGTAAGAAGTCTGATTCTTTAAATGCTGAACATCCTCAACTTAATGGCTTCAGAAGGAGCTGAGGACCTGGTGTGGCAATGCCGACATTGACATTGATATTTGGCGTGGTCACACCAAAGTAATTTCTAATGTGAGTGGGAATTTGGAAATTCTGCTAATTGTTATTAGCAGAACAGTATAGAAACCTTAATACTGAGTCAATTTATTTCACAATACTTTCATCTTCATGATCCCAGCTGGAGTCAGGGAGAGTTTCCCATAAGCAGGTCCTGATTCTGGAAGGTTGGCACAAAGGAAGTCAGTGGCATGGCAGTAAAGCTGTGCAGTTAAGAACGAGCTTTAGTGATGCTTCAAATCAAGCATCAAGCATGGATGTCAGAGTTCGTTTGAATAATGTATTAAATCAGGGCCTTGTAAAACAAAGTGGGGGAACCAGACAGTTCTAAATTCTGTGTAAAACACCATAAATTTTTTTATTTTTGTGTATATGTAAATGTCATAGTGATATTGACTTATTTATTAATTCATTTTCTTATACTATGTGCCAAGTATATTCCTTCCCTTTTGATCAGTACCTGTGAACATCAATTACTAAAAATAATGTTATGCAAAACTTGTGCATTTTAACCAGGAATATGCTACTAATAATCTGTTGCATGTAGTTTTCAATGATTAAGAAAACCCTTTATTTAAAAAAATGTAAATGGATACCTGCAGATGTTGATGATTATATGTGGGTTTGCATGCCAAAACTCATTGTTCAGTTGTGGGCATGAAATGTAACGACTGTATTACCTCTACTGATATATTAGTAAGGTACTATTTACAAAGTAATTAACAGAGCTCTATATGTAAATTTTTTCCTTTTTACTTAATTATATTGTAGTAAAGGTAACAAACGCTTCTCTGTTACCAAATTGGCTGTAGAAATTATGTTCCTATAACAGTCATTTAAAGTCAATATTTATTTATGTATGTAATACAAAAAGATTGGTCTTATGTGTTTGTCCTGTTATTTAGAGAAAAAAAAATATACACTTGTAAAAACATTTTGTAAAAAAATACAAATGTAAATAGTCTGATTTCTTTTACTCACTATTTTCATGTTTAGAATTTGTACATACTGTTTATGTAATAAACTATCCTACATCAAAATATTGCTACATTATCTCCTCCATAGAGAATTTAGAATTTTGCTTTTCTTGAGTCGAAGAGATAGAGCCATCTAAGAAAAATCAGTGTCATCCCAAGTACCTCTGCTTCATCTAAATGTCATTGTGTCTGAAGTCATACCATTTTACCCTCTCTTTACTACAGCATTTTGTTTTCTTTAGATAGTCTTCAAAATAATATGAAAATAAAATTAAATATTATTTGAGTAATTTACATTTAAACCAATTTGAGTAATTTACATTTAAACCAATACTAGAAGAAGTAAAAAGTCATGCATAAGAGCTTGCCCTTTCTCTAGTCTAACTGGATAGTTCACAGTGAAGATTTGTTGATCCTTTTTTATGCTAACTTAAATTAGTTATGTTGCTGGATCTTTGCCAGTGGCTTGATCCTGCAAGCCCAGATTTTCATGACTAAAACTCATGGTGAGTCTGTGTATGCAGTAGATTTGGAGTGTTTTCTGTTCTAAAGTGTAGTTTAAATTTTGTATTTTTAACAGATATAAATATCTGTCTTAGTACAAATATTTAACTGTTTCAAATTCTCATAGATGCGCTGTTATTCTCAGGTGCAATATCCTTACTTTGGAGATGCACCTTTGGGTAACTATTGACTTACCTAATAAACATTTATTTTTTGTTAACTTGGCCAAAACCTCCAAAATTTCCTGGTATTTCTATCTCATTAGAATAACTGCTTAAATTTCTAGTTTTGATTTTCTTCTTACATAAATGAATAATATTTAGAAACACCCCTATTTTTAAATTTCTCTGCAAGTGGGACTATTTCTATAATATTTGCTGTTGGGGTTCAGTAAACTCAGATAAGAATGGTATATCACCTGAATAGGTGAATGGGTAACTTGTCAAAATAAATGGTTGAGTTGTTCTATACACTGTAATTCAGAATAGCAATTCATTTTTTCTTTCCATGTCCTCAAAGAAATATTTTATTCCACGTTGGCTTAAAGGACACAATGACTGGATTAAATAAAGCAAATCTGCTATATATTGAACTGTATTCATCATTTTGGGGGTGGTACAACCTGGCTTTTGTGCACCTAAAACCAGAATTCACTCAAAAGATTCCATTTCATTAAAAAACTGAATACAATGAAAGCTTGTTCCAGTACAAAACCAATCCTCCATACTTCTGTTTTCCGATTACGGGTGTTGTATTGTCATTGTCTGAACCTATGCCAGCCTCCTTGAGGAAGGCCTTGGGCCAAAACAGTGGCCACAGCCCCTCCATGGCACTGCAGCACCTGGAGGGCAAAGCAAGCACCAGGGAGAGCAGTGAGAATGAAAGCTTTGAAACAGAGCCAGTGTGCAAGCAGTGTCCCCTTTGCACTGTGCTTAATTTCCTTCCTGCTCCTGCTCAAGGTGCTGGCAGGAGTGTAGATGAATATTTAATACACACCTTGCTGGAAGCATTTACTGAGAGTGCTGTGGGGCACAGACACGAAAGAATTTATGAATGCTTTCTGTACTGAGTTCCTTACCTGTGCTGCTGATTTATCCGTGTTGCCTAATAATGAACTGCATTCAGCAGGTCTGTTTCTTCTCAGTGGAAAATCAACTTTGGAAGCAGTGGACTGTCATTTTTCAGGAGAGTTAGGCAAATACGCTGCACAGAAATATCCCTTTATTTGTGTCCAAATGTATTTGTACAGCAAGTAGAGCTTGCTTGTCTTTTGCACAAGCTGTTCAGCATTAATATGTGTGCAATAGGTTCAACATTTTCAATCTTTCACAGTAACTCTGAGTTGGCTGATTAGTAATGATTAGTCAACACTTTTATAATAATTTTATATTTTATTTAGAAAAGGTTGCCTGATTTAAATGGTTCAAACTGCACAGTTGTGAGTAGGTGCAGAGTGATAAGCTGGAATTTCCATGCTGTCATTTTATGTAAGTGAAAGGTAGAGGAGGCACTGGGAACAGAAGAGCATAGGTGGCAGAAAAAGATTCTGCTCACCTGATATATTAATTTCTTTGCCAACATCCAATTTCTAATATTAATATCAGTATTTGTTGTCATCTGCAAATATTCAAATTAATATTTTAAATTTCTTTTCTGAGACGTGCTGCAATACTTGCATGAAATAGAAATATTTCACATTTTCAGTGAATGTGCCTGCAAGATCTGCTAGACTGTGACCATAAAACAGGAATTTACAAGGAAAAAAATAATCTGGTGAGTGCTGGTTGTCCTCTCAGAGCAGTTACTGACAACTGTTATTTTTGCATGGTGTTTATTGAACCATACTGTAGACAAAGAAGATCCATACACATTTTTCCCGTGCTTTGAGGGAAATACCTCTTGTCACAAAGGACAGCATTTAATTGGTGAAAGTGCTTCATGAATGGCTGAGTCACCAGAGGCTTACAGAAGATTTACACTAGTGAATGAGCCCTGTATTTTTTATTTGTCTGAAGATGGTGTTAATTTCCTCTTGTCTTTTAACTTGAACTTGAGGCTTTTGCTTTATAGTGGATCTGTGTGCATTACTTTTGTTGTGAAAGCTTGCCCATGTTACTATTCTTAGTCCTACATGGCACACTGCAAGCATGTTTCTCTTCACTGCCTAATGCTGTAAAGATTTAGGTTTATGATACCTTTCCAATAGAAAAGAAATCCATTAAGATAATATATATTAATTATATATTAATATATATCAATATATATTCTTTATATATATATATAAAGAATATTTGCAGGTGTATCTCATTTAATTATTATGTACGCAATATAGTTTTGTTTGTAGAATAGAAAACCTATCGTTCTACACATCAGCCATGCTGGCCACAAGAAATTGTGGTGAGCACATATACCTAAATATTAAATGCGTAGATATAACTCATATTTGCATTGATAAATGCCATTAAGAATAATTTAGGTTCAGGTTAACTGAATATGTCACCCTGACTATAATGGATCCCAGTTCATCTGCAAAACTTTGATAAAATCCTAAGGTGATCCCATATTTATTTTGTAGGTGATTTTGTAACATTTGTTAGTAACTTTGTAAAATATGTGAAACAAATAACAATTTTTATTTCGGAATTTTATATGCAGTCGTTGGGAAACTATGAGTCAAACAACACAATCAGTGTTTTCATTAGCTCCAGACTTTATCTAGGAGACTTCTTTTATCTCAGCTAACCTCAAAATCTCTAGAACATCTCTGTCACAGATGATGGGTTGCTCAGTGCCTTGTCCTTTCATGTTTTGGAAATAATGAAGAATGGGGATTCCACATCCTCTCATTAATTACTTGTGAAACAACAGTAAGGCAAGCAGTGACATCTTAAATATCAAGGAAATTGTACAAAGAAAAAAAGTGGCATAAGTAACTTCGATTGTGTTATGAGCCTGTCATTACAAAGAAATTGAAAAATATTCTTTTAAAGCAAAAGCTTATACATTCTTTTATTTTCAGTATGTTTGTGATTAAACCCTTTGCACTCTGTCCCTGGGAATGCAAAGCTAAAAAAAAAATGAAACCTGCAACTTCTCAACATATTTTTATTTTGTCAGACATTAGTTATCTCTCCAATCTTGAGAAATGAGAACTTGATCAGCCATATTTCTAGAGAATTTACTGGTTGCTTAATTTGCAAAACTGTGTGAATTAGGATTCATGTGCTATTTGACCATAATCATTCAGTGAGTTTTTCAATATTAAACTGACTATGGCAATGACCCTTTTGTGTTGCCTCTTTTATATGCCTAATGTTGTTGGCTTGAGGAGCTGCAGTTGCCAAAGTTGTTTGTACTCCTTGGTCAGGTAGCACATTTCTCTTAGCAGGGTATGAGCTTCTGAGGAGACCACTGAGGGCTCAGGACAGCTCAGCTGAGGGGAGTGGGTCAGGTTGCTGTGGCAGAGTGTCACGGGCACCCAGCTGGCTCTGCCTGTGTCACAGGTGTCCCAAGCCTGGGGGTGTTAGGGAGGCAGGGGGTGGCTGTCTGGGAACAGAAAGAAAGGAGTGCCTTCAGTGAAAATGCTGTGGAGAGGCCACTTGTCCTGCTGCAGAGCTGTATAGAGTGAGAAGGGAAGAAAGATTCAGCACAGAGGTGCCCACTGACCCAGGCTGGGAGAGATGCAATGACTGCATGAGCAGAGCATTGAGAAAAGGAGCACAGAGGTTGTAAAGCCATCCTGGGCACAGGGAGATGCCCCTGCTGTTGAAGCAGAGTATGTCCACAGCAAGGGCAGAGAGGAGCCCCCCACACCCCCTACAGTGTCTTTCTCAGGAGACTCAGTGAGAGGGAGGCTGGACACGCTGCAAGGAAGACTGGCACAAATCCCATCGCGCTGGAATTCATGCAGACCTTCTGCCATGGAACTTCGGTTTGTGGATGTTTCATTGAAATACCTGTTTGCCATTAGCCCAGACATCTGCAGATGCAGACCTGCAACTCTGGGACCTCAGTGCAGAGTGTCACCATGGCTGGGGTACTAAATGGGACTAAAGTCAAAGGAAGACTGGTGTGAATTTTGGTCTCCTTGCACATCTCTCTTCTGTGCATTTGGACTGCTCAAGGTATAGCCAGGTTGTGTCACTGACGTGGGACAGCACTCTGTAAAGAACAAAGAAAGCTGCTTCTGGTCTATGTCAAGCTGCTCTCATTGTTGTCATAAACTCTCCCATGGTATACCTGTGGAAGCAGCATATACTCCCATGGAATACTTAGCTTTCTTTTAAATGAACAGATCCATATGTTGAGAAAAGATAATTTCTTAAGTCACTGTGGGAAGAAACCAATCCTGAAATTACTTAAAGGGGAACAAGAAATATTTTAATGAGGTAAAAAGTGAAAAAAATATGATTCAAAGAACCTTATTTTTCTTTTACATATTACTTAGACATCAGAAAATTATGGAAATATATAAAGAATGAAGTGACAAAATCTGTCAGAAACTTGGAAAGAACATTTCTGCAAATTCTATATTTTCAATCTGTGAAATATATTTCTAATGTGTCATGGGAATCAAAAACCACCTGTACAATGTTTGGAAGCCTATAGTTGCAGCATTTCAGTGAGGTTGGACATTTTGGAATACTGCAGCCATTTACCAACATTGTATTACTGTTAACACATTTTAATGCTGTAAAGAAATGTGTATATGGCTTAGCTAAGTGATGACTAACATCAGCTCTCAGAGGCCCACTACACTGTTTAGTAATGACTGCTGCTTTGGTGTTTCCATGTTCTTTAGCCAGCTGAGCAGCAAGGATGGCAAAAATGCGTAAGTAAGAGGCATGAAAAAGGCCCCTTTTTTCATGATTTTAGGCCATTATTTCCAGATTTAGGCCAAGCTTCTTCCAATTGCTTTTAATCTCCCAATGACTGTGATTTAGTTAAGGGTTCAGTGTCTGGAATCCTATTAGTGCTGGGTTTACTGAAGGCACAGGCCTTCCCTGTGTTGCTGAGGTAGACTTTGCACTGAACAAGGCAACTCCTGTGTCCCCAGGGCTACTGAGCACTGTCTG
Organism: Euphonia xanthogaster; assembly: GCA_034509185.1. Lineage (NCBI taxonomy): Eukaryota > Metazoa > Chordata > Aves > Passeriformes > Fringillidae > Euphonia > Euphonia xanthogaster. Next base: position 94,516,320 of record JAYDZK010000001.1, on the reverse strand, counting down.
TAACCACTCCATCTGGTTCCAGGGATCATCTCTTGTGAAGTCTCTTTACAAATCACAGTCACCTCTGCCCTTAAATCCATTTTAAATTTATTAATAACTCTGCCAGATTTGAAACCAACAAATGAAACCTGCTTATCATTGTTGACTTTGAAAACAGATACTTGGTTCTGTGAACCACTTACCTTTTATTTGCTGATTTTTCTAATTCTTTCTTTTTGAGAGACAATCCTTCTGACTTTTCCTTTGCACATCCTGGAAGTTGATGGCTTCTGTGGTCAGAGCCTCTGTCCTCTCTGCTGTGTTCTGCCTTGCCCCTAAGAGCCATAATTCTGCCATGGGAAGTCCTCTCCTCTAAAAAGTATTTTTAGGGGTTTCTTGTTTCTTAGGGAGCTTGCTTTTCTTTTTGTTGACTGCTGTTCCCCTATTTTTTCATTGGATATCTTGAACTTTGCCTGGATTAGACAGTCATGCTTCTCCATTACTCATTTAAGACAAAGTACAATTAGTAGCTGTAAGATGTTTTTCAGAATTCCAATTACAAAATACGCTGTCATGTATACCTTAGTCACAGAATTTTCAATTTCTTGTTTATACATCAACAAAATTTTTATGTTAGAATTAAAGAAAGAAACATCTTCACAGCAGCTAATCAGTATGTCACAAAAAGATTGACCTGATGTAATACTAGGTTTCCCTTAAAATGTTTCTGAAGGATGACACTGTCTATGGACTGCACTCCATGTGTATAGTTCATTTCACTGTAAACTTGGACATTTTAAAAGAGTCTATTTCAGGAAATATTTCAGGAATTCAACCAGAGGTTTTTCTAAAGCAAAAGATTATAACTAAAGACTTTTATCTTCTCTTCAACCTCTTACCCCTAAGGATACATGAGTTTGGATCCTTTTATTCTACGGTACTTTTATTTGTCATTAGTGAAATAATCACTGGAATTACCAAACTCATATATGCTTTAAATAGTACTAGACTCTTTTAAAGTGAGAAAACATGAGGTTACATTTTGTTCTGCTTTTTTTTTTCCCCAGTTTAATTTACGTTCTGGTTTATTGACAATCAATATTTATGTTTTTGAGCTTTTTTCCCGCTGTAAATAGAAAAATTATAATTTTAAAAGAGAGAGAGCAATGGAGAGAAAAAGGTTGAAAGAGAAATTCTCATGAAGTCAGGAATGTAAAGGATTAGGTTGAATGAGGAGCACCAATTAACACCACTTTTGTTATGAGATTATAAGATTTGCCAATGGCAGTGGTGATGAGCCTGACAATGTGACCCATCTGTTGATGTGGCTTGACATTGTAGGACACATGTTCACTCTGAGGATCCCAAATCCTTGGTGATACTGAAATATTGCCAAGAGTCCTCCAACCCTCTGGACACTCCTTGCTTGTGTTCCATGTGGGTGTTTATAGCACTACTGGGAACGGGTTTACACAGATTAGGAGCTACTGTAAGGATCTGGAATGGAGAGGTGAAGGGGTCAAGAGCTCAGGTGGCTTTTTTGTTAATTCTGCTGATCAAAGGTCAAGTCTTAGGGACAGATGTGACATGGAGATAAATATGTCTGCGAACAGATGGTGCTGCCAGCAGAATGTCAGCTGCCTTGACCATGGAATAATGTTCCACAAACCCTATGATACAAAGAAGAACTGCACCTCTCTCTCTAATTTACTGATTTATTGAGACAGGTTCACAAAACTCACCAGATTGGTAAGAGCTATTCTGCCCTTAAAAAAATTCTAAATACTGGCAAAAAAAGAAGCACTTACCTTAAGGTCAGAGAAAGGACAAAAAAGAGAATGATGGGTTGGTTAACAAATATATTTGATAGTATAGGGATTAACTAGGAGGAAGCAGAGGCTTTATTACATGGGCAACATTTTCCTGTAAATGACATTAGGTTGATTAGAAATTTCTTGGGTGTTTGACGTGTTGCAGCATTAATAATTGAAGGATATAGTTTGCTTAGAAAAGGCAAGCTGAAGACTAATGCAGAAGCAGGATGATGAGTATCTAATGGACTCAAATTTCAGAATGAATATCAAATGCAGAGGGAAAAAGTATAACTCATATATTACTAAAGTAGGTAACTGCAGAATTAGCTCTTCTTTAAGGATTAAAATAAATTATTCTCTTTAATTTTTCAATATTTATTACTATTTGAAACAAAGAAGCTCTTACTGCTAAATCAAAAATTACTGACTTCCAACATGAATTTTTATTCTATTTAGAACTTGAATTCCTAGCTCTAGATACACTATTATACTTCTCAGAAAATAGCTGAAGCAGTGTATATAATTCTAACAATACTGTTACTAGTGCAAATTTGCTTCTCATTGCTTTTATATAGGGTCTTATTTTTAAGAGGACTGCTGTTAAAATAGAAAGGGGTAATAGGATCACATTACTTTTAAGAGCAGTTCCTTTGACTTAAGTGAATATTGACTATGTAAAATTTCTTCATAGTATGTAATGGAGATCTTGAGAAGAGCCTGTCCTATGTATGGTAGCTTTCTTTTAAAGTGAATTTTGTCTGCATCATTATTGCACTGGTGTAAAAAATGTGCCAGAGTACAAGACTTAAAAGCTTCTTTGGTGTTTTTCATTACATGGAAAGATAATTTTTACATCTATAGATATCTAGGCATGTTTCTTATGTCCACAAGTAATCCTATTAATAAATTAATAAATCCTAGCTTTAGTCAACTTTCATTTTTACCATACTTTTACAGAAATGTTATCTAAGCTGGTCATGGTTTTGAAGCAAAGTTATGACTGAGAGATGAAAGATACCAGATGTATTTTAGAAAACGTTTATCATCTCAGAAAGTAAAGCTGATGTTGCAGGAGGTCATACATTATTATTTGCTTTATGTAAAAATGTTTTAAAATTTCTTGTAAATTAAGTAAAGCTTGGGGAAAAAAGTTATACTGTTTTCAGGTTGCATCTTTTAATAGAAAAATACAATGGAAGAGGAAAAAGGATTGGTTAAATAGACAAAAGCCATGTAGAAAGTCAAAGATTTGGTAATGTGTATATGCACTGTATGTTTGCAGTTATTCATCACCTAGAAATATTGCCACTTGAGGAAAGGTCAGTACTGACTAGGAGTTTCCACTATTGCTAGATAATTCTCCATGCCTCACCCCTTTTTGCACCTTATTTCTGTCAGGTCTGTGTGTGACCTTTGCCTTCGTGCTGTTTATTGTAGGGAAAAAGCAGCGAGCACCTGGCTGTGCAGTGCTGAGTCCCTTAGGGTACACTGCAGAAATGGATGTAGTCAAAGGACTGCTGGCCAGCACAGCCCTGCTGCAGGGGATTAAACCAGAAGTGCTGCCAGACACTGGCCCTGTCAGCAGGCAAAGCTAACCTCTTTCTGAGGGCTAGAGACAGAGGAATTTGGGCTTCATTCAAAGCATCAAAATTGCTTTATAAATTTTTGCAAATAAATCACTGAATTTCGCTGTTTCCTGATTTTTGCCCTACTGAAATATAGATAACAGCAATTTCTTGGTTATTATTTAAGTAATAAATTTGCCTGACTAGAGTTTTTGTTTTACCTAAAATCCTATAATGCATCAATAAATACATTTGCAAGCTCTTAGGTGTTTCTTTAGTAGAAAATAAGTGAAGACAGGGAATTTCAAAAGTATTCACTCTGTATTCTAGAATTTTTTACTTCATTGGATATTTAAAAACAATTTCAAATTTAATTAGTGTAATAAGGTAATTAAAGCCTGCTGCTAGGACAAGTAATCAATAGTACATGATAAATAATTCATTTCTGGTCATCTTTTCTCTCTTCTGCTTGCTGATTCCCCTTCCAAATTTCTTCACCAATCCTACTATAATGGTTACAGTACAGGTGGTGTCCTCCCCATTTGCATACATTCAGGAGGAGAAAGAAGTACATGTTCTCACAAAATTATATATGTATGAAGCAAATGTACAATTCCAAGCTGTTTTTTTTTCCTGCACAAGCAACAGTTTGAACAATCAATACAGAGAGAACATAGCAGGTTTGAGGATCCTGGATTGATTAGATCTGTGTTTGAAACACGAAAGTAAAAAACAAGAGGAGTATTGTTTATTCAGAAATTTAATAGACATGTGGCTAGTCAGCAAAATTTTGCTCTGAGCCCTGATTTAACTTTTGCATCATGTCACAGATATTTTCAGCTCATTCAGTTCTGCTGCTTGATATGGAAGTCAAATATTTGGGATGCCAGGGATATTATTTATCTCCTCACAGCTACTAGAGCTTCTCAGAGTCTGTGTAAACATATTTTTTCCTTCAATAATGCTCATAATATTCACTGTCACCTACAGTAATGTTTTTAAGATAGAACTGTGTTTTATATCTCAGTTTCTCACAGACTGTGTCCAGCCAAAGAGGAATGCAAACATACCTGGGTTAAACATCTAAAGCTATAGCTGAACTGAATGCTAAAGGTAGAAAAGGAAACATCCTTCCTGCCAGGACCCAATTGGGAAAGAGTTTGTATTCTCATTAGAAATCAGAAAGGCAAGAGAAATATTAATCTATGTATGGGGAACAATGTTTTTTATGACAGTTATCCCTCAAGGTCAAGAGCAAGTTAACAAGTTAATCTTTCATTCCACAAGGCAAGAGCACTGATGTTGAAATCCTTAAAATTGAGCTTACAATGAGAAAATACAGTGCCATTTCCTTTTAGCCAGTAGCATCAAAGATGCAATCAATAAATTCACCCTGTAGCAGCACCCCTATTCTAAGAGACTGTCTTGAGGGAAATAATGTTACTTCAGTGCTATATAATTCAAAGCTCCTTGAACTGGAGTTCTTTGTAGATAAAACTCTACCTTCTCTGCTACTGTAAATCAACATGGCTATTTTGACTCTAAGGTGCTACCAATTAAAGTGTATTTTTGCAAGACTACTTTATCCTCTTGCTCAATAGAGACTTTAATAATGTTTTATTTAGTCTCTACTGGTTTATGCTATCTGGTCACACTATAAAGAGTGAGGCAATTCTTTCCTCCCAGGTATTCCTTTCCTTGGTGAAAGTCTTCAGCCACAAATTAATTTTATTGTAAAGTTGTTTTATAAGAACTGATTCTCACAAATCCTTGCTAGGATTGCACTCCTGTGTTGCTGTTACATTATTTCACTCTTAGCAGGATTATTTTGCAGTTGGCTCTGGCTTGCTGAATTACATTACCTTAATTGGTAAGTATTCTTAGTTTTTTCTCTTTCCATGCTGAAAGGGTTGGCATACCACCGCATTCCTCACAAACCAAACCTTTCCACAGAAGGCAGTTTCTCTGAATATAGTTTTAAATTTTTCCTAAGACTGGAATCAACATAATGAGAAGGAACATGAAGGAGGTTAATAAATGTTTATTAAATAAGAACCTTTGACTACATCATGTTCTTTCATTTCAGTCCTCTCAGTGTCCCAGAATGGCTCAGCTTCATTACAGCAAACAAACAACTTAGGTCACAGGACAAAAAAAAAAGAGTGAAATTTGATGACAGATGGTTAACTGAAAAAAAATATTCAGAATTTCCCAATTTTTCTTTATAGTCAATGGATACATGATGGAAAAGACTTATCTATGTTTTTACAGGTCTGAATTATTTTCACATTACAGATTCTTGGCATAAACTCATCCCTGGGTAGGACCAAAGTAGGTTACACCAGAACTTTAATTAAAAAAAAAAAAAGTTAAACTTTTCAGGAAAGGTGAAAACATGCAATATTGGACTTGAGGACATGTATGTTTATTTATAATATATATATAAATAGTAAAAGTGTGATCATACAGAGTTTTAATTTTTCAAATGAATTTGTACATAATTAGCATTACAATATCAATAATATAAAATATTCTCGGTATTGAAGCTGCATATTCAAAAATATTTTACATTCTAATAATTCTAGTATGTGGTGTTGAAGTTGTCACATATTTAGCCATCTTATATTCTAATACATTTGCCAAATGCACAATAGATTAATTTCCATTCACAAAATTATTATAAACAGCACTCATATTTGCCTAGATATGATATAATTCTCCTTGCATGGAGAATTAATTAATTCTCAACTTGAGTTTTACCAATATAAATTCAAAGGCAATTAGATGATTTCAGGGTCCAAGCAGTGGTATTTCAGTTTTTTATGTATGCAATCATAACTAAAATTTGCTGTGATTATAACATTTTACTTAGCTTGTTCTTTCATTGTCTTCATTTATTTAAATGATGTGAGTGGCATGCAAATGGTGGTAGCATTCCCTGTAATCTTAGCATTATGCAGTTACCCCAAAGCTGCAACAGATTAACTTCTGACTCAGATACTGATAACATGATAGCTGATAACATGAAAGCCTAATTCAAAGCAAAGTAAGGAACTGTGAAAATCTTTTATGGTTTTTACACTTAAATATGTATCTCTGTGAAAGTTAATAGATACATATGCAGAAGTTGTTCAGCACCAACAATGTGATTCTACATTTCTACCCAAGACTAGTTTACCTCTCCCACCTTGCAAAATGGACACTAAGAGGAAGTAATCAGGTAATTTTTCCTTTTTCTTTGACAGTAAATAAACTTATAAACAAATCAATAAAAAGAACTCTCCATTTACAGCTCAGGTGTGCACAGAGAGTTTTTTAGGTGAGATGTAATTGCAGCAGGCAGACGGCAACAGCAAATGTGTGGCAACAGTTGGAAAAATGGGTTGAAGAAAGGGCAATAAATAGAGAATTGGCACTGTTAACTGTGCAAACAAGGTGAAGGGGATGGTCACAGAGTATATTCAAGGAATTACAGTAGAGCTGAGCAAACAAAACTAAAAGCAAAGAAAGTATCAACTTCCAGTAGTTAGGAATTAAATAGAGGAAACAATTCTGAAATAGCTTACTGAAAAGAGGGGTAAAGGTAGCGTGAGCAGGGATATGCATGTTGGATAATCTGAAATGAAGGGAGGTGATGATGGTATATGTGCTTCTCCCATAACACATCACATATTTTAAAATAAATGTCAAGGCAAGGTGAAAGGTAAATTAAGCATCTTTATTGCCCTGGTCTCAAGGTAGATGATCTAATGACATGAAAAGGGTCAATATTGTTGTTATAGAGCAGAATAGCAAAGATGCACACAAAGGATAGATTTTTTGTTCTTATCTTCAAAGAAATAGAAACCTAGCTTGTTCAAAACAGTGATAATGTAAAAGTAAAAGACTGCTTTTCACTTACTGTCAAATATTCAAAAAGATGTGCAAAAAAGAAGATGAAAAATGCAACAAAAAGCTCTGACTGTTGTCAGTTTCACATTGCTGGGAAAGGAGTATTCTGATGTTATCCTGAAATGAGAACAGCAGATGTGTAACTATGATCATGTTTTATTTGTAACAAACAAAGGGTGGTGAAAGATGGGAGGAGAGCAGCACCAAAAGCAGGGCAGAGGAGGTGAGGGATTCAAACAGCAGTGGATTAATAGGATATTGAGAAGGGAGAGCACTAAACACAGGCGTAAAGGCAGATAATCTAAACCCTACCATATAAAAAATTCTGCTTTTCAGATCTTTGATTATGAAACCAACCAAGCAATGAGTACATCTTTAAAAAAATAATTAATTACTCCATTAGTAAACACACATGCATGGGTGGGGTGAGGCAAATATGCAACGCTGACAGTGATAATCCCTGTGTTGCTACAGCTGTCTTCTGGGTAGAACCTCCCAAAAGGCTTTTTTTCCATCCAACCACCTACTAAAAACACAGATGCCAGAACCTCAGTGGCATTCCAATGCTGGCTTCACTGGAATGCAGAGAAAACTGTGAGCTATTCTGACAGAGAGTTTCACTTCTTTGCCCAGCTATATAGTGCATGCCACCAGCTTTTTGTGTGTGTGTGTGGGCATTCAGAAGCTTTGCAATCATGAGAAACCAAAGATCTCAGAATACAGTAAGACAGACCTCCCAAGAATTTACAGAAAATTATCATTAACCCAAAACACTAACTTCCTTCATTTCTTAAAAGCATCTTTCTTCCCCTGTATGTGTTTGCATTACCCCACTGAGTTGTTTCTTCTTTGTTGTTGTAACTTTCTGTGGCTAACAATACTACTGAGAGTATTGTGCTGTGTGCTTAAAAACTCTGGCCTAAGCTTTTATATCACCACAGACAAGCTTTTCCTTTTTGCCAGAAGCACGAGCAGAGATTTCATCCTTTGAGACTTCGTGTACATGCGAAACAGAGCAGCCTTTAGTAAAGGCAAAATGGCCCTGCAACTTGAGAAACCCCAGTGACAATTTAATGCTTATGAAACGACCAAAAAATTTGCCTGTGCTGTGGTCTTTCCATTCAAGTTGAAGGAAGAGTATCTGTCTGGGTGTCTACCTTGTAGGGATATAAATAATTGAGTAGGTTAAACTCATTGGTTCATTACACATGCATACACCAAGCTTTGGGGAAACCCAGTGAACAAAATTTCCGCAACCCCAGATGACTCCAGGTACCTCAGACTGCACTTGCAAATTGTAGTATTAGCACAAATAGTAAATACCACATCAGTATTCCATGCATTTTGAAGTGACTGCATGTTTATTCCATTTCAGCTGCAGGGACTGCTGCCCCAACAAATATTGCACAGCAGCTCTGTTTACATGTTGGATAAGGAGTTTTCCCAGCTCTGCTAGGGTTTTGAAAGAGAGTTTTTTCTGAAAAGTTGGTTTCATGCTGCATGATTCTCCATAGCTGACACCCACATCATCTGGGGTCCCAAATGCTAAAGGTAACCCAGGAGAGGGTTTTTCCTTATTTACTTTCTTTCCCTTTTTCCTTACTTCTTGGTCTTTAACAGCCACTGTCCTACCAGAACCATAGTTTGGTATGGTTAGGATTTATTCTATGAATGGTGTATAAGAAATATATGAAAATAAGGCTGTCTAAATCTGTGATTTTCCTTTTCTCCTGAAGAAATGAAGATTGTTACCTTGTATGTTCAAATAGCTGTTTATATATAGCTTATTTTTCCTTGCTTTTTTTTTCTTATTTTCTTAATTCCTTTATATTTGTCCCTGCAGCTCCCACATTAACAAACCCCATCAACAAATATACCCTTCCTTTTGTTGTCCTTTCTCACACATAGCTGAGGAGCCAACAGAGATGCTGACAGTCCACTACTGGTAAGGGAGGCCATATGGGTTCCTGCTGGTGTGTCTGGTTCAAAAATAGAAGTTTTATAATTATAAAAAAAATAATCACTGTAGTCTAGAGCCATAGAACTGCTAAAATATTTTTCTTTCTTAACTCACCTCATGCCCACTCAGTTTTCTCCAGGAGAATTAGTACCATCAGCACTGCTGAGCAAACTATCTTCTACCAGTGAGGGCATGGCTCTCCTTCTAAAAGAGAAAGAGAAATCTGAAGAGCTTTTTAGTAGAAAAATGGGGACCACAAAATTTTTCTATGTCTTATTTAAGATAGTCCTGTGGATGATTTAAAGAATTCTTCTTCTGAAGTCATTCTATTATTTATAGTACAAAGTTAGCATAAAGCAATAGATTTTTTTTGAGCTAATGAAAACATGAATGGGACAAGCCTAGAGCCTATATACACTTGCCTTTAGCTTTGAATTGAAGATGTCTGCCAAACTCACCTCCACAATGTTAAATGGCAGAAAAGTTAGGGCTTTGATGTAAATGCTTTGAACTACTATCTAAAATAAGCTTCCATGCAAGTGACTATTCCCCCCCCTTCCTTCTAAGCATGCATTCTGTAAGATTTTGGTGGACTAGAGACTGACTGAATTTCTTAAAAAATACACATCACTGACTATTAAATAAGAAGCTTGCACTCAATAGGCAAATTAACTGTAGAAGTGAGAAACATCCCCTTCCAGTTAAAGTTGTTGTCAAGTGTTTATTCAGCAAAATCTAAGCAAAAGCTGAGTACTAATTGCTAAAGGTGTGCTCATTGGTCAAGTCAAACTAGTGAGGCTGGAAGTCAATTTTGCTGTCATGAAAGTGGTATTCAGGTGGTTGCAAAAAACCACACAGATGATGGCCGGACTTCAGATACTTTGAGCAGTATCACAACCCCTGTTCACTATAATCATCAGATAAAAAAAGTATTTTAACTACAATAAATCATTCTAGAATTACAAACATAGTATTGAGTGAAGTAACATTTCAGGATATTTCCATAGCATAAGGAGTTTAACATGCTCAAATGATATTACTATGCACTATAACCACTTTTAGAGGTTACTGTAAGGATATTTACTACTGGAGTGTGAGCACAGACATTCATTACATAATAGATTAATGTATTAATCATGTAAGGAAATATTTATGTAACTTGCTGCTGCTATTTCAAAATAAATATATAACATAGCTCTTTCTGGCCATTAATGATATGATGTTTTTCATAGCTATTGCACTTTGTGAACTGGATACTTTCCAGAGCAGTTTAATCCAGATTCTGTTATAAATTAGTGCTTTGCATAACCCAAGGGAGGGACAAAAGGAAAATAAAACAAAAGAAGAAAGGAGTAATCAATTACTGTTCTCCCCTGAATCCTTGAAGCAGCCTCTAAATTGCGGCAGCCTGAGGTGGAATCCAGGGATTTTATGATGCAAGGGAAGATTTTTGGAATGATTTGAGAGCAAGGCCCATTTTCTCTCTGAATATTTCCCAGGTTATTCGTAAAGAGTGCTCTGTACTGGGAGGACTGGCTAACACTCAGGTTTTGCATACTTAGCTGAGGGGCTAATGAAGGTGTCTAGTTCCACTTCACAAACTGGCAAAATAGGGCCATATAGAGGTTAGGATTTAATGATTTGAATGGCATTGAAGGAGCTTAAGATTTTTTACAAAATCTCAGTATTCCTGCATTGCAGTATTTCAGAAAAAAAAGTTAAGAAATCCACCTGAATTTCACTGCAAGGCATGGCCTCTGGATTCAAAGAGCAACATACCAATATAGCAGGATTAATCAGAACAAGAAATTACTGCACTGTACCTTGTAATTACTAAGGTTGCATGTCTTGCTTGTTGGTATCTCAATAAAAAACTAGACAGCATTAAATGTGCACACCTGGTAGATGGGAGCTAAGTTTTTTAAGGTCTGGTATAGAAAAATCAAGTTAATTTTGAAAGAAATCATGTTGATTAGTTTAGTTTCTCAATTGTCTATCTTTTTGCCCTCTATTTTTCCTACAAAATAATTTATTAATCCAAGGAATATACATGTAGAGTTTTGGAATACTTTTGGAAGAAATAGATTGATCACATTGCAATACAATTCATAAACATCAGCCAAATCACATTACATTATAGTTAATGCAAAACAATGCTTTTTTCCCCCTTCCTTTTTGAAAAGGCAACCAAAGTTATGGAGATACAGAGTGATTTAATTAATATTAATTCATGATAGAGTAAACACTTTAGTCTATAGAAGAGTTGAATACTTTCCAAAACTGCCTCAGTCCTATCAGGTAGATAAATATCTGTTTGAAGAATGTTTTGGTCCATCAGTTGTTACAGTACCACCATATGCAGCACCTTCTATCTTGCTTTACATCTGAAAGACATTTTTTTCACTTCTTTTTTGACTGAAAAACCTGCACATGTGGGTGTGTTATCCTTTCTTCAACTCTCCCCCCTAGTTAAATAGCTGTTTAATTCATGAATGCCGTTAGATTGATGTAAAATCTCAAATTACCTGAGGCTTTGTTTCACACTGAAATGTGAGATGGATTGTTATTTCTCATTTCTGAAACAGTACATTGTATTAGGGCCATGCACATCATTTGCTACAGATTAAAAAATCCTTAACTATTAACTATATTGCTCTTCACAGGCCCTGGCAGCTCTGATGTTATCAGTACTATCATGAAAGCAGAAAATCTGTGGTTTCTGAAAACACAAAACCAGCTGAGTCTTGTGTTGGTACTGTTCTTAGAACAAAACATAATATAACCTTATAACCTTGATAAACACTTAATGTAGCCTTATAACCTTGATATCTTCTGCAACTCATTTTGTACTTGGGAGACTTAGTACCCCTTACAGCTCAGTGAATCAATGGGACTGGAATGGAGATGTTCCTATAGCCCAGTCCACATTCTATCACTTCTGCCTTTCAGGATATTCTAGCTCTGAGCCTGGAAATGCAACATACTTACAGGCAAAAATTAAGACCCAGATGAATGGAATATTATACTGTGTTATTATAAAGAAGAATTTTTATGAGGAGTAGTGTAACCAAAGCAGTGGAGTACTGTTTCTCTGGCTTTGAAAAAAGAGGCAAACCCCTGTGTGATGGAACGTGGATAAAGTCAGTGTTAGTGTAAAGAACTGGACAGGGAGAAATGTATCCTTGTTACATGCTCTTAGAAGAAAAAAAGGAAAAGCTTTGAAATGGAAATTTGCTTCCTAAAATAATTCTGATGTCTAAAAGTACATGGAAGTGTTGATTCTGCCTCAGTTTAAGTATATGCACTGTGTGCAGAGATAAATATGAACCTTTTTATGGCTATAATTAATTAGATGCTTTCAGCCTTTCATTCTGTCATCAAATTTGTGCTTTCTGTCACTAAACCCAACACCTAAGCAAGAAGCTGGGACATTAGGTGAAAGAAGAGATTGTGTTTCTAAAGGTCACATACTTAATGACATACATACTGTTTTTATTTTAGGTGATTGGCAAAAAGTATGGACTAATTGTTCATATACTTTCACGATACTTCTGATTACAATTTTGTTTGAAAATTGTGACAATTTGAAATTACAAATAACAATCTTTTATTCTCTTCTCAAACTGATAGAATAATATTTTTTCTTATAATATAAAGTTAAAAAAAAAGAAAGAAAATAATATTTGTAAGCATCTTTTTCAAAGATAAAGCTCATTATTTATAATGCTACCAGCTATGCTTAAAACATTTATTTTGTCCTTACTCCTGTTTGAACTATGCTGAACAAATACCACAAGGTTAAAAGTTACTGTCATTAATGGAGAAAAATTCATGGAGCAAATGGTATTTTTTAAAGATGTAGTTAACCAAGGTCAAAAGGTCAAAGAGGTCAATCATCCTGCTGCATTAGTGTTTGCAATAAAACATTGGCAAGGATTGTTATAAGCCACTTTGTTTCTCTTCACATGTTTTGGGAAAGAGATTATTTTTTACTTCAGTGTAGCTAGTAAAGCACAGCTCAAACTGGGAGCACAATTTTTCTCTCACTCCATCAAATCCTCTACCCAGAAAAAGTAAGGATTGTTTCGAGAACTTCCATACTTTATTCTACAAGGGAACAAGCCTGGCCAGGGAAAAGCAGACATCCAGCCCATAAAAAAGAAAATTTTATTGTTCAAATACCTCCTTGCAATGGTGGAGACCCAGCTGTAAGTCTGCTCAGTGATGTAATCCTTTGCCTTGTTTCTCTACTGGCAATTTTATTCTGGTTTTGATAAACATTTTCATTATAGATACATAGAAATTCAAACTTCTAGAGGCAAAGATTTTAGTTTATATTAACTGGCATTTTCAGGTGCAAAAATGTTAGATGTAGAACCCTTTTTAGGCAAAATATATTCCCTGAATTCCCATTGAGAGTGACCTCCTGATGTACAGGATAAAAACCCAGAAAATCAGAATGGGCTGGATATGGAGGTGTCTTGTGAGGCTTGTTCACAATTCTACTTTAGTTTTTTTCTGCACTAGGTGTTTGCATTTAGATGAGAAAGTGAACGGGAGCTAATCCAAGCAGAAACTTTTTGTTGTGCACTGAAGAATCGAGTCTTTCAATTCAATTTATTGTGTTATAAAAACTCAAAGCATTAAGTCTGCTCTAGGTGAAGAATACTCTTTTCCTCCTACAAACTGCTATACCCTTTTGTGAGGACCTGTCTACTAAGGGATGCTAATGTCATGGATGTAACTTCAGTGACTTTAGTAAAACTGATGGAAAACTACATTCTCTTTTCCAAAGAAGTGTGTGAGCCCTTACTGTGGCCACTGCCCTGTGCTGCTCAGAGGGGAAGACCTGCTCCAAAATTTAGTGGAGCTTTGAATTTCAGATTTCTTCTGGGTACCTACACACAACCACTACTCTTCTCTTCCAGATGTGCCATCTTTTTTGCTCTGGTTTTTCTCTTCCCACCTTTCATTTTATGGGTCTTAGGCTATAAATCCTTTGCTGTTATCAAATCACACAACCATCATTAGGGTACTTTTGCTACCCTTGTAACCAAGACTCTCCTTTATGAATCCTCTCCTGTGAAAGACACCAGCCTATTTCTGACTGGTGTCTCACACCACAACTGCGCTTGCTTCTGGACCAGGAGCTTACTCCAGCTTTCCTTATCCTGAGCAGAGGCAGGGACAGCTGAAGAGGCTGAAATCTGCTGTTCAGAGGTCATAACTGGGAGAAAGCCATCATACAAAGGGGATCTGCTTACAGCAATTTAGTGGCTTAACCCCAGCTGGCAGCCAAGTGCCGCATTAAAGTGAACTCATTTCCCCATCCCCAATGCTGAAAGGATAAGGAGGAGAATCACAGAAAAAAAGAAAATAGAACTTGTGGGTCAAAATAAGAGCAGGTTAACAATTGAAACAAAGTAAAAGCAGGAAATAATAATAATACTAATGCTGCTGCTACTGCTGCAGCTACATGGAACAATTGTAATAAAAAAGAGACGGAGAGAGGGAGATAACCCCCAAGACAGAGAAGTGGTGCACCATACAATTGCTAAACCACCCAGTGCCAAATATCCAGCCCATCCTCAAGCAGTGATGGGCAGCTCCCATCGAACTCCCCGACTTTGTGTACTGGCGTGATGTTCTATGGTTTGGATTATCCCTTTGGCCAGTCTGGGTCAGCTGTCCTGACCATGCTTCCTCCTGGCTTCTTGTGCACCTGCTCACTGTCTGTGCATGGGAAACTGGAAAGTCCTGAACTTCATGCAAGCACAGCTCAGCAACAGCTAAAGCATCATTGTGTTACTAACATACTCTCATACTGAATCCAAAATACAGCACTGTACCAGCCACTAGGAAGAAAATGAGCTCTATCCCAGCCAAAATCAAGACAGCAGTTTGTGTGTATGATAATACAGACTGTTGAATTTTGTTGTAGTTATAAATAGCCTTGATATTTTATAACTTAATATTGAAAATGGAATACAAAAATAACCCTTTGGTCTAAACTGTAGTTGCTAATAGAGGTACAATTTTCTGGTCAAGTAGTAGTAAAAAAGTAGTAAAACTTCAGTAGTAAAAGCCAGTAGTAAATGTCATGCCCCTGAATGTTTGGCAACTACATTTCTATGTTTACCCAGCTACTGTGCCTCCAAAGTCTATTAGAACCAAGAAGAGGCAAAAGTTTTGAAACATTCCCATTTTTCCAGTTCTCATGTTTATTCCTGCTCCCCCCCCCACCTTTTCACATAGGCAAATTAAAATTTTTTAACCAATGAATACTAGTAGAGAAAGAAGTAAAACAAATCTCTCAAAGCCCTCATTCAGTGAAATTACCTATGTAGTCTTGCTAAGAAAGCTTATAAATTTTGGAATTATGAACGTAAGTTTTCTCTCTTAAGTAAAATCAAGATGCTGATCGAGTCCAAAAAGGTAGACAAATTAGTCACAAAAAACTAGTTATGATGTTAGACTGAATAAATTTATAATTTATACATGAATAATATGCATTTGTTTTAAGTTTATTGTGTGTAAACAATTTTAAAGGCTACACATATTTTTTTCATCAGTCATTGACTTCCATGCTCTTTGGAGAAGGGTCTGTAGCTAGTCTTTTGATTAAATGGTAGTGTGCTTACTCCTAGCTCTGAAGCCTTGAAGGGAGGTTCATTTGACTGATTAATTAGCCATCATGCTAATTTATTGCCTGAAAGCTGAAATTTACATACTTAAAAATATTTCAAGTATCAGTATTTACCATGTTGCAGGTAATAGAGTGTAGTAGTACACTGTAAGTATCACAACTACCTCAGTGTCTAAACACTAATAAAGACACAATTAATCCCCTCTGACACATCCAAACCAGTAATTACCTAATACCACTCATATGGTGTGGGGTTAATTGAAAAAGGTCTTGACATTCTTGACCTGTCAGTTTTACCTCATCAGCTTGACCCAGGTCAGAGATTCTCCCTGACAACTTTTGTTTATCAATAAAGTCTTACTCTATCTAGAAACAGCAGGAGTATATATACATCTATATCTATGTGTGTGTGTACACATGCATACCATAAGTGGTATATGTATATATTTATATGTATATACACACAATAACAGATAAATATAAATATTAAATGTTGGTGCCATTAATTTTAATTTTTTTTTTTTAAATAACATGGGAATAATTTAAATTGAAAAGTGAAGACTAACTTTTGTATGTAGCTAAAATATGGTACCAAAGCCTTTTCCTAGATGAAATTAGAGCAAATTTATTGTTGCATATGGTATCGCAAATATTTCTGAGAAAAGAACTTGTCTGACATAAGGTTTTTAAGTGCTAATATATATTAAACTAAGTCCTCTTTAGTGCTAAACAGCTCTTAGTGACTGATGCACTTGTTAGAGGGGTGCAAGACTGAGATACTGCTTGAATTTTATGCTGTGTTGTAAAAGAGGGAAATATGTATTCCATTATATCTCCCAAACTTATTAAACTCTATTTCCCTCTGAATACCAGAAAATACTTTTTCAAGGTGAGAGTAACCAAGCACTGGCCCAGGTTGCCTGGGGAGATTGTGAAATCCCCATCCTTGGAGGTATTTAAAAGCTTCTGCACACAGTCTGCATGAACAGCTCTAGATGGTCCTACTTGAGCAGGGGGCTTTGCCCAGATGACCTCCAGAGGTCCCTTCCAACCCCAACCATTCTGTGATCCTGTGATAGGCAAGTGCAGTTAAGAAAACCATCTTAAGCTCTCTGGTAGGACATGCTCAGAATCGCTTTGTGATGAAGATGTGTATGCTGGCTTCATGGCTGTGAAAGACATCCAGGTAGGAAGCTCCAGTACCACATGCTTGACCAGCCACATCTCTTAATTATTGGTTTGTTTCTTACCCTAGGTAGGATCACTCCAACTAGCAAGGCCTGGGACAGAGTTTGGATAAGTTTCCCTTGACAGGACCCTCCAGAGGCAGTGGAGAAAAGGAGGAATGAGGGTGTTCTGTTAAACCACACGGTTTAGGTCCCCCTGCTGGCTCACCCTAGCACCCCTCCAAATAGCAACTCCAGCACTTATCCCCAGTCTCATTTTACAGTAAAAACACTCTAGTGGGGTACAGCACAATCCTCTCATTGTTCCTGAGAGTTTAGGAGAAAAACCACAAGATAGTAACGGTGATGCAGGAAGCAGGGAGAACAAGGGCTGTGGGGGACTCTCAGCAGCATGGCTGAGTCAGCCTCCCTGGTCTGTCCCTGGGAAGATGGGGAGTCCAGCAGAACTGGTGGTATCCTCCAGTCCCAGCAGCAGCCAGTTACATTCACCCCGTGGATCAAACACTCCTAGGCCTTGTGGGGCTTATCTTATCACAGCCATCCAGCCCTCTGTTAGCTTACCTACACCTAATTCTGTGTTAACCACACTTTAAAGATGCAGCTGTCAATATAACATTTATAATACTTCTAAGTTGAACCATAATGCACACAGTTATTAGTGCATTGTCAGTGAAGATTTGCTAGTGGGTTACTATGTCTTCAGAGAAAAAGAGCAGATACAGCAAACTGACCTGGCAGAGGCCCTCTGCATACTTAACCCTCAGTTCTTTATGTATCACATGCACTGTAATCTTGTTTTCTCTGACATTTCTCAGATGGGCTAATCCTTTCATCTGGTGTGATCAAATCTGAACCCTCATTGATTTTATGCTAAGGCAACCCGTGGGCCCCTTAGACTGTAACTTCTGCTCCCTGCCTGTAGCTAGTCAGTTGTGGTTTCTGTCTATTTCCTCAGTGTAAAAGTACATTTTCCTGCTTAATTCACCTGCTAAATCTGACTCAAAAATGCTGATTTGCATCTGCTTCAATCTATTGGTCTATGTATAGTTATTCGGAATGTGTATTAAAGTAAATCACTTTACTGAAGAGATGTAATTTCTTACATCAAGGGGCTAAAAGGCAGACTGTGCTGCCAGTCCTGTCACTGGAGGATGTATCCCCATAAATACTTTGTGAACCAGACAGGAGAAAAAGAGACTGCTGTCAATAATGTTGTGTGTTGTGCCTTTCCATCACTAACAAATGGAAAGTATCTTTCAGTTCCAATAAGAGCTGAGATTCTTCACAGGCAGAATAAATTAAGGAACAAAAGACATTTTGTAGTCCACATACAGCAATAGACAAGGCAGTGGCAAAATATTTATAATCAGATACAACTGATATAGCCTTCAGTATTCAGTATAACACAGCAATGTTCCCCAGCTCCCTCTGTTAACTGAGATGAAAAAGCATTAGAAGTAGGTAGAAAAAGTGGCTGGTTTTCTAAAATGCTTATTGGAGATTTTAGGGAAGCAAGTTCTTGTCAACAATGTTTACGAAAAAAATTGTTATAGAATTGATTTTATTGAATTTCCCAAAACTGTACAACACTTAATCCCATGAGTAGTCCCAAGAAAGTAGTTTGTGCTTCTCAGATATCCTGGTTTTACCTTCTAACAGGTATAATTTTTCTGCATATTACACTGAATTTGTAGAAATGGGATATTTTGTTACTGATATCTGCTTGATATCTCTAGCAGCTCTGAAAATTTGTCACAGGAAACGCTTCATCTTCTATTTGTCTTTTGTTTTCATCTGTAGCTTTCTCTTTTCAATTCACCCCAGCCATCTCTTTTTCTTGTTTTATCTCCATGGTATTTTTGAACCATGATGCATTAGATATAAAAATAATCTGAAACTGCCAGCCACTGAAATAAAATATCTTATGTTTATCAGGATATGATTCTCTCTTGTTGTAGATTTATATATATGCTCCCCACCTAGTCAATGAGATGCATGTGTCTCTGGTGTTTGGGTATTTTTTGAACATGTAGTAAATATTATCCCTGGCACGTGTGTTACTGATTGTTTCCAGAAGGAACAAAACATAAGGCAGCATCATTATGTCTGTTAGATGCAGGCCACACTTTCAACAGTGGTCTTGTTTCTATAAATTAGTTAAATGGTTTCCAGAGAATGATGTGCTGAACTATTTGGGACACATTTCTTTTAAGAAAATGATGAAAGGATTTCCAAGTAGTTCCAAATGGTGCAAATTTGCCCTGTTTAACATTCAGGCATACTAGTCACCTGGAAAGTATCTATAAAAGATTGAGGCTGTGACAGAGTAATTTACTTTTATTTAATCTTTACTTTGATTCGAAGCACTGCATTTGTACCTAATAAGACATTACCATATTAATAAGGATTTAATATAAAGTCATGAATAAAATAATTTTGTTTATGGCTTAAATCTGTATGAAGTGTTTCTTTACATATATTTGCATTTTAAGGAACTGCTCACCTTATGTTCAGAGATAAAATTGTTGCCTCATTCTGGCAGAGAATACAGGATATGTTTTTTGTAAAATGGCAAATCTCAGACTTCATCTGAATAAGAAAAAAGTTCTCTAATGAATGGGTTTTTTCATCTGTTGATGGCATAAAGAAGCTAACAGAAAACATTTGCTTACTCCAAATTGCTTTACTACCCACCAGTTTATAAAAGGTATAAAAACAAAGTGATAGAATTATTACAAAATTATCAAGGTTCACAGGATTGCCTATGGCAACATATCAAATAGAGAAAAAACATAGCCTTTGTTTTCATCTTTGTTTCCTGAAAATAATTTCTTTGCAAGATACCTCCAGAATGAATGTTTCTTGTCCCAAAGGAAAATGGTTTTTATTGCATGTGCAATATCTGATTGGTTGACACTGAGATCTTTCATTATTTCAAATTATTATGATGGTCTCTATTGGAATCGGAAGAATAAAACAAGGAGAGGATTCTTTAAACAGCAAGAGTTGAGCAGCATTTAACTCTGTCCACATAGAAACAGATTTCTTGTGTTGATAGGAATCTGTATGCTTTCCTGTAAAAGAAAATATTAGTGTTCCAAAACCTAACTTTTTTTTTTAACATGACCAGATGGAATGAGGCAATGGCAAACATATTTTTAATGTTTATTCCTGGTTTCTGATTATTTGGAATTTCCTATTATCCTTAAGTTAGGGATTTCCTAGTATTTCCTAGATACACAAATAATACACAGCAATGTTTCTCTTGTGAATTAGAACATCACATCTAAAGTCAGGAATTGTTTTATGCAATTATGTAATATTAATTGTTTAATTAATATTAATATCTATTTTTCAATATGTGTTTGTGTTTAGACAGCTGCATAAAATGTTAACCTAAAAAAACACAGAAAATAGAAGGAAAAATTTGCTGATTCTGAGTGTGATTTGCTTACATTGTTCCATGTACTGCTTCACAAATATTAATGGTTATTGTCCTGATAAAGTCTGCACCTAGTAACTCATGCCTTTGCCTTTAACAGGCTCACTAATTGCCTAATATTTCATATATATCTAAACTAAGAAGTGAAAAAATTAAAAATTCCATTTTCAGTAAGAAGAAAGTCAATAGTTCATTCAAATTCCAAAGAGAAAACAAAATACTGGGGAATCAGGAAATGGATTGAGGCACATCTCCAGGAATCAACACATTCTTCTGAAACTCCTTTTCAAGATAAGATTGCCAACTTTCTTGGAGCTACATCTTGAACCTGATTTGGGATTTTTTTTTCTGTTCTTTTGCAAAGAAAAAGATTCATTTTTTCCCAATTCACAGGTGAACTGGCTGCTGTTCAAAGTTGTACTTTCAGGTAAAAGCTCAGCATAAAGCAAAGCCAGCAATTTGCATTACCAGAGCTATGCTGCTTTTGCTGCCATTGCAAACAACATGGACTTTCATTATAAGCCTACTTCATAATACAAACTTTTTCTTCCCCAACTACTAATCCCATAGCCTTTCATTAAATCCTCCTTTAAAAGTGCAACTCTGAAATAATAATGCTCAGCAATGCCAGAGACTGACTTAATCTCTAAACAGTGCCAGCAGCTTTTAGAACAGCTCAATGTGCTAATTACTTCATACACTTTTCACAATATGGTCTTTCATTTCTGTATTTTGTACAGTGAAATACTTTTAGTTTCCAATGACTATTTCATCCTGCTTTATGTAGTATAATTTTAAAAGAACTGAAGAACTTGCAAGCTGAGAAAGGTGAACTGGATGAAATGAATCCTATGAAAGGGTTTTGTTTCATTTTATCATGACAATAATGGTTAATGAAACACAGCCTTTGCCATCAGTAAAAGTCTCTTTTGACCTGTAAATTTTCTAAAGGAGTAAAGAGAAAATTTAACATGCTGAACTTTCATAAACAAGTATATATTTTTAAAATAAAACCAAAGGAAGCACCACTTCCCTTACTGGTGTGGCAGGGGCAGAAGGATTACTTTGTTAATAACTGAGGATCAGGAAGCTTGTATGAAACTTGCCTGTACATCCAGAACCAGCTTGGACAGCCAACATAGTTCTTCCACCTTAGTTTATGTTCAAGGAGAGAATTAAGTCTCCTGGCTGCCTGGAGAGGAAGAAGAGCTTTACTATTTTATCATGTCAGTGCTTGCTCAAAAAAGTTCTTATGTCCCTGGTGATATAAGTCCTAGAAGCTAGACTACTATTGCTCAATTTTTAAAATTATTAGATTAAAGCTCCTTTAAACTTGGTTCTATATGATCCTTGACTAACTGAAGAATAGATTCTGGTTTCCCCATTTCTCTACAGTACAACCTGAAGTAGAGTGGATAAGTGGCAACCTGACAGAGGTGTTTTCTCCACCTGGCTTATTACTTCATGTAGTCAGATAATTTATTGCACAAAGAGAGAAATTACATTGCTATTAACATTTCTGAGTCAGTGATTTTAATACTGAGGTCAGAGTATACTGAGATCAGCCATCTTGGCCATCTGTCCCATGTAATCTGAAAATGAATCCCAGAACTGACATTTAATTTTAACATAAAAAGGCTGGATTAGTCAGAATTTCACTGAATAGATGAATTTGTATTGTCTAGTCTCTTGGGATTGTCCAGTTTTCCTGCTCAAGCAGAGCCCATTACAGCAGGTTGCTCTGTCCTGTGTCCAGTCAGATTTGAGTATCTCCAAAGACAGGGACTCCACCAACATCCTGGGCAGCTGTTACAGTGCTGAATCACCCTCACAGTAAAAAAGTTTACTGATGTTCATAGATACACATTCATGCCTTTGTCCTTTCAGTGGATACTACTGAGAAATATCTGTACCACTCTTTATTTTTCCCATTGCATATTTACACTCATGGGTAACATCCTCCCTGAATATTCTCTTCTCCAGCTGAACAGTACCAGCACCTTCAGCCTCTCCTTATGTATAGGATGTTCCATTCATTTAATCCCCTTCGTGGTCTTTTGCTGCACTCACTCCACTATGTCTACACCTATTTTTTTATGGGAAGCCCAAAACCGATCCCAGCATCCAGATAAGTCTCACCAGTGCTGAGCAAAGAGGAAGGATCACTTTCTTGGACCTGCTGGCCGTGTTTTGCCTAATGCAGTCTAGGGTGTTACTGGCTTTCATTGCCACAAGAGCACACAACAGATGCATGGACAACATGCTGTCCACCTGGAGTGAAAGGTCTTCCTTTGTCAGGATTCTTTCAGGCCATTTTGCAATCAGCCTGTACAAGTACAGGTCTTATTCATCCTTGGGTGAAGGACTTTGCTTTTCCCTTTGCTGAACTCCATGCATTCTTCTCTGCTCCTTTCTCCATCTTTTTGAGGCTTCTCTGAATGATGGCACAGCTATCTGGTATGAAGCACTCCTCCCAACTTTGAATCATCTGCAAACTTGCTGAGGACACACTCTGTCCCATTATTCAGATTATTAATGGAGATGTTGAACACGATAGGAGCCAGCAGTGGTCCCTGAGGTAGTCCTAATGACAGGATTAGGATTTTTCAGTCCTAGAAAATGGGCAACCCTTCCATTCAAAAGAAGAAATAAAAATCCTTTAAGGGATATGACATGGATATGGATAAAGTCAGTCATAATCTTTTGAAGTACTTGGTGTTTATTTAGATAATTTGTAGTGGATACACGTCCTGCAGACTGTCTTAATTATTTACTCTTGTAAATGACTGTGAGTCTAGAGATTCACTTGAGAAAGACAGTCTTCCAGTTATTTTTCTTAGGGATATTTATCAGATGTAATTTTCACCAGACCCAATACTGGGGTGAGTAAGACAGGAATTAACAGAGACCTATCCTGAAATGGAATTAATTGGGAACCTATAAATTTGTTCATTTTCAGGCATCTCTGTCCCTAGATGCTCACATCTTTTCCATCAGAGTAAAGGAGTTCCTGCTTAAGTTAGAATCATTCTTACAACAAAACAATAGGAATAAAAATGTAGGGACAATTACAAGAAACCATGACAGTTTGGTACATTAAAAAGTGAGTTGGAAAACAGCTTTTGCAGATTATGTAAATAACATATTTTTTTTTAATGGATTTTTCTTCTTTCATGATATTAAAGAGTTTTTCAGTATGCAAACTTATTTAATTTTCAAATTATATAGAGTGAGGTATCTCAAGAACCTGCAAGCACAAGTAGTGATCTTTTGTCATACCATGACGTTGCAATGTGTCAAAATGAACTGGTATTTTGAGCCTCCTACCTGAGCTATGCCACCCCTGTGCCTTAGATTACTTGAAATGAATTTCAAGAGTTAATAGAGAGGAAACATCAGTTTCTTCAGCAGATTGACTTGTCTGGAACAGTCAGGTTATCAGCATTACAGGTGTTACCATAGAGGATGACTGGATAAATCCCAGTTTTTAAGAGATTCAGATAAAATATTTTATCTAAGAAAATAAGGCTCGGCTTTCAATTTATACTCTGCAACATTACAGTTTTCAGTACATAAAGAGCCTGACCTCCAAACACTAAGGCTTACAAAGGGCAAGCTTGCAACATTTAAAATCCTGGGGGCCTTAGGGGCTTATCAGTCTTAGTATGTTGAAAGGCATGGACTATGTCATGCACTTTTGCAGTAGAAAGAAGCAAAGAAAAAATTGTGCCTAAGTAGGAAAGATAAGCCTAGCAATGATCAGATAAGTGGGAAGAGCTAATGACTCAATTAGGATGCTCTAGATAACTGAGAAAGATTTATAATTTGGCAAAGGCTCAGCAGAAAACTTTTACACGTTATGCAGTGAAAGAATAATTATGCTGTATTTATAGCAAAGGTGTGTGGGACCTTATCCTGGGCAGTCTTCTTTGCTTACCAGAATTGCTCCTTGGTTTCAATGTGACTTCAGGTCCTTAGCAAGCGAGACCTACTGAATTCAGAAGGAGATGTACTGCTCAGAATATGGCGTGGTTGCTACATTTACTGAGCTCATCTCTGCCAAGATTGTCACAAGGCACAGACAGGTGGTAAAGGGCTGTGGGACAGGTGCCATTTACTCCATTGTGCACACACAGTGGTACATAGGTACATCGGGTAGGTACATAGTCCCTGGCACATAGGGAGAGGTGACCCACAGGCATATCAAAGCAGCTTTGTGTGCTCCCACAGCAGAACATTTTCCCAAGTAAACTATGGTTCTGAAATGTCAAAATGTCTGTCACTGCATACTGTTTGCCTTTCAGGAACCATCCCCCTCCCCAAAAAACCAACACTTTCCCAGCCAATAACCCCCTGAAGATGCTATTCACAGTGGAGTTCCTAGGAAGCTTGATAGACAACACAGATCTGTGGGATTTTATGGGAGCTTACATATGACATCATTATAGTGGCCTAGACTGTACAAACTCTAAGAAAAAAACAGTTACATCCTGGGATCTCAAACCACTGTATGAGCAGATAGAAGTATTACTGTCACAGGTGGACAGAGGTTTTCTTTCCAAGAGTTTACAGTGGGCTTTTCCTCCACTGGGTATTCCAAATGGGTGCAAGTCCATAGGTAAAAAGGAGAATGAAGCCACTAAGCACATGAAGCATTAGCATGTAACAGGCACAGGGACTGGTGTTTTTAACAGTCTGCATCAAACTGAAATATAAGGTTTGATCATACTGAGTCTGCAAAAGGTCAACATTTTGGTGTTATAAATCATACTGTTTTAGTACTTTTAGGTTTGGCTTCCTTAAGAATCCTCGCAGAGTGATTGCAATCACAGGGCTGTGAGGAGGCCAGTTCATTAAATTGCTGACTTGGCTGCTTGCAGATGTTTCAGGCAGGTGTTCTGTGCAGACCGGGGAGTTTGCTTTCTTCTGCAGTGTGTTGCACTGCAGGTCAGAGGTGACACCTCAATGGCAAGGTCTCAACTGCATGGCAAGTCTCAGAGGTGTTTGTTAAGAGAGAAAAAGAATTCAGTCTCCTTAAAATTTATGTACTGCAAAAGATAACTGCACCTGCAGACTGCTGCTCTTATTGGAAACACGTGGTGGCTGTTGGAAGAAATATAAAATGCTACTCTGTAGTTCCTGTTGAGAATATGCAGGAACTCCAAACGATCAGTATTAGACCAGAGATACTTAAATGATTCATGATCCAATAGCACACAGTTCTGGTACAAAGTGTATGTTTATGTTTTTTTGTCATATGCATAGTGATTTGTGCAAATCCACATGTTTTAAAACAGACTGTCGCCAGTGTTGTATTACCATCCAACAGTTGCCTAATATAATGTATGCCAGCAGGCATTCCCAATGACCCAGCTAGTTCATAATTAGAAAAGGTTAGTCCAGTCTTTCCTGGCCACCTGTATGTTGGCTTTGTAACTTTCCAAATGGAAAGAGCAAAGATAGATTCTTCTAGATGCTGGAAATCCTGTAAAATAGACCACCTGTACTAGAGAATCTTCTGCTTTAGAAGACCATTGTAAGTTTACTGGATTAAAAAAAGTTTTGTTCTTGCTAGAAAAGCCTCCATCAAACAAGTTTTGGTCAGTTCATGTTATATTAGTCAGGTATAAGCATTAGGATCATAGAATGATTACTGTTGGAAGGAACATTACAGGTCTTCCAGTGAACATACATAGTCATATCCAGAAATCCATTTTAAGTACTAGTAATGAGATAACTTTTTTCAACTGGCAATTAATAGGGCCAATGAAGCTGGCTGGCATATTTGGCAACAAAAACAACTAAGAGTATATATAATTGGAATGATGTTTTTCAGAACACTTAATATTTGCTGCAGCTGCATTCTGTTCTCACAAATTATGACTTACTGCCAACCACAAAGCCCTGATGGAAAAACAGCACTGAACAGCATTTCGTTCAGTTCTTTATGAAATAATTTTATGACCATCAAACAGTGTATTGTTGAAGGTTAACAAGACTTCTACACTCATATTTACCAAAGGACAACAAGGATTCCTATGAGGCTTGACATTATCTGCAGTGTGATAATTGATGGAGGAAAAAATCCCGCACAAATATTATCTCTAAGCAGAGTATGAGGGCAGTGTGGTGCAGAACTAGATTCAGAGCTGGCTGCATGGTGAGTCAGGAATCCTCTAAACTAATCTAGCAGCAAACATTAAGAATAGGAGATGCTTTTTAATACTATTTCTTTTAATAACTTCACTTTTGAGTTTATAAGAATGAACCTTCTCTAACTGGGATGGCTTTTAAAAATTAAACAATATTGGGGGATTTTATAGACAAAATTTTTTTCGGACAAGAATAGAGAAGAGGAGTTTAGTTTTGTTTAATGTATTTGTATTTGTAGCGCTCATCTAGGATTTGGGAAACTAAATTTTAGTTCCTTTTCTATCTGAAAAAATTCACTCCCACCTTTCTCACTATCATTCTCATTTGTGTTATATCCTAAAATAATATGCTTTATAGATTTGAGTAATTTCAATGGCTATGAGTGATAGCAGGTTTAGCCAGTCTTATATTTTTCCTCTGTTGAATCTCTCTCTCCACCGTGTTAACAGTGATGAATCCTCACAGTCTCCATTCTGACAAGCCCCTTTTTCTGTTGAAACTCTGTTTTATCAAAGCAATTACAGACACCTGTTTTGATCAAATCCTCCATTGCATATAAGTCTGATATGGAATATGAGCAGAGTAGAAAGTTTTTTGAATTTATGGTTCGATAAGAGTCAGAATGGATAAACAGGACAGGAGGGACAAAATAGAGTGTTCTGCCACTAAGGTGAGAGAGCTAACTCACATTTTGACCACATTTGCATCCCTTGCATCAAAGAACAAGGTATTAAATTATCCTTTTAAAAAACAAAAAAGGAAAATTGTGTTCACAATTTCAATATTAGGCATGTGGGACACATTGGCAGGCATAAATTCTTCAGTTAGCTTGCTAGGCCCTGCTTATTATTGTTATTATGGTGCTAATGCTTTATTGTGTATCATATAAATTCTGGTTTAGGGAACATTTTTTATGTTGCCCATTTTGTGTACTTTGCTTGGATTGCTCAATCATTTGAGCCTCACATTAGGACAAACATACAGAAGCCCTACTATAAATCTGTCATCGCTTGCACTATGAATCTGAATGTTTTAAAGATCTCTTTTTTAAGTCTCAACTGTTTTAATTTGAACTGGAATATGCAGCGTTTCAAGCATCAAGAAGCTTTCTGGTTTTCTAATTTCCCAATGTACAGAAGTATTGTTTGGGGGTTTTAGTACGTTACATTAATACTTTGCTGTTTCTTCCTATTTAGAAGAAAATGCAGTCATATGGTGCAACAATAAAATATATTCCCAGTGTTATTTTATTTTACTAATTCTGCAGGTGTATTTCTTCAGCTAAGAAGATGTGGTGTTAAAGTAAGGCTTTTTTCCTGCTAAATAAATGCCACCACTCCCAAAACCTAAGCAAGAAAATAAACAAACAAACAAGAAAAAAAACCAAATAAAAAACCAGGTCCCCCTCCCCAAAGCTAACCATAAAAGAGAAAATTTTTAATGAGGAAAACATTTTAAGTATAATCACTTTATACAGCATAGGTGACTTCTTACACATTGTCAGGTGAATCCAGTCCTTGACTGTTACAAAAATGAGAGTGTGATTGATATTTTCCAGTTTTTTCCTCAGGGCAGAACTGCTTCTTTATAAATTGCTTGAGATCTATGAAAGACAGTGTTCTTTCTTAGTGTTGCAAATAACGGCAAGATGCATATGTAGCACCCTCCATTAATCTGTTCTACAGATTAATTCCATGTGTGCAAAGCCCCATTTACCTGAATTTCACCTTCTAAGTTAGGAGATTCACCTCCCTCTCAAACACTTTCTATCTCCTTGTCTCTGTAATAATTCTAATTTTCCTCTCTTTAGCTTGGTCCCTGCCAGTTTTTAAATATTCATCAGTTACAATACTCATTGTCTGACCATTATGGCTCGCCAAGCTTCCAGGCAGCAGATGAATCCCTAATTCACTTGGAGCATGAGCTCTTTTCCATTTAAACCATCAGTAGCTTAGGGAAGCTATTGATGAGAACATTCTAAAGACACAACAATTTTAGGTTTCTTTCTTTCTTTCCTCTCCACATTAGATAGCCTTCAGCAAGTATGAACAGGTCGTCTGGACTAAAGTAAATGAACACAAACACCACCAGATGATTTCTGCTTGAAGCTGTGTGCTGTTGTGTTTCTGCAGCTGGAGGACAGAATTCAGGTTTCATACATTAGACTATTCTGTGAACCAGCCTAATAGTTTAGTTTGGTTCACAGAAGAGTCCAATGATCTGTCATGAAGTGTACATGTTCTTGCTCTGAATGCAGTTCAGAACAGCCTGTGTTTGATTCACTGGTATGAGGTTCTATAAAGGTCACAAGGATGGACACGGGACCTTGAAGGAACCATGAGCCATAGATAGTTGCTTGTTCTAAAAAACAAGTAAGTGTATTGAAATAAAAACTGCATTTGAAAGATAAATGAAATCATAATTTTGGCTCATCCATACCATGTATCACAATATAACAAATCATATGTTTATTTGCCGGGTAACCTCTTAATGTAACTAACTGCCTTACTATTTAACTCTATGCAGCATTATAAGACAAAGCAGCTGCAATTGACATTAATATTTTATATCAAATCTCAATAGGATTTCCAACATACCCAACTTCCCTGCAGAAGCCATTAGGGAAAACAGCTTGTGATTAATTTCAACAACATGTCAACCTGTGATAAAAGAAAGCGAGCCCCCAAACCCAACAAGCTCACTTGTTATGAATGAGTGTGTGTGCAGTACTTGCTGAGATGCATGATTTAAAAGAACTGACTCATGGATGTGCCAGGCAGCTAGGAATTGCAGTGTAGGAGGTCTTTCTGAGACCTTTCAGCAAATGTTATTGTAATACTGTTGTGCTGCCTGGGGCCTTGGAAAAAGCTTAACATATCTTTGCAGAGTGAAAACAGTGATAGGATGAATGAAGTTTTACAGAATCTAAAGAAAGAAAATTTTTCTATGTTTGTTTCATAACTCAGGAAGGGTTTGATAGCATCTTTCTGCAGGAAGCTTTAGGTTAGAGGTCAAATGTTCAAAAAGCTAACCAAAGGAAAAAAGAGCTCTTAAAGAGGCTAAAGAAGTTTTTATCATATGCTTAGGACCACAGAAAGCCTGTCTGTATAAACTGCACACAGCCATTTTGGTATTTCTGTTCACAAGTAAAATATGCAAGTTCACTAACTCTGAAATATGAAACTGCAGTAACTCTGAAAATCTGTTCATGTGGAAAATAAATTTATATTTAAATGCATTGCTATATTTATGTTATGTATCTGCTTTATGTATAAAATGAGCTTGGGAACTCATAATCTGTTTTCCTAGGCTATCAACATTTCTTCATAAAGTAAAATATTTTCATGTGCTCCACTCTCATTCTATCCTTACCCTCTGTTTATTCTTGTTTTGTGGTGGCTTGACAACTATATCAGGAAGGTAAAAGCTAGAGGGGGATGGCTAAGGGAACTTTGACCTCCTCCCCAGGCAGGAATCATAGTAATATATAAGAGGACTTAAGAAACTTGTTCAGTTTCTTATAGTGGTTGTGTGAACATGGGTGAAAAATGCTTCTTAAAAATCAATATGTAAAAACAACAATTTACAAACCTGAAAATATTTTATTTCAATAATCTCAGCTCTGGATTTCTGGGCATATTTTCTGACACATAGAAGCTGCGTGTCATTGGCCCCAAACCATGGGCTTAGGTGTTATTCTGTCTGTTACAGAATATCACAGAAGGAATTAAACTAACCACAGCCATAGCCTTGCTTTCTCCTGTCATCAGAATCTTTCTTTATCATCTTGATTGCCTTGAAAAAACAATGATACTGCATTTGGCTCAACAAAGGCACTCCGGAAAAAATTCAGTGTTCTTTCTGCAAGATGACACTTGTCTTACGGAGCTGAGATGGAGCCATCATTTCATTTCATCTTGATTGAGAGTAGAAACATTCTGAAGGAACCTTTTAAACTTGCTTATGTCTTATATTTGCTTCTTTGGTAGAGTTCCAAGACTAGGATATGGTTTGATCTTGACTGAATACCAGACATTTCATGATCTATTACTTTGAAGTAGTATATGTAGGATTACTTTTTGTGTGATGAGTTTAGGTGGCTTGATTAATCAGTATCCCTCTATGTTGCTTAGAAACTTTTGTTTTCCTTGAGAAATTTGGCTTTCTCACTGTATCTGACCTTAAACTTCTCTGATGGTCTTCCTTCCAGAAGGAATTGTAGTTCCTATCTGATCAGCTGGGTTGAATTAAATTGTTGTGCCTTTTCAGTTTGAGACACTAGGGTAGATAAGCTGTGTTTATGTCCTTTTGACTTAGTGCCTTGGAAAAATAAAATATTTCTGTGGAAGTTACTGTCCAGAACATTGCATATTATATTCCAAGATCCTCAGCAGCATACCAAATTGTATCTAACGCCAGAGACTGAAAGCAGTGCTTCTACTTGTCCGTTCAGTTAAGCAAGACAAAACACACATCCAGTGATGAGACTGACGTTTCACATTTTATGTCCTGACATACAAACTTTCATTTGGATACTTCATGAACAATTCCCGAAGTATGCATACACACTGCTATTATTGCTAGGTTCCTGGCATGCAAAATTCATAGCAATGAGAATATTTAGCTTTTGATTCATTTAACTGCATTTTTTTGATAATATTTGTCTACCAAGACTATTTCCAATAGTTGTGCTATAAAATGGTTTTTTGACAATTGTTGATAGACATATTTAAACTCAATATTACATCATTCATGACTGGTACACTTTCGGTAAAATACAAGTTATGTAAGTCAATAAATTAAGGAAAAATAATGTCATCCACATATGATACCCATATAACTCCCCTCCTTGTGTTAATCTGTTTTATTTAACCTGCCATAATTACATGCACCATTTTCCAGCAATTACTCAAGAATAATCTCTCATGATTTTTCACAGCTACTGTTACCATTATGTCATTTTGAATGGCAAGAATTTATATCGGCCTTCTTTCACTCACTTTGATGTCAGTGAAAGATAAACATTTTATTCTGATTACAAAACCATCAGTAGAATGAAGTAATAGCTGAGTTCTTTTACTGAGATATTTTCCATTTATTTAAGACACCGTCTTGAAGTTCAAGTCCTTTTTAGTAAGGTGATAGGTATAAAAAGTCCTTGTTTTCTTTTTTCTTTTGGAAGAATAACTTTGGGTTATCTTTTTTTTTTTTTGACATGTGTCAGCTATTCCTCAGTATACTCACTGCCCTTAAAACTATTTTGCAAATAATAATATTATTATTGTTAATAATAATGATAATAATAATAATAATAATTATTATTATTATTTGACTGTGCTCCCTCTGCACAGTCAAAAATAATTTGTATCCAAAACTACAGCAAAACTTTTTCACAAATTTCATAACTACACAGCTTAGAGCACAACTGGATGTAGAGAGTGGCTTTATTTTCTGTGCAAGACACAAATTGAGAGTATATGGGAATTCCTAACAGGCTGAGGTATCTAGTAAATGATTGTTGGAAATACCTTTAAGGAAATAATGTTACATCTCATCAGGAACTTTATGTAGTATCTCATCAGGAAGACATCCAAGGAAGTTTATCTTCTTGTTTTGGATTTTTTTTCCTTCCTATTGTTTAGTTGTGTTTCATGTGTTTCATATTAAGAATGTGAAAATTTATTGTAATTTTGTTGGTCATTAACCATTAGATAAGACTAATCTGGGACTGCAGAATGTAACACACAAAATATTCACCAGACTGAAATATTTGTCTGGTTTCATGATCTGATTTCTTCTTTTGGGAGTCAGTCAAGAAAGAGTTCTGAACTTGGTGATTGTTGTGTTGCACTAAATAGTTACTTAGTTGTTAGCACTGGGTGTTGGAAAAAATGTTATTGGGTCACATATTCCCCTCACATGGTTTCTCCCTCACATAACCCCCTGGTTTCTGTATGCTCTGATGGTCTGTCCCACGGGTGGTCCCTCCCCTCACCCCTCTCCAGTGTTACCCCATTGGCCGTGGTCCTCCATCCCTGCCCCCATCACCTGGGGTAGAAAACACCACTGCAGGTGAGGGACTGTCTCTTTGCTACCTGGATTGTCGCGGTCACCTGACGTGTCCTGTCTCAAGCCAATAAAAGGGATACTCATCCCCATGTGGCAAAGAGCGCTTCTCATCTCTCACTTTGTCCATGCCAGTCCGTTTGGGCTAGAGTCCAGAGCAAGCCAGGTCGGACTAATACAAGGCTCAGAAACCAATGGATTACTGCAGGTGCCGTTAGTAACTATGTGACCAGTACACTGTATTTGAAGTTTTGTCGAAGTGACTGATCTGATTTTTGAAAGCTAACCAGAGATTGTTCCTTATGTGACAGATAATCCCTTACCTTCAGCTTCATCATTGAATCCTGACTCATTTTGTCTCCTCTTGCCTCAGGAACATCATCTATGCCAATCAGTTTAGCCTTGTATTTTACACCATCACCTTTGAATCTAGCCAAGAGAGATTCATCTGTTTTTTCTGGCCCTGCAGACAGAGAAAAGGTTTGGTGAGTCTGTTTGTTTCTTGAGGTTATTTTTACATTTGGGTTGGTTGGGCTTTTTTTTTTTTTTTGTTTGTTTGGGGTTTTTTTGCTTGGCTTTTTTTTTTTTTTTTTAATAGAAACAGCTATGTTGTTACCTTTAAAAAAAATATGCACCATGTAAGTATACACCAAGTACATGTTAGAACTGTCTCTTGAGTACAGCTGACTAACAATCCGTGTGCACTGCATGACAGGTACTCCTTTAAGGTCACAGTACTCTTTCAGAATGTGGCCTCAGTTCAAAGAGTGGAGCCCAGTGTTTAATGTCTGGGGGCTTCAGAACAGTTGTTCACCACATAAAAGACTAAAATGTGGATGAGCAACAGTCAAGTAGATATAGGTGCTAAGAAAAAACACTGTGCAGAAATGGTACTTCCCATGGCCATACAGGGTGTTCAGTAAGGCCTTTAGGTGTTATCCCCATGTTCTGATGTAAGCAGATCTCTTCTTGCTGTGCAAAAAGAGCCTCCCAGCTCACATATTAGAACCTGATATCAGCACCATCATACAAAGAGTCCTGGTACTTTTGTTCTAAGCATTTGGGATATTAACTAATTTGTTATTTCTGCTGTTCCTGCTACTAGGAACTGCTTTCTTTTCTTCTCTGCATGCTCAACATTGCTCAAGTATGTACTTAGGTATGTGTTTTTAGATGAGGTAATTATATTTACAGGATCTAATCTATCAAAAATCTATTATCTGATATACAATAATTCTCATGGAATGAATTTTCTAGCTTCTCTGGAATAGAATTTGTATTC
>JAYDZK010000001.1:94461788-94482235 GCA_034509185.1 Euphonia xanthogaster | reverse complement strand
CACTCGTCCCCACGTGGCAAAGAGCGCTTCTGTCTTTTACTTCGTCCATGCAAGTCCGTTTGGCCTGGAGTCCAGAGTGAGCCGGGTCGGACCAAATAAGGCTCAGAAACCAAACGGATTACTGCAGGTGATAGCACAAAAATTCTAATTTTATATTTTGGTTATCTACCCCTTTAAATTAGAGGGCTACTTTAAATTAGAGGGCTACTTTAAATTAGAGGGTCCTTTTCAAAGTAATTTTTTCTTCCAGGTTTTCAGGAGTTCTATCAAACCTGAGGCAGAGGAATGATAGCCTATTTTAGCTGTAGAAAGACAGAGAGACTGAGAAATCCATGAATAGCGCTAAAAAGATTTCATAACCTTTAGAACAGAAGAGTGATCATGAAGACAAAAAGTAGGGGAAGGAATGATCTTTAGCAAGGCACCTTGCAAAGGGAGCTTAATTTACTGAGCTATTTCCCAACTGTGGAAGCTGAAGTTCCATCTATATTGCTGAATAAAAGTCCAGGGATTGATCTTTTGCTGAAAGGCTGACTGCTGCCAGCTGGCTGTGGTCCACGATGCTTAGGGCTAGTTACCTCTCTAAGAAATTTGTCTTGGAGAGAGCAAGCTGGAGTATTCCATAAAAGAAAAGGAGCCAGGAAGTGCTATGAACAATTACACATTAAAGGTCATGTGGTCCAGTGCTGACCTCAGCCTTTGGCCCTTTTTATTAAATACAGTACAGAGGAATCGAGAGAGAACTTTAGCCTGGCATTATCCACTGGAAGCCATCTGATTCTCCAGATGAGAGAAGGACATTTCAAACAGAGATCAGTATCAATAGTGTATGACTAGTTCCAGTTTAAGAATCCATATCCAGCTTATATCAATTAGATATAATTAATGCATTCTTTTTTTTTACCTATTATCAGAAATGTTTCTAACATTCTTCCTGATTTATAATGTTCTGCTTTATTTTGTTTTTACTATTTTCAATGTTATAACAAAGATTATATTGAAAACCTTGAACTGGCTCCATGCTTAGTTATATATTTGATTTTGAATTCTTCTGCTGAATGTAATGAGAATATTAAGAAATATTAAGAGCTTCACTGGATTGGGGCCAAGATTAACATTGCTGGATAGACTAAGCTATATTTTACATAAGCTTTAACTGAATGTTCATAGTCTTTCTCTCTAATGTTGAAAATGAAAATCAGTCCCAGCTAAGCAGACTACAGACATTACACAGTGCACCACAGCAGGAAGGGTAAGCTGAAGGTTGTCAGTTTTCTTAATGCTGAACGAAAACAAAAGGCTGTTTCTAAATGTTTGAAATAATAGGACCATCGGGCATCTCAAATCCAGTTTAATCCTCTTTGGCAGCATAATACATTTCTAAAGCCCCATAATCAAAGAGTGGGGAAGAAAATGATCAGTTTTAACAGACAGACTAGAATTTGGATCTCTGTATGAAACTCATGTATTCCATACATAATTTAGCAGATGCATTTTTCTTATACATATTCTTATATATGAGAAAATACACAATTTCTTTAAGACTTTGGTGATTCAGTAATTTTTCTTTCTTCTCCTATATTTTTTTTATTTCTCCCCACAGAATCTTTTTTTACCAGTGTTCTCCTTCTGGTGAAGCAACCTTTCCAGCATTTCCCCTGAAGAGCTGTGCTTTATAGGACTAGTAGTGTCAAGCTGATTGTAGGCAAGTATTGCAAAGCTAGCCCTTTCAAAGCCAGGATTTTACTTCCTAGTCTTGAAAATAATAAATTTGATACATTTTCATTAATGGGCACAATTTTTATTATTGGGTCCTGGTGACTTGTAAACTCTCAGGAATTGGGACACATTGCATTCGGTACTATAATGCCTCTCCTAACCTTATTGCAGTCCAAATAAATAGCGAAAGAAAGATCAAAAAACCAGAAGCAAAACACACTGAAATGTGAGTTTTGTGGCATACAGCACCATTCTAGAGGCATAATTTCAGGAAGGGAAATTGTAGGATGCCACTGTCTAAGTGCTAAAACAAAGTAAAAGGAGAAAAAGGGTATGCAAATTAATGAAGTTGTAGGGCAGAAATCAGTCAGAAAGGGACTGCTGGTCCAAACCAAAGGTACTCTGAGGAGAGAGATTGAGGGAATGGGACTGAAATGCTTCAGGACAGAGCTGAGGGGTTCCTACCAGACCCCAGCCTTTAGGTCTCTGTTTTAGCTGACTGCATGCTCCTTCTCCGAGATTAAAGCGGGAAAGAAATACTTAAACGATTCAGCTTTAGAATCTCCTCTGTATGAAATCTTGTTACTATGGTCTGTATATTAGAAGAGAAATAGTTGAGGTTAGTACTCCTTAATGTTAATTAACTTTTTTTTCTTTTTTTAAATCATCAACCCTGTTGAAAAACATGCTTGTAACCAGTATGTGGACTTGGTTCATTTGCAGAGTTGCAGATTAAGGATGACATATATTCACTGACACAGTTACTGCTGTAGTTTACTTTCCCAGTGATCCATGTGAGTAAGGTCTCTGTAAGCATGAAGTGATACAATCATTAATAACTTTTGTAGTCTTTTTAAATGATTCATGGGTAAGGACAGTTTATCTTGTATTTTGATTTGGTCAGAGTCTAGCAAGTGGCAATACATTTAATATAAGAAATGTAAGTTCCACTTAAATGTTTCTGTGTTTTTAATCATGTCATGGGGAAATAAAAAAAACATCTGCATGAAAGAATGTTTACTTCAAGACACAACTGCAAGATATTATCTGTTTTCTTCATGATATTTGCTTAAGTCTTGAATTTGGCAATGACTATTTTTTTATATCTTTACAAACAAAATAAATATTTTTACCATCAAAGGTAGTACACACATAACCTTTTTGTGCAACTTCATGGTGAAGAATCTGATAGGAGGAAAATACACATAGACACACACATATGTTGCATAAAATGTATAAATTAATGGCCATTTTGACTTCTAGTGGGAAATACTTCTTAGGTGAATTAGTTACTTTTGAAAATGGGTCATATTTTGCTGAGATATTTCAGAACTTTTGAAAATTCTGCTCAGAAAAACGAGAACCCTAAGATACCAATCTAATTGAAATCACTATTTTAAAAGAATGAAAGTATACATATCAAGTTTCATGCATGACCAAGATCCTGTCTGCACAGGTATGTTTTCTAGTGTTAGAGATGTTGTGAATTGGCCATTATGGAGGGCTGTTCAGATGCCTTTCAGCTTCATTTTGAACTTGATGTTTTTCATACTTTTTCACACATAATCATGTGCTGATTGGATGTGTCTGTAAAGTTAATACACAAACTTTTATTGTTTATCTTATGTAACATAATATTGCTCATTTAATCTTTCAATAATGGTCTTGTTTGGGACTCAAATTATGTGAGTTACTCTCATAAAAAGAATTTTAAATTGATCCATCTGATGTATAGTGCCAGTTTAAGAAATCATGGGGTTTTTGGATGAAATTATTCTTACCTATGCACTCAGACTAATGTGGGTTTTGGAACAGAACATGAATCACAAAATCACAGAATAATTTATGTTGTAAGAGATCCCTTGACATAATTTAATTCGACTCCCCTCTTCAAGCAGATCAGGTTGATGAGGGCTTTTTCAAATCTTGAAATCTTCAAGGAAATAGATCCCATAGTTTCTCTAAGCAATCTAGGTCAGTGTTTGACCTTTGTCACCATAAAAAAAATTCCTTTTATCTAATCAGAATCTCCCTGCAGTAAGATGTGTCTGTTTCTCTTGAACACTAAATGTGTTGGGGGCAGTACTTGTGTGCTGAGGACAGACGTGTACAGCTGATGTAGAATAGACCACATTTGTTGCATTCAACCACCTTGTCCTGCAAAAGTAGGAGGTTGCACTCAAACTTTGTTGTTAATGGGTCCTAGCCCATGCCAACTCTTATCTAGTCCTTGGAATGGTTTGGGAGTAAAATGTGAAGGCCAAAAATATACACAAGACCTACCAGAGATTCTGCTTGTTTAACAGTATGGATCAAGTTCCAGGGCCTGGAACTGCTGAAATTAAATAACTTTTCCCTTGATACAATCTTCATTTTCCATGTCACATCATCACATCATCAGTACCTCTTGGTGGAACATATTACAGTTTGTAAGGCTTGGAGACTGTCTTGTCACTGAGAAAACTCTCGATCTGTGGGGTAAACTAATCCATTTTCATAATAGAATCATCATAGAAGCATAGAATAATTTGAGTTGGGAGAAACCTTTAAAGGTCATCTGGTTGAATCACTCCACAATAAGCGTAGACATTTTCCACGAGATCACAAAGCCTCATCCAACTTGACCCTGACTGTTTCCAGGGATGGGGTATCTACCACCTCCCTGGGCAACCTTCTCTAGTTTCCTCATTGTAAAAATTTTTTTTAAATTTCTTGTCTAAATCAACTCTTTCGTTTAAATCTATTAGCCCTTGTCCTATTGCAATAAACTTCGTTAAAAATTTTGTCCCCATCTTTCCCATAAGCTCTGTTTGAGTACTGAAAAGCTCCAATAAGGTCTCCCTAGAGCCTTCTCCAGTCTGAACAACCTCAGTTCATCCTTTCCTCACAGAAGAAGAGCTCCAGTCCTTTGATCATTTTTGTGTTCCTCCTCTGAACTCACTCCACCAGGTCCCTGATTTCTCTATGTTGGGGGCTCCTGAGCTAGATGCAGGACTCCAGGTGGGATCTCATGGGAGCATAGCAGAGGGGGAACATCACCTCCCCCTACCCTCTGTCTGTGTTTCTTTGGTGCAGCCTGGGACATGATTGGCTTTCTGGACTGCAAATACATCTCTGCTGTCTTTCAAGCTTGCTCTTCTCAGCTGCTGCTGACTTTCCCCTGTATTTTGATCAGGTCTTTTTTCAGTTTTCACAGAGACAGTTGCTGCAGCTGGGCTATGTTTTAAGTGTTTGCACAGCTTTACCTATATCATCTGTCAGACACTGTTACATGTCGATTTAAAATGTTTATAAAACTATCCCTGCATAATGCTCTCTTCATGACCAGATGTGTGCATCAGATAAGGAGTTTGGAAGAGATTTCATGACTGCCTCTTAGCAC
This sequence comes from Euphonia xanthogaster, assembly GCA_034509185.1. Taxonomy (NCBI): domain Eukaryota; kingdom Metazoa; phylum Chordata; class Aves; order Passeriformes; family Fringillidae; genus Euphonia; species Euphonia xanthogaster. The sequence continues at coordinate 94,477,134 of JAYDZK010000001.1, read as the reverse complement.
TTATCAAAATGTTTATTTTAATGTAATTCTTTGAGTATTGCCAAACATTAGTAGCTAAGAGTGGTCTAATCAACCAGACACGAATTGTTCTTTTTCAGAAAACAGCCTAAATGGTGCAACAAATTTTCCTGTAGTGGGTATTACGCCAATTTTAGCTGAAGCCTGGTTCTAAAGGCAGAGAAATCATCACAAAAAATGAGTGATTAGATGTACATTGTAATTTTAATTTCTTAAATTCTAGTCTGGTCAGTTCTTTAGGTCTCAATTAAATGACTAGGTCATTCAAATTTATTACAATCTGTAGCTTTTTGGTGACTGTTCTTACTGAAATGAACTAACAAAAACTATCTGGTTCCTATTAAGTGTATAACAATGAGAAAAATACCAGCCCATGCTTTCATTAGCAGTTTTATGGGACACATACTTGAAGCAGAGCTCCTTTCTCAGAATAGGACTCATCTCAGTTCTGTCTACCTGAAAGACAGATCTTCAGATTTCCTCTCTCAATAATTTTCCCTTTAGGCCCCATTAGTCGATTATTCCAACAGCCTACAGTGTATACATATCTGAATAGTTCAAAACAAGTTATGCTTCATTATCCATGGCACTTAAGTTTTAATTTTTTATTACACTGTTCCACGTGTTATCCATGCATCTCTCCAAGGAAAAGTCTATACCATTTGAACATGTATCCAACTTTTCCAAATCTATCTGTTGCAGAAACTCTCTTGCCTTTCTGCTCCATGATTGGCCTCAAGTCTGAGGGCTGTACACTTGGAGTGTGTGTAAACCTTTAAACTTAATGGCCATTTTGTTGCAATGGGATTTCTTCATTCCAGCCTGATGGAATGCATTTTAATATAGTACTGGTGCATTAATAGTAATTGCTGCAATATGTACAGTAAGTATGCTTAAAATGTTAGTTCAGCTTCTAGGGTAGTATGTCTTTTTTGAAGCCTGGCAAATATAATTTAGTATGCCAATTGGTAGTAATTTTAACCCATAATGAACTTTATATCTTTACATGCTCTGTATACATATGGGACAATAAAACAATAAATATATATATATAAACATAACTTCCCAAAACTCTCCAAACCCACTGTTTGGATTGGTTCGTGAGCTTTTGGGTTCATCAGACATTAGACTGAAAACAGGCAGTTCTTCATATGTGCTCTTTTTGTTAACATTCTTTGCTGTCCAAGTGTGCCCCTTTGACATATAGGTTTAATTTTCTTAAAAGCACCTTTGATCCTCAGTTGGTTAACTTCCTTAAACAGAATCTGAAGTAGTTGGCCAGCAAGAAGTCTGGGCCAAAAATTTCACCTATCAGTACATGTGCGTGGGTATACATATATATGTAAAAAAATCTCATACATATGCATATATTTGTATCTATTTGTCTGTCTATCATCTATCAATCATCTATCTATCTATCTCCAAATATGTGCATCAAAGAAAGGCTTTTGTTACTTAAAGGAGACCTCTGGTTTTCATTTCTGTGTGTTCACTCACACCCATCTCACTTCAGCAAAACTAATTTAATCAGATTTATTTTGATTTATACTGAAATAAACATAACAGAATTCTCTTAAATCTATTATTTTGCCAGCAGAATCAGTTTACAATAATTGAGACATGAGGAAAGTAAAAGCCTCAGTTATTACATGATGTATTGACTAGACTCCTGTTAGCATATTATGAACCATATTAACTTCTTTCTCATATGGATTTGGATAATCCAAGATGGAAAGGAAATGTGTTTATGTTATAACAAAAAAAAAAAAAAAAAAAAAAAAAGCAAATGGCTATTTTTGCCTAGGATGTAAGTTCTGTAAACAGGGTTGAATATGAATACCAACCAAAGGTTTGCACTAGAACTGTCTGGATGTCGTTATGGAAGAGATGGGTCTGTCTGGGAAAAAGAAGCCAGAAAGGACAGGGGGTGTGGAAGTTTTACATGGTTTATTGCTTCTTTACTGCATAAATTGTGCTGGGGCCAAAAAGAAAAGACCACTGTATACATTTTACTCTCTGTGTGTAATGTGTTTAAAGCTGTCACTGCTCTGCAGAAGTCCTGGGTAATACCTGTGCCCATGGCTGTTTTAGAGCAGGCTCAGTTTTGAACAGTCATGCCATCTCCTACAGCTACAGGAGTTATTGTTCTGGATCCTCATTCTAAATCCTCTCAGAACATTTAGACAACATGTATAACTAAGATGAGAATGTATGTCTGTGGTTTATGTTGGTGATGAATGATGGTTTGGGAATACTTTTTGATATTAATTAGAGATAAATATGATTCATATATGCTTTTACTTAATATGATGTGATTAGGTTGCAGTCCTGCTAGAAAGGAAACCAGAAGAGAAAGCACACTTGGGATTTTGAGTGAGCTCATGGTTTTTTGAATGAGTTTATCCTTTCTCAAATATAATGTGATGTTCCATATAACAAACATTAAGACAAAGTATAAAATAGTGCATCATACATATATTATCTTTAAATATATTTATATCCATACATATTTGCTATAATGCTGGCTGGGAATCACCACATGGACACCTGCTTGAAAAGGATATTTTTCTCTCTACTGAAAGACCAAGTTGCAGATTGAATTGTATATCTCCATTGTATATTTCCATTGGTCTATTAAAAATTCATTTTAGCATAATTTTATTTATCATTTTGGTTGCTTTCATTATAGTTCTGTCACAGGCTTTTTCATTATCCTTAGCTCAATTTATATGTGATGATAAACTTGGTCTTTTAGGTTTTCTTGATTATTATTCTGACAAGGATACTTTTCTTGTCCTGCAATTTTCATGGTTTCATTCTAGTTGAGATCCTTAAACCATTATTTTTAATGCACTTTACTGTTCGATGGAAATTTGTAAAAAAATGTATTTGAATTTTTTAAATGCATCCTTTTCAATTTATGGATGCATTACTTATTTCATTATGTCCATGAGTTTACAAAGCCATGTGTAAAAGTAGTTTGTTAGAAAAAGACACAAATATTTCTAGGTTAGGGGAAAAAGGCAACCCTCAACGCAACCTTGTCTGCTTTATTGCTATCTGAAAGAAAAACAAAAAGGATAACAAAAAACCAAAAAACCCACAACCAACCAACCAAAAAAAGCCACCCCCCCAAAACAAAATAAACCAGCCAAACAAACAACCCCCCCCACCTCCAAAAAACCCCCAAGAGCAAATATATTGAGATTTAATCACTTACATATTAACAAGATTTACTAGAAAACTTCATATTCCAGAAGTATGATACATTTCTTTGCACATTAATTTAATTTGCCAGAACACCTCAGGGCTCATGGGACCCTCCATGGAAGGCATCAGGGCAGGGCCTGTCAGCCAGGACTCATCCCAGCCCAGCCAGGAGCATGGCAGCCAGGGGCTGGAAAATTCCATGTGTTGCATGATTTTGCTCCTTTTTTCCGAAGCTTTCCTTCCCTTTCTCCTAAATCAGTAAATGAAAAAAATTATTGACTATGTCAGTAGAAATAGGACTTCATTAATAATCAGAGTAGGTATGAACATGCTAACATACAAATGAACATGAAGCTAAATTTAATGTATCTGTTGTTAAAGGAGAATGACATTTTCTCTGCATTGCTGATTCTGAAGCATTGCTGATTTTAACTGAGATGCTGTTCAGCCATCACTATTTGCAATTTCTGCAAGAAAAATATACAGGAATGTCTAGACATAGTGGGTTTTGTGCTTTTAGGTTTTCCTTACCCTGTAACAGAAAACCTTCAATTTTTGTTGTTACATTAAAATATACGCAGTTGGTGCATTCATCAAAACTGCTAACCAAGAATCATCTTTGACAGATTATACTAAGGAAAGACTTGACATGAGAAGGAAGTCCTGAACTGAAAGAACAGTTATAAACTAAATGACCTGAAGCGTTGTGGTCAGAGAGTGAATGTCAGGCCACTTTGATAGAGTCAGAAATCCATGGAGAGCTCTGTGTAATGTTTTGCAGGACCCTAGAAAACAGATGTCTCCACATTCCAGTGAGGAGGAGGGATCTCTGCTCAAATGCCTCAATAGAATGGAAGATGGAATAAACACATCACATCATAAAATGGTCAGAAATTGTAGGAACAGTATTAAATGGCAGGGCTGCAGAAGCTGTGATAAATAGCAGATTTTAAGACAAAGTAATGTTTTTCCCTTTACTTTTGCTTTTTTCATGTATAAAACTAAGAATCTGACTGTTAGCTGTGCATGTGATTGATTGAAACCAAAGCCACTAGATATGTTTCAAAAGGATTAATAAGAACCTATGAAAACCTACTAGCTTTTAGAATAGTGCTGTTCTGATTCTTAATTTGAAGATTTGTCTTTGTTTATATCATGATGCCCCTGACATGTAAGTCACATCATATTTGTCTGTAGCTGTTTCTAGAGAATTAAAATCCAGTGATTCTAGCATTTGCACCAGGCTCCTATTTAGCTTATAGCACCTTTTGCATTAGTATCCCCATGAATACCTGCAGGGAAAAAAGTAAGGAAGATGTATATAATATTAAATTTTGAAATCCTGAATGGCTAAAGGATATTGATTGACAATCTTTCCTAAATTCTACTAGAATTTAGGCCCTTCTTTAAAAGCAAGCACACAAATCAGCCTAATATGGGTTTATATTTTTGCTACAGTGTAGTGTAATTTGAAAAGTCTTAAAGACCTCAGTTGCTTATACATAGAATTTTGTGCATTTAAAGACAGTATTTTAAGGGGATATAATATAAAAACATATCTAATCTGTCTAATCGTCTTCATATAAAGACATATAGTTCTTCAAATACATATATGTTAACAATCTAACAATTAGCCTGGAATGTTGAACACTCCATGAGTTCAAAATGAAGAATTCAGTCAAGTGTAAAGTGAAAAATAGGTTTGTTCTCTTTCTTTTGTGTGTTCCTGTCAAATTTTACAAGGTTAATTGTCATGTGGTTGCTCAATAGTTGCTTTAAAATAGTGAGACACACCCAAGAAAACAAGGAATGTACATGGCATAGAAGCTATGTCATGACACTAGGTTTCATTTGACCAGATAAAAATGTAGTTTACCTCTACATCTGCGTTTGTTTTCTAGAATGTCTCCACAGTCAGTAAAAAAGGAACAAACAATAGTGTTTGGGTGAATCACATCTGTTTAGAACAAATATGTTTAGATGCACACAAGTTTATGAGGCCAGATGTGATTCACCCAAGTACACTGAGGGAGCTGCTTTCCACTATTTATCATCAGTCCTGGCAAACAGGTAAGGTTCCAGTTGGCCGTTAGTAAATGTGATGCCCACCTGCAAGAATGGCCAGAAAGAGGATTCAGGGGACAACAGGTGTCTCAGACTTTTCTTTTTAGAACACATTCCACTTCAGTGTTCAAAGATCACAAGAATGGAGAAAGATTCAGGGAGGCAACTCAGATGCTTGAACAGAAAATATCTAAAAGTTACTCACCTGGCCCTAGCAAAGTGTCCAATGGAAACTTAGTCTGGGGTCTAATCACCACAGATAAAGACAGGATTTTTCCTCAGATCGGCAGTTTCCAAAATGTTAGCTCATGAGTAGGGAGCCATTACTATTTATAGGGAGCATTAAACCCAAATGTGTTTGTTTTTCTGCCCATTCTGAGACACCAGAAGAAAAAAAAGACCTCTAAAGGACAAAATAAATGCAAGCCCACTCTTTCATGACTAGACATTGAGTTAAACAAGAAGATTTGTGTTTTCAGCTCTGTGTTGCCAAGTTTGCCTTTGTTTTTGTTTTGTGACTGGAATGAAAAAGTGGAAAAATCTGAGTCAGTTTAGGACAGAGAGTTCCCAGCAGAGAACTAACCTGCCACTGCCAATCATGTTGGCACTGTGCTCTCATCTAATGGTTTACCAGGTTGACTTCTGGCTCCTTTCAGATATTTTGCATGCAGGTAATAAAAACATTCTCCTGAGAAATGAGCCACATATTTAAAACTACTTAGTCTGTTTGCAGTCCAGGATCTTGAAGTGCTTTTTTTTCTGAATACTTTCCTGCCCTCCACCAAAATCTTTTGTATTCTCACTTGTTCTGCATCACAAGCAGAAATGCAGTGATGTTTTTTGATGTTTGTTTTTTGAACTCAAAATAATCTAAGTGACCTGGTTTACACTGTGGCCTCATAAGAGATTGTATTAAGGATGATGAATATAGAATTAATGTGAGAATGAACACTAAAATAGGGAGTGGGAAATAGACTTCAGCTAACTCATCTACCAGAGAGAACACATTGCGTAACTGCATCCCTTGTTAGAGAAAATGAAGACTTACTGAGCCAAGGATTTGAAATATTTGGCTAATAATTGAATTGATTAACTGTCTAAAATAATTAGCTGTTGATAGATATATAGAAGGATTATTTTGCAAGAGGTATAGTGCTTAGAATGTTAGAATTCCCTACCAGATGTTGTTTTTGATGCTATGGGATCTATTTTGACAGAGCTAACACATTGCTTATGGTCAATCAAATTAATACAACACGTAAATAGGAAATATCTTGTTTGGTTTGATTACCCAATTCAATTGTATAATAATGGCTATTGTCAGAACTTTACTTGTGTATTTATTGCTGTACAATGCAAAGCTCTGAAACAAGAGTAGACCATGCAAACTCCTTGAAGTGAATTATGCTCAAGGTTAAACAACCTTGTTAAAATTTATGAAATAGGCACATGTGAGTTGCTCTAAAGGGTTATACATATAATGGAAGCAAATGCACTCTGGCTGTTTTCACCAATTTTGACAGATGTTCTCATATGTACTCACATGATAAGAAAGAATGAACAAAATGAAAGCCATACTTCTTAGTAGCTCTTTGCAAGTGAACAGAAAACTTCAGGGATTCATGGAACCCCAGAATAACCCATTTTATAAAATTGATGACAAGATCAGAGATTTCTCAAAGCAACTTACTGACTTGCACAATAAATATGAAGCAGTAAACATGCCAGGATCCCACTGCACTTTACAGGTAGAGCACTTGCTGCATCTTGATAGGGGAGTACTTTTTCAAAGTAACCTGTGCACTGACTATGATGTATGGTCATGTCTGCTTTATCTCCACAAACTTATTTTTATTTTTTGAACATTTCTAACTTGAAAACTACTGATTTGGGAGGAAATGTGTTGCTGATTAGACTGATTCACAGAGTCCTACAGTGCCTCTTCTTTAATGTGGTACTTCACATATATGCATTGCCTAGGCATAAACGGCAGACCTGGGATTTAATCTACTGCTTCTTTTTGTCCTTATTACTATTGCACTGAGGAGGAAGTGTCCTCACATTTATTCCAAATTCACATCTGTTTCTCCAGTTGGATAAACTTCTAAGGTTTAAATGTGATGGTGCAGCTGCTGCCCTTTTGCACATGCTGTCTCCTTCTTTGGGAACTGAGAATTAATTTTCTCCTTTTTCAGAACAAAGATACAAATACTTTTCTTTGGGGGCTAGTTTTCATCAGGCTCTTCTCACACTCAGCTTGACAGAAGGGCAATTCTCAGAACACTTTTCCATTCCTGTGGAAGGTTCCATCACTGCTCCCTTGTTTAATTTCCAATAGAGAGAAGTCATCACAGAAGTTTAAAGCCAAAGACATCATTTCCCATAATTGTGGGCAAGCAAATTCTCTTGGAAGGTGGAAGAACAGAAAATAGTTTTCCTGGACACAGAAAACTGTATATTTATGATACACAAATGAACCCAAAGTTCATTTTGCAGACCATAGTGCATTAAAATACTACTGCAAGCTTTCATGGTCACACAGAGAAATGTGTTTATATATGCCATTTTTGTCTCAAGCCATCTTGTATATGTGTCTGATCCTTTAGTTCTCTTCACTTTCAAATACATGGTGACTTGTGTGTGTGGGAGGCCTGGGGAGGCATTTTTCACAGTGAGACACCGGCAAACTGAAAACATGAGGGAAAGTTAATTACAGTAATTCCTTCATTGAAATGTTTTAAAACAACAAAATAATATAAATTATGATTTCATGTCCTTTCAGCTTACTGATAATACAAAGTATTACTTTCCTATGAAAATTCATTCTGCACTTCAGTGCAGTCTTAAGGTGAGTTTTTTTACTGCCCTTAATACTGTTTTATAACATTCCTTTGTGTTTTAGTGTGTATGCCAGGATACTGTCGGAATTAAGAATGGATGATTTCAGTACCCTGAGAGAACTAATGAAGATTAGTATAAGTAGCTCGATGAGGCATGAACATAGTGAGATTTTGGAGAGAAGATGGCAAATCAAGGTTAAATTTTGCCTCCACAGAAGAATGGGGGTATAGTCAAAGTATCTAATAAGGGCTGTAGAATCCTTTTTTAAGGGGAATAGAAAAACCTTTTTCATTACATTCCTGTGATTTGTTCTAGTCCTGCTGACACAGGCTATTAAAAACCTTGTTTTTGTTTTAGAGACTTTTTAAAGAGCACTTTGGCGCTTTATAGTGTTTGGAGAATGTTCTTTATAGTTAAAATTACATGCTGAGATGGCAGGCTGCTGAGCTAATATATTGTTACACTGATTAAATTGATTAAAAGCTTCATTTTTGACAGGCAAATTGTAGAGGCTTAGATTTCTTTATCACACATTTCAGTAATTCAGCTCATGTCTTGTCCTATCTAATAATCACTTCTTTGCCTCCCTGTTTAGGAATCATCTCAGCAGCGGGTACATTTTCAAACAGCATATTAGCTTCACATCTGAATTACATGAGTCACAGTGCATTGGCATTACAAAAGCCTTATTCAAGGTAATGGCTTATTCAGTGAAACACTTGAAACATATTCCATTTTGGTTTTTTTTCTTGCTATACTGTGAACAAAAAAAGGGACCTTGATTTTTAGATTAGAAAATAAGAGATTGCTCTTACCATAGCTGTGGATTGACAGCAGAGGTCATAGTGCAGAAACATTTTATGTCCTACTCAGCACAACATATGTTTACTTAAAAATGTGTGAGAGAACAGAGCAAAAACCTTACAAAAAATTACTGAAAATATAAGAGGCAGATAAAGAAGAGGATTCAGAAACTTAAATCAGCTGCAGAGATGTTTTGCAAAAAATATGGAAATCAGGTGAGGGTACTTAAAAAAAATTAGTAAACCTAAATTGCTCTAAATAAATGTAGAAGCCTACAGAATTGTCTTCTGATGTCTGTGCAAAGTGTTCACAGCTTGCAAACGGGAGACTTGGAAGGCAGTCCAGAAATGTGAGCTGGCTGCTGATAGTACCACACAGATAGGGGCACTCAGTGACAGCTACAAACTGTACTTCTGCACGGCACATTCTCAATTTGATTCAAGCATTAAGCATTTTTCAGGGTAAAAACAGACTTGTTTAGCTAAAGATCAGTGCCCATCACAGTGGCTCTATTGAAAGAAGATGCTTGCTCGCATTACAGCACGCAAAGTAAGAAGATGAAGCTGGTCTACATGGTTCAGGCTGAAGCTCCGTTAGCTCAGTACCCCGAATTGCTGACTGTTCAACAAATCATATAACCCAGATTCTGCTTATTAGCAGATTAAAAACTTCTGAAGTGGAGGTAACATTCTATTTACTTGATTTAGATGCCTCTGATGAAGCTTATCTTTGCATTTTACTCTTTGAAACTATTCACTGTGTTGGCCATATGGTATCCTGTGACACTGAATTCAGCAACTGAGTTATGTTTCATTTTAAACCTGTCATTTCATTTGGAGACCTGTTTTTCTTTTATTTTGATGAATGATAATTAATCATTTCACTTCTCAATTTCAACCTACTATCCATCATGTCAAAGAGCTGTCTCCGTGCTTTATGTTGGTAAAGCATCCCAAACACAGACAGTAATGTTTCCAAAACTGATCTAAAATCACAGGCAGCTGACAGAGGAATTAATGCAGACATAAAAACAGTTTAAATGCTGGTATCTTTCCCTCTGTAAACAGAAATCTAAAAGGTAAAATACTCAACGAAAAAAAATAGCTTGAGTTTGGCTTGGAAAGAGGTAAAGAGAGCATTGGAAACATATAGAACTCTCAGCCACATGAAAATCTGGGAGACAGTATTCTCCAGATGCTAGAAGTTGATGTTGTTTGGTCTTAATATCTATAAATGCCTCTGGAAAAATGGAGAGGGAGAAGGGATGGGAAAAGCTGCTGTACAACACAGACCACTGGGATCTGCTTGATGCTAGCAGAATAAACAGTGTCCACAGAAATTGTGGGAAGGGACTAAGAACTACAAAGCCTTCTTTCTTTTTTGTTTTAATTGATTTTTAATAATATAGGAAAATTAAAAATGCCTGTAAAATTAATATGGGAATCCTATGTCATAAGCATGCATTAAATGTGATACACATAAGGGGTAGAATAATGAAAGTTTAGATTTCTTACAGGGCAGAAATGGGAATGTGTAGAGACGATGATGGTCATCCTGGCAGCATTTTGACTAGCACCAGCAACATGTTTCTTATCCCCAGAGCTGCAGCATCTAAAATCATTCATACCCAGTGCAGGGAATTATTTATAGGAAGTTACATTACTTTTCAACCCCCTCCCTAATCTGTACATGTGTGTCAACAGGCACATCAGGTATTTTTGATCCCATCTACAAAATATATTCTCCACAATCCACAGATTTGGAACTTCTTGAATCAACCCAGCTCTTAGCCCAACAGTGAATTACATGTCTTTCTTTCTTGTATCCCTATGAAAGAACTTGCTAGTAGCCTCTAAAGCAAGTTAAGAGGTAATTTTGGAATTACTTCATCCAACAGGTATTCAGAAGGTCTCTTTCTGCTATGTCTGTGCCAGGATAATGGTGCCAAATCATAGAATGTTACAGGCTTGAAGGGATCTTATAGACTATCTGGTCCAACCTTCCCTGCCAAGGGCAGGGACACTTCCCACTAGAGCAGGTTGCTCAAAGGTTGCTTATCCAACCTGCCTTGAACACTGCCAGGGTTGGGACATCCACAGCCTCCCTGGGCAGCCTGTTCCAGTGCCTCACCACCCGCACAGTAAAAAATTTCTTCCTAATATCTAACCTGAGTTTCCCCTCTTTCAATTTGTACCCATTACTCCTTGTCCTACGACTACAGTTCCTGACAAAGAGAAGGCTCTCTGTCTTCCCGCTCCAGATACTTGAAAGTGCTTTGAGGTCTCCACACAACCTTCTCTTCTCCAGGCCGATCAGACTCAACTTTCTCAGCCTTTGTAGAGGATGTACCCCAGTCCTCTTAGCAACTTCATGGCCCTTCTCTGGACTTGCTCCAACACTTCCATGTCCTTCCTGTGTTGAGGGCATCAGAGCTGAATGCAGAGCTCCAGGTGTGGTCTCATCAGAGCAGAGTAGAGGAGGAGAATCCCCTCCTTTGACCTGCAGGACACACTGCTTTGGGTGCAGCTCAAGCTGTCTGGGCTGCGAGTGAACATTGCCAGCTCATGTTCAGGTTTTCATCTGCCATCATCCCCAAGTTCTTCTCCACAGGGCTGCTCTCAATTGCATCCACTCAGCCTGTACATGTGCCTAGGATTGCCATAACCTATAGATCTCCTTGAGTGAAGGACATTTGTGTGTTTTAAGAGATAATTTGACCTGCTAATGCACGTCTTAGCAGCAGCTAGGAAAACCCTTAAAACATTATCTATAGTTAAAAGTATAGCACCACATGAGCCTATGAGAAAAACACAGGATATAAAGAAAATATATGTCCAATAGCCTTGTTCTTCCTTCATCAGCCACTATAAAGACTACACATTGAAGTTTTTCATTTAATGAGGTAGAGATTTTACTGATTACCCATGCTGAATTATCCAATGCACCGGGGATTTGCAAACCCTATTGACTCTTCTTTCTTACCCTCCTATAACCCAGAGATTTTTTTCACCAAAAGTCTCCTTGTAAATAAGCCACCATGCTCTAGATAATATTTTAATTTCTATATTTTGTGCTATTGCACATCTCTAAAAATACACTTATTATCTCATTAAGGAGACTGAAAGCAGAGCGGGGAGAGCTTTAAGGAACAGTTATTACAAATTCTGTTCTTCTTTAGCCAATTAACCCTCTTCTGCCTTTTCCCATATTTTGCATTGTTGTCTGCCATTTTAATTTTAAAGGCAAAATTTACAGAAAATGCAGGGACTACACAATCAGGGCTAGAAGGTTTGTTGATATGTTCCTCATCAGAATTTGGCCAATTTTAAGATCAGAGGCACATATTCAATCATAAAATTATTCCAGACTGTTTGTTTTTTGAGTTTCATCCAATCTAATTTTTCTTAAATTGGAAATTTCACCATGTTTGTTTGCATATTCAGGCTAAGTTCCTTTTGATTGCTATGAGGAATCACCACAGCCTAATTTTAGGCACCTAACTTTGTTTCTCCCTTTCTTTCCTCTAAATATGGTGATTCAGGGCAGGAACGTATTTGGAATAGTCTACATCTTTTCAGTGTCTCCGTACGGATACTGGCAAGACTATCTTCCTGATTGAGACCCATTAATCAGGTAGGTGATGTAAATATTCCTTTCCACAAAGGACTGGCTTTCTACTCAAGTGCACAGTTACTTTGGGATTTGGGGACCTTCTGAGGATGTCACTGGTGTACAATAGTGTGTTTTGGATTTAGGCATGGGATAAATATATACGTGTTTGGTTGATGGCACACTGTTTCTCTTCCAGTGACGTGCACTTTATTGATACCATCTAAAATTTTTAAATCTGGACTCAAATGAGAATATTTTTGTAAATTTTATTCTTGTGCCTCATTCTTTGCAGTCTAGGTCCTTGCAATGTTTAACTCTTAGCCAATACAGAAGAAATACTGCTTTGTCTTGGGACCTTGATGATTGTTAATACTTACAGAATGATGAATATATTTTAACAAGTGTATATCCAGCTGGCTCTGGACACCTTGGGAAACAACACAGATGTGTGGAAAAAATGAATGTAAAGACAAAACAGAGCAGTAAACTGTGCATGACGTTCTTTTGAAATGTCTTTTTTTTTTGCTGAGGTCAAGCAATTGGAAGTAATTTTTGAAACTGTATATGACAGAGACAGGAAAATTCAAATTAAGAAGATAGCATTCCTGGAATTCTTTGGAATTGAAATGACACATTCTGGTAGGAATACTCTAAGGTGTCATTATTAATAAGTCAAATGATGTGGTCGTCTACTAATCACTTCAAAATCGCTGGGTAATATTGAAACCATACCTAAAGAAATGTGTTTCTTATTACGAAAGGGGATGACACTCCTGGATCAGACAGCCTGCAAACCTACAAAAAAATTCACTATCCCAGATTATTTTGGATCACTGCTAGAATCCATGTATCGCCTCTTTACCTATCCATTACTCATCAGATCTCAAAGGCTTAAGAAAATTGCTGTTATATATTTATCAGATTTGAGACAAAACACCATGGAAGATTCCAGGGTTCCATTCAGACTAGATATTAGAAAATTTTTTTTTCATAAGGAAGAAATTTTTTTACCATGGGGTGATGGAACACTGTAAATGCTTCATCCCTGGAAGTATTCAAGGTCATACTGGGTGGGGCTCGGAGTAATGTTATCTCACTGAAGGCGTTCCCACTCATTACAAGGGGATTGGACTACAGGGAGATGACTTTTAAGATCCCTCCCAGCTCAAACTATTTTGTGAGTTATGGTTATTTCTAGTGAGAAACTGAATTACACTAGTGGAAGCAGTATCAATATTAATTTGTATTGTGATTATTTCTCCCATTCCGAAAGATGCAGTCAGTTTTCTAATCCTTAACTGAAGATCCTAAGGGATAATAAGCTCAATTTCTTTACCCCATAGCTACCTCTGAAAACTTTTGATGGATTTTCTTATCTTCATCAACCTACATTTAGGGCAAAAGTCCAGCCCTGAGAATGTATTCTGGGTCTTGCATTGCTTGTGAATGCTAAGAAACTGGAGAAAGATCTAGAAAAATGGTTTCAGAGATGGTGCTGAATAATAGGAAAAAGATATGACCTTCCATTAAAATTCAATAGTACTTTCTCATCTGAAGCTATGGGGTACACTCTTGTGGATAGTAGGGATAGAAATTTCTTCAGAAAACCTGGCCAGAACAAAGAAAAAATTTGGAAGGCACAGCGAGTCACTGAAAGGTCTTTTCATTCATTTAAACAAAGTTTTCTTTGCTCAGTTCCTCACAAAAACACAGTTTGCATTTATAGAGAACTTGTAAAGTAAAAAGTCAGAACATTTGAACAAATTCTACAAAGAAATGGCTTCAACCATAAAAAAAATTGAAATAAATTGGAATGTATTTTCAGTTTGGTGTAGTCTATTCGTAGAAATGCTGCAAATACTACTCAGTTCATTCCAAATGTAATGAGTTTATCCCATATATTTTCTGCAGTCTTAACACTTTCACAGCATCACAGAAACACAGAATCATATAATCATCAAGGGAGATACCTTCAACATCATCTAGTTCAACCATCAACCCAGCATCACCATAATCACCCCTAAACTGTATCCCCAAGTGCCACATCCAGATGCCTCTTGAACACTTCTAGAGAAGATCACTCCCCCACCTCCCTGAGGAAATCATTCCAATGCCTAACCACTCTTCCAGTGAAAGGTGTTTTTCTAATACCCAACCTGAACCTTCCATAGCACGACTTAAGGCCATTTCCTCTTGTTTCTTCCTTTGACACATAGCAGAAGAGACCAACCCCCATGCCACTACAAACACCTTTCAGGTAACTGTAGAGAGCTCCTCTTCTCCAGACAAAATTACCCAGTTTCTTCAGTTGATCCTCAAGGGACATTCCTTCTAGACCCTTCGATAGCTTTGTTGCCCTTCTCTGAACATGCCCCAGTATCTCAATGTGTTCTTTCAAGTGAGGAGCTCAGAAATGGACACAACTCTCAAGGTGCGGCTTCACCAATGCTGAGTACAGTGAGACAATCACTTCCCTAGTCCTACTGGCTAGAGTATTCTTGATACAAGATGCCACTGGGCTTCTTGGCCACCTGGGCACAAGCTGGCTCCTATCCTCTAGCTTTTAAGCAGAACCCCCAAGTCCCTTTCAGGTGAGCAGCTCTCGAGCCACTGTTCTCCAAGCCTGAAATGTCTCATGGGGTTGTTGTAACTCAGAAGAAGGACCTGTTACTTTGCGTTGTTGGTCCTTATGCTGCTGTACTTTTACTATTGATCCAGCCTGCCCAGGCCCCTCTGCAGAGCCTTCCTGCCCTCCAGCAGATCAACACTTCCACCTAACTTGGTCATCTGCAGATCG
>JAYDZK010000001.1:94410932-94461688 GCA_034509185.1 Euphonia xanthogaster | reverse complement strand
GGATGCACTCAAAATCCTTGTCCAAATCATTGACAAAGATATTAAACAGGACTGAACCCATTACTGAGCCCTGGGGCACGGCACCAGTGACTGGACTAGAACTGGATTTACTTCCATCCATGACCATGCTCTCGGCCCAGCCACCCAGCCAGTTTTTTTCACCCAGTGAAGAGCGCACCTATCCAAGCCATGAGCAGCCATTTTCTCCAGGCCAATGCTGTGGGAGATGGTTTCAAATGCTTTACTGAAGTATAGGTAGACAGTGTCCACAGCTTTTTCCTTATCCACAGAGAGGGTCACTTCGTCACAGGAAAGAGATCAGGTTGGTCAAGCAGTACATGCCTTTCGTAACCCTGTCTTGTCTGGACCTGATTCCCTGGCTGTTCTGCAAAGGTATATGATGGCACTTAGGATGATCTGTTCCATTAGCTTTTTGCACAAGGACATTATTTGTTTTTTATTACTTAAAATATAACAGGTATAACAGGTACAGAGCTGAAGAGATGATCATGAGACAGAGCACAATTATGTTTTTCTGTAGGCAAAGTGTATCTCTGCATATACTGGGAACTTCATGGCAGTGAATGCAATGGTGACAGTTCATCAGCAATTCAGAATAACTGACTAAAACATCGTAAAAAGTTTTTCAGGATGCGTATGGTTGACTTGCTCTGATTGGCTGTAAGGACAGCCATATGCAGAAGACTGCAATATGCAAAAGAGCATGCTAATGGAAAAAATCATGACTGCAAGAAGAGTTTATCTTTCATGAAGAGAAAATAGAAAGCTTCATTCTATTTTCAGTTTATACAGAGAAACATCCACACAGAAGAATAACAGGTGGTTTCTAAGATGTATTAAGGATAAAACTGATATGTGATGCTGAATGAAAATTCTCATGATTGGGAAGGATTCCTCAGTGAATTCTTGAATTTCTCTCAGAACAGTTTTAGAAAGGTGTGTTGTATTTTTTCCCATGATGCTGGCAAAAAAATTTCATTACTTGATCTCACACAAGTCAATGTTTATCACAGAATGTGTAAGAGTGTAAGGGTGAAAAATAATAGCAAAAATAATTGAAAGATAGTGAATGTAAACCTTACTGAAACTATCAAGGCAAAGGAAGCAATACGTATGAAAATATGTACCAGGCATTCATTCCCATATTCAAGGATTTCAGCAGGCATAATTGGTGCAACCTGGTTAAGCTGTGTCTCTGAATAAAACGTTAACTTTACAAGAGATCATAAGCACTACTGAAGGGTTGAGTCTTGACAAAAGGCTAGGTATGAATAATTTATATGAGGATTGGTATACGCTGAGATTTTCCATGTGTGTGCACATTTGTGTACACGCACTCACGTTTGTGTGGTTCAGAAATACACACAGGAAATGGAGTTCAGGTCTATATCCTAATCCAGCTTCTCTAAATACCACTGAATTTACAGAATTATGTACATTTTTTATTATTACTACTTTAAATGCAACATTTGAAAGAATATTGTATAAACACACTTGTACAGATTACATAATTTATATTTATATTAAATATAAATTCCACTAAGGTTTAGCTTCAAACTCAAGTCAATTTAATTATGTTTTTTTCTTATTATTGCCATCATTTTGCTTGCTTCCTTACTTGCAGTTAACAAAATGTGCTGGAATGAAAAAGAAATTGTCTTTTCTTTATAGTTCTCATAATTCAGCAAAGTTATTTGTAGCAATTGTACATATAATGAGTTATATGAATTAATGATAAAAATATATTGGAATATATTAACTTTAGTATCATTTTCAAAACAAAGCTGAAGGCTGTGAAAATTGAAGTATAATGTTCTTGGAAGTAAAAATGGGCACTTATGATATACAAGTTTGAAATATACTAAGGGGAGGCTTTTTTTTTCCCTGTACAGTGTCATTTTATTTAAAATATTGCCATTGATTGTACTAGATTATAATATGCATTCAAGAAAATGGGATCACACAGCTTCTGGTGACTTCTGAGGTGAGAGTTGACCACCCCTCTTTCAAGGAGAATGAAGCTCTCTGCTGTGTCATCAAGATATGGTCAAGGCATTGTCAGTAAAACAATCTGCAAACAATTACCCTTGAGCTGGGGATAGCAGGGGGATGGCACCTGGCACTTGAAGGTGCAAAGAAGCAGGAACCAGAACTCCTCTGACTTACCTATAAACAGTGAATACAGAGAGCTGTTTGGAGTCAGGTTGTGTAACAGACCAGTAAAGGAATTTAAGCTCATTAAAATGTGGCAGCTGTCTAGAAGAAACTTTCTAGATCATTTTGCCTTGGAGAAAAAGACCTGGGTTAGGAATTTCCCAAAATATAAAAGTCACATGACTGAGAATAAGAAAATACTTAAATTAATTGGATTTTTCTCAGATTTTGAAGAAAGGAAGGCTACATCTTTTCTGCAAAATGAGACAGGCCATTAATCATTCTCTGAATATGGGTCTAAGTGGCAAACTATGATTTACAGTCACACACCTAAAATCTCTTCCAAAACATTGTAGAAACATTGGAATTGCCTATCTAAAGCAAGCCTCACATACACAGGCATTGTCTGGGGCACAGTTAGCTGCCAGACAGGTCAGAAATGCATCAGAAGGTAAATTCCAAGGCAGGGTATAATGTGTATTACCATTTTTCTAGAGAAAGCTGATAGCATGAAGTTTCTTGCTGTCTGGCTTCAAAGAACTAAAACCTCTACAGAGATTACTCATGAGAAAAATCTCTCACTTTGCATCATTCCTTCTTTAAATGAGGAACAAATCTCTTAAGTCTGAAGAACATTCAACTTTGCTTTTATCTTAGCCTGATCGTGCAAACAGAGCACAGTGACAACAGAAGTAAATCCAGACTCAAAGTGGGTTCAGATTTCCTGCATTCTTTTCTTTGTTAAGTTTATGCCATTTTTCATTTTTGTAGATTACCCTTATGCATTATGTCATATTTCAGTCATAAAAATTCCTTCCCGCTAAACATCAAAGGGTACTCTATGTTAAAGAATGCATATTTAATGGATCATATATTTAAACCCAATGGCAGTTATTGAGAAGCTCATCATTCAAAATAACAGCATAATCCTCTGCTTTGGTTTGTGGGCTGGTCTCCTGTCTGCTCTGACGATGAGACTTTGATTCACAGCCTCAAGACAGACTGCGATGCTGCACCCTACAAAGGAGGAGTAGCTGTTGGTTAGCTCTCCCAGCAGCAGGCTGACTGAGGGTGGGATCTGAGACAAGGACTATGATACAGCTTAAGGTGGATAAACTTAGGGGTGACTGAAAGAGACTGAACTCAAGAGTCATTTTTGTTTCTAGACCAAGACAATAATTAGTAGTCATCTACAAGAAAAAGTAAAAACTAATTGCAATTGTTATGATGGAAATCCAAGTGTGTTTTTAGAAAGATTACTTTCATCCAGGCCATTTAGCAATTCAGAACAGTTTGGAGCAATACTATTTTAATACCTGGGTTCAGTAAAAATAGCAGATGCTGTAAGGAAATGTTGTTTCAGTTGAACAGTGCTTTTATTTAGCTGTTTCTTGCAGTATCTCATATAAATTTCAAGTTAGATGTAAACTCTTTGGGTACATTGCTACTCTTGCCAGTTGGGAAGAAACATGCAAGATTTTCTTCTAGCAGCCAGAATGATTATTAATAGAGTGTCACTCAGTTGCTATGCTGCCACTGCCAAAAGGTGGGAGGGGAGGCTTTCATGGATCAGACAGTGAGACACCACTTGGAACAAAAGAAAGAAAAGAAAGGCAGAAATGAACTGCAGGGATAAAAGGGAAAGAGAAATTGCTAAACTTCTTCAGAAAATTTTGGCTCAATTTTTTGGAAATGGAAGCTCAGGGGACACGGAATCATCCCTTCTAAGATGCTGGGAAGCTCATAGAGGTCTCAGGGGAAAAAAAGTTAAAAAGCTGAGAAATGTCACTAACAATATATCTGTCTGTTTTCCCTCTCTCACTCCTACTTTCTTCCCATTTCCAAAAATTTAAAGTGGGCTGTGATTAGCCTGGTGACCCTGGTGGGTGATTTCCCTAAAGAGAAAATAAACTACAATATTTAAATGTAGTGTTTGATATAAGTGTAAGCCAAGCCTCACCTTTTTATGGCTGGAAAAGAAGGAAACACAAGAGACTTATGATTTCACTATAACAGCTATGCTAATAGCCAGATTGGCTGGTGTCAGTGTGCCTGACAGGCCTCAGCATTTTTCTGGTGTAAAGGAAGAAATCACAAGAGACACTCTTTTTCCATGTCTTAACCAGGTGTTTGCTATTTGACTTCAGAAGTGGATAGAATTGGGTATCTTCTTTATTTCCTCTCTTGCATGTATTGGGTGTCCAATCTCTCTCCACAGACCTGTGTTTTTTAAGTTTTATTCTGGTGCCCATTAAAAGCTAGAAGAAAGCAAAAAAGACTTTTAGCTGAACACTAGCTATATAGGACAAGTTTTAGTTTTGTGGAACACAAAAATTAATTGCCAACAGTCCTCAGTATACTTGCGAAATACAAAAAATGAAGAGAACTATTTAGAAATGTAGGGCTTGCCATATTAAGTCTGGCTAGAGATCCATATTGTCTAGTATTTTGTCTCTGGGAGTGGCCAGATATTAATTAAAGTAATGATTTACATAAAATTTGAACGTGTGATTCCCTGCTCTGTTGCCAATATAACATCAATTTTGGCAGAGGAAATACATGGCATCTGTTATTAGGCAACCAAAAGGAGCTTTATGGAGGAAATGAAAATAATATGTCTTTGGCTTTGTTTGTGTAAAATAATTCATGGCTAATTGTTAGCAGATACTACACTGAAATACTGAGTTACATCCTAAGCTGATGCAAATCTTACAGCTCCATAGCAATCGGCAGGGCTGTTCTGAGAGACATATGCTCGTGGTGTGATTCACAGTGAGAAAGACCGATTGCCATAACAGAAATTCCAGTTGGGAGTTAACTTTTCTTCACTTTTTCCCTCTTTGAAGTCTATTTTAATGTCCTTTTCACTCTCAATTCAAAAAGTTATACTTCATTTGAATTTATATAGCAAGTTAAACAGAAGCTTAATCTCAGTCTGATTCTCTACTGTTCAGCACCCTTTGTAGCCACTTCAGAATAAATGTGAAAGGTTTCCACTCGTATTTAGTGGCATTTGGTATTCATTTCATCCAAGTCTAAATGACATAAAGGATAGGGGGCAACATATGATAGAAATACAAAGCCCCAGTAGAACTGAAGCAAAGCAGTGTCTGTTTCTGTTCATGCTTCTTTGATGGCAGTAGATTGATGGCAAAAAATAGTTATGTGATTTGTGAAAACCAGGAGCACAGTATGTTCTGTGCTAGGTCAGAATGCTCTCTTTATAGGATTGTTTACAACAGACAACCAAAAGAAGCATAAAACTGTATCTGCCTTATAAAATGTCAATGCTAATTACATGTAAATTAGTATACTTCCATTCATATTGTGCATCAAAAGTCAGACTGGTTTCAAAATCCAGAAAAACAGAGCTGTTAACAGTATAACCTCAAGTGGTTTAAAACATATAAAAAGACTTTCAGCTACATTTATGTTATATTTGACTTTAAATACATTTTCTAGCAAGGCCATAGAAAAAGAACATCAAAATATGAAATACAAACCTTCATATAGATGAGATGATAATGTTAACTTGATTTCTTTGTGTCTTAAGCAGATTATTATTTTTATTAAGAATAAGAATTTCTAGTAAAACGAGCTATTTATTTGTTGTCAGCTTTCAAAGTACAGGTTTTTATTGCTATTTGCTTTGTGTACCAAACATATCATATACTCCACCACATGCTAACACTATGAATTGGTTACTTCAAACCTGTTAAGCTATGCATACTTTGGCAAAGGAAGAGAGAACACTCCTACTAAAAGACTCTGCAAATATGAAGAATGTTTTTCATAAGTTCCAAAGAAAATTTAATTAACAAAGCATCTGGGAGTAAATAGGAATGAAAAAATATGCTGTGCTAGCATAAAGACACCAGACTGAATAAAGGCAATCATGTGTGCACTCCAGAGGAGAAATAAAAGCACTATTTTTTCATTCAGAGAGCACCGAGTCTGACACAGTAACTCTGGTAATAATATCTTAGTGACTTATAGTCAAATGCAAAATGGTTTTAAGGTTTTTCATTGAAAAGTATGATTTAGAGAAACTTTCCACAGTAGCTCTCTGACACTGGAAGACCTCTGGCAAGTGAGTTCTCCTGTGCCTGCACATTGGCAGGGCTGTCTGGCCTCAAAAGCTGGTTTCCCTTGCACTCACCTAAATCTTGCTAGATCTAAATTAAAACCTCTAGATCAAACTCAATTTGGTCACTTGAAATAACATCACCAATACACGTAACATTATGCACAATTAAAACATCACCGAACAAAAGAGTTCTTGGCAAATTCCAAAGGAGAGGGAAATGGATCCCACTGAACAGTCAGTACTGGAGAGCTGCTGCTAGATGCTCAGCATGCAGGATGGGATATGATGCCCCATCCAGCTGGGGCACTCTCACCAGAGCTGGGACTTCCAGAAGCCACAGCTTGGTAGTAGTGCTCATCTCAGGTCCAAGGCTGCTTGAAGTATGGTTTCTGCCAAGACTGTGGGGCTTGGGTTGGTGGAGGGTGTGTGTGGTGTTGGGTTTGGTTTTGTTTTGTTTTTTTTTTTCTTTTACAGTGGTTATCTTTTTAAACAAATGCAATGTCTAATTCAGGTAGATGGGAGATCTGAATATCCTTAGACTGAAACAGGAACTAAACCCAGATTATTTATTTCTGGACAAAAGGTTCAAATTAATATATAACATTTTAAGTGAAGGAGACAACAATAAATACAGTTTTATTTTATTTGTTCATTTTTACAATCCCTTAAACATCTGTCCTCAGGAGTAGCTAAAACACCTGGGCACAGCTTCTCATGGGACTAGGAGCCCAATTACACTTGATTAATTTCCATCAAGCCCTCAACTACCTCTGAGGGCTAAAGATTGAAGATCCCTATTCCTGTTAAAAATCAGTACAACATAACTTGCTAAATATGCATCAGTTCAGTAAAAGGGATTGCTGTCCCACATCAGAGACACCCAAGCCCTCCACATGCTCAGTCCTTGAGAATGACAAGTGTATTCCAGCATTAAGATTCACCTGGAAACAGGCAGAATTTGGGATACTGTATTACAACAATTAGTGAAAAGATCTGGTGAGTCATATGGTGCTCATTTATGGTGGTGTTACCTATGTGGATATGCAAAGGAACCCACATAAATATTTTATGACACTACCATTAATGACACCCACAGAAACTCCAAAAAGCGTGTGTTTTACCTGATTCCATTATGAGTAATTAGAGTAGTGACTAGAACTGTAATTGAAATCAGACTTTGTTTACATAGAGCAATATGCAAACATATAATGAGGGAGTGTTATGACCTTGAAAAAACTCATACAAAATATTTCATATCAACATTCTTGCTATATATTATACTATCTTAAACAAACTTCTTGGGCTAAACTTGACATTTCAAGAAAGATATAAAAGGGTATTTTAGCAGATTTAAAACTATTCTATCCTATGACAACTGGGTCATAATTAACATTTTAGCTGGGGGATTTCACCATGTTTGCGTGTTAAGTGCAAAGGTTAATGTTAACATTCTCTGCACATTCACACAAGGTAAGAATGCATTCATTTGCAGCTGTGCCTGTGAACTAAGTCAAATCTTTTTGAGTTAGAAATTGTCTTTGAGGTAGTGCACTAAGGAAGTATTTTGGGTACAGTGGTTAACAACCCATTTGATTTAATCTGTAGCATCTTTGTGCAAATCTTTGCAGTCAAAAATTTAACATTCCAAGTCATCGGGAGCTATTAGGGGAACTTCAAATTTAATTCCTGTAAACATCACTACAGGACAAGCTCATCCAACATTGAAGCAAAAAACCCAGGACAGATTAATTTTTAAGTTCAAAGATAGAGTATTGCACAGTCCTAAATCAGCTCTGGAAATGTCTCACAATGTTCTCCAGTTGTTGATATAGGGAAGATTTCTTAGTGTGAGAAAAAAAAATCCTGTGCTTTTTATTCTTTTTTTTTTCCTCACCACCTAATTCAACTATGAGTATTATAAAGTAATAAACCTGCTGCTTCAAGATCAAAGACAGAAAATACATGAATGTTTAAAACTCATATTGATGGTGTGTGAAGAAAGCAAATTTTGAAAAAGTAGAGCAGATGCCCACTTTGGAAACTGCTGTGGAAGCTGCTCAGTCAGTATCTCAGCAACAGGTGGGTCTAGCTGGGAAGCTGTGTGGGAAAGTGGGAGCAGAAGTTATTCCTGCCCAGAGAAATTGCTGTGAGAGGAGGAATCACACCATGAGTCTGGAGAGATCTAGCCCTGTGCCCCTGGGTGCAGTACCACGCTGGGGCAGCAGCCCCACAGAGCCCAGTGTAGGTGAGGAAGGTCCTTCCATGTGACCAGCAAGGCTCTCTGCAAGGCTCCCTGCTGCTCATCCAGCCCTCACTGCAAGAGGCTGAATCTAAAGCCCTGGTGAACTGGGAAGAGAAGCAGATGTATGTGCAAGTCACATCCCTGTCAGGTTTTGCAGAGGTGTGGGATGGGGAAACCCTGAGGTGTACATCTGGCAGTCAGGGGCATTTATAACCTGTGCATGTAAAGATCAAGAGCAAGACAGAGCAAGGATTGTTGCGAGATTTCAAATGGACCCCTTCCCTGGGATTTCTGCTTACCCCTCTGCAGCATCTGTCTCTTTGTCTGACTTGTCTCCTTGGTTCTGAACTGCTGATTTCACAGCAGAGCAGAGATCAGGGAAGAATAAATCATTCTGCAGAAGTGGATTTTTCAGTTTAGGTCGAGCACCAGCTGACTGCCCCCTAATTTGAAGCTTGAAATGAACTGGTTTGAGTATATATATACTGGTAACCACCTGGGAGGGCAATTTGGGAAGGTAAAAGTGTATCACAATTGTGTAATTCTGTCTCAATTTTACTCAATTTAGATAAATGCTGACCTAACTCTTCTGAATTTCACAAGAATTTAAAATGCTGACTGGCGCACAAAAATAGTTTTTAAGCTCCAATTACAGATAAGAATTTCACCTCATTTACAGATCAAAATTTAAACATCTGATTAGTCTTAAATTAAATTTTGCTGAATTCAGCTGGCTTGCTGGATAGGTATCCTAATGACCTAATTGAGGTCATTAAAATCTCTCCTAAATGAGATATTATGTGACTAATTCCTTCAGGTGTTGCAGCATAACTAAGTGCTGCCAGAACAGTGCTTGGCTTCTGAAGAGCAGTACCACAGGTACCAATGCAGCATCATTTCAGGAGGAGCAGCACAAACACAGCCTACGAGGGCTCTGGGTAGGAATGGCAAGGAGCAGTAGATGCAGACAAAATAATTTGCTCTTGCCATACTGAAGAGTAGTAAAGCAACTTTCCAGAACACAGATGTGGTACCCAACTTGGCAGAACAAATTGAGAGTAAAATAGCCATTAAAATAGCCTTGGAAGACAAACAACTCACTAGAAATTGAAGTCCAGCTTGTTTGTGAGGCTTTATTTCAGTCCAAGGTATCCTGAAGGAAAGGCAATCTCACGTGGAATTTCTGGACCCAGGAGTCAATGATGAGATGGCTACTAATAGTATGAGGCTCTGTGTTAGAAACTAGGCATAGTATTTACTCAAAATAAAGATAAAAGCTGCTTAGAAGCTTACACACCTTAACTGCAATAGTAAAAGGGCCTAAAATAATACCAGAAAAATAAATAAGCAAATGATTCCACAATTTCTGAATCATTGTCTCTGAAGTACCACCCTTTTGTCTCGGAAGTCATCTTTTTCAACAAATACTATGATGCTGGATAACAAGAAGAGATTCAACATAGATATATCCATGGAAAGTCAGTTTTTAAGGTGAGTTTATAAATAATGGAAGAACTTGTATGCAACAGTGATAATTCCATCAGAATTAAATCTTTACTTAAGATTATAAATTGAGGCAGCAAGAAATTTCAAATGCACAACAAAGTCCAATCAAACAATATTGCTAAAGAGTGTATAGTACAAACCCAAAATGTCAGGATAAGTGGTTGAACTTCACAGATCCTCTTTATTTCTTATCTTTTTTTTTTCTTCTGTGAGATTAATATGTTGCTAGAATTTACTACTTTTCCAGACCCTGGTGGATTACTAGTATGCTTTGTTAAGCCTTATTTGTATCGTGTTTTCTCACAAAGCTTAAGTAAAACAGAAAAATGAAAGCTGCAGACAAATCTATAAATTATTTTCCACTGCTGATATTCTTGAAATATGACCTTAATAGTGACCAGCTACAACAATTATAACTACTATTTTATTATCTCTGCCGTTCTCATTTTGTATCTACACAGTGCCAGGCTTTCAGTATGTCAGGAAATTAGGGAAGCAATTAGAGCTTTTTGGCATGTGTTTCTACAATACATGTACTTCTTTATCTGGGATTTGGGTTATTTTTCAGGTAAAGAAATACTGGGAAAAAATTGATCCTCTGTAGAACAGAAAGGAATATTCAGGGAGAAGTGGGACAGTAATAGTGGGACAGAAAAATTGAGATATTAAGAAAGAAAAGAAAGTAAACTAAAAGGACATGGAGGGTCACAGTAAAAGAAGTTTGAATACCATTTCAATGTGGTAGAAGAGGGAGTTATCATTAATGCCAAGACCCTCAGCAAAACAGTAACTGTGACACAGGAGATCACTATGAACTCTTCTTCACATACCTGTTGTGGAATACTGGGAGTTTATTTTCTATGAATCCCAAGACAAACATTGTGAATAACAATGGCAGTTTAAAAGCTCATCTGATTAAAAAAAAAAAAAAAAAAAACAACAAAAAAAGTTAGGTCAAGTATTATTGTATACTAACCTGTTCAAAGAAGGTATGTATTGTTACTACTCTGTGCTTACATATCATTCCTTATGGTGATGAACAAGCTTTTTCTGGGAAATACAACCTTCTGCCACACCTACACTTCAAATTTATTCAAAACAGAATAAATAACAGGTATCCCAGAATAGGTGCATACAAAACTTTGATGGTAATTTTCCTCCAATATAACTATTCATAAATCAGTGCATAAAATGGGTTCTCATTTAATGAGTGCTCAGTTTCCATAATGACCTATAATAAAAGCCTTATATAACTTTTGGACACTTAAATATCTGCTGGATTTTCCTTATAAACACTAAAGCTGACCTCTGAGGAATGAAAATTTATTTTTGAGGTAGAACTTTCATAAGTGTATGAAAAAGCCTGTGCTCACAATTGCCAAGTAAGTTATATTTTTCTGTGTCCATT
The DNA here is from genome assembly GCA_034509185.1 of Euphonia xanthogaster. Lineage (NCBI taxonomy): Eukaryota > Metazoa > Chordata > Aves > Passeriformes > Fringillidae > Euphonia > Euphonia xanthogaster. Next base: position 94,450,270 of record JAYDZK010000001.1, on the reverse strand, counting down.
ATTTTTAATCTTTATGCACAAATATTCATATTTTCCAGAGGATTATTTGAATTAGAACTTGCTAAATGTCTTAATAATCTCTTTTATTATTTAATGCCATTTCTATGTATTAATCATCCAGTAAAAATTTCCTTCCATATTTCAATTGGAACATAGGAGGATATATTTTAGGATAAATTTCCCAGATTTTCTTTTCATATATTTAGTTTGACAACTCCTCATCCTACTATGTTTTACTAAAGAATTCTATGAACAATTTAACTTCTCTCTATTATGTTTTTCCTAAAAGAGGAAGTCAGTTTTGAACCTATGCAAACATTGTTTACAGCATTTAAATGCAACAATTGACACATTTGTTATCATTATTTCTGTTCATGAATCTAAGGATTATAACTTCTGTTAGAATCACACCAATTTAGCGAGTTACAGCTACAGCCTGAAGCTTGCAAGAGGAGTATGTGCCACAGTTTAACCTAAGGTTGTCATGGAATGTGTGATATTCAGTGACTTGCTAATAGCCATGAGTTCTTTTTTTTCCTTAAACCCTTAACAATTTACAATTTTATTATAGAAAATTGGCTTTTCTAACCTTGATTTTGACATAATACATAACGATAATTTCATAGCACATTTGGAAACAGTTGTTGATTTTTAAGGTCCTTGGCATAAGCTTGTTCCAGATTTCCAATACTGTTAATGAGAGAGAATATTGTGAATATTTGTAGCCTTGTATAGTATATTTTTACAGTGTTGTTTTAACATGTAGGAGAAAGATATTTTTCCCCGCATACCTTATTTATCTCTATAAAGAATGACCCACCTTTGTCCATTTTTGGAAGTAATTTCTGCATCTTAACCTTTTCATCAGGAAATCCTGAAGAAATAAAACTCAGATTCTTTATGAACACGAGATTGTTGTATCATACAATTCCATTAAGAATAAATATAACAAAAGATGATTTGATTCAACAGCTAACTTTTCATGAAAAATGTGATGTAATATTTTTATATACTTTTTTAATAAAGTTGAAGAATCAATCTTGCCATCCCACTAGTGCTCTATGAACACAGCAGCAATGTATATAACAGGGTTTATTTCCTCACCTAAGCTGAGAATAGACTAAAGTGTTTACAAATTTGCTTCTTTGCAAATATGTTTCAACCTATAGTTATTTGAGAACTCTTTACTACGATAATTGGTGTGAATATTTCATATTCTCAGTCCGTTCTGAAGCTTATTCTTGAAGTTTGGTTGTCTGAGGTGTCTTCAGTGAGGATGGCTCGAAAAGCCATCTGTGATCATGCTGGTGGCACACAGATCAGTATCTGGGTGTGAATTCTGGCATCCTAAAGTGATGTCCATGTTGTCAGCAGTGTGATTACCATAGGAGGAATGGTGTGCATCTGGGTATCCTAACCTGGAAAAGAGGAACAGGGAAGACAATCCTTCAGAACACTTTTAGGATTTCTTTTTGTGATTCTAAGAAGCAGTGGAAAGAGTACATCTAAATCTACATTCACACAAATGTCACCATTTTTTCCCCCTACAAATAGTCTTCTTCTTCTTGAGGAAGAAGAAAAAATAGACAAGTAGCTGTTATATATTCTACAAGAATGAAATTACAGCAAATCTATGAGAGTCCTGTGAGCATTCTGAAGAAAAAGACTACCTTTTTCCTGAGTGTAGTCTTATCCTGAGAACTTTAATTCAATTTAAATACAAGTTTTACCTTTAAAATTGGTTGAACTGCTCCATATTTTTCAGGAAAGAAAAACTTCGTTCAAATAAGCTGAAACTGAATGACACATTCTAAGTCTTCATCTCAAGAACTTGAAATGGGAGCAAAAAATAATTAGCCATTGTATGGTTAATAGACAGTAGTGAGATGCCTTTTTAAAAAAAAGTGTGTTTAAAAACATTATAGCATTATATATAGTGACCATAATATCATATTTTTTTGGCATCATCTAATTTGCCCGTCTAGAATGCAAGGGTAGCTTTATCTATTTCAAATGCTTTGGGCCTTAAAATTAAGTATTTGTTATTATCTAGATGTCTTTAATGATATATCTTAGGTTACTGCTACTAGTAAAATTTTCTGAAAATATTGTTATAATACTGTGCTGGAATAGAGAGAGGGTTTCATATTCCTCTTACTGATTCTTTTTCTCACAGCTTCTCTTTCAATGATAAGATTTGAGATATTCTTGTACCTGAATACCTATTGCACAAAATGTCTAGAACTAGCTGAAACTTCTAAAGTTGATTAATAGAAACTGAGCCATCTGATGTTGCTAGTCACTTCTTGAAGTTGAAACTTGGCTAAGCAGCAGAATTTACTGTCTCTGGGACACTTATTTGAAAGATCCCTTGAGATTTTTGCTGCTTTCTGAAGACAGTTTTCCACATTTATCACCGGTTACATGGACTGGAGAGAAGATTAGCATAAAATCTCTGCTCTTCCCTCCTTGAATTGCAAAAGTGATTAATGGCCATGTTGTCCCAGAGCTTTGCAACTCCTTACTTCAGCCTAGACTTCTTAATTTCCCACATTTTCCACCATGTAATTAATTTCTCAGAAAAGGAAACTCTAAAAGATGGCACTCCCAAGGCCAGGCAGTGTGGCCTTTGCAGGGTAAATGCTGAGGACTGAAGCTCAGTGTCCACACACTTAAAGACAGCCATAGAATTTTCAAGAGAGATGAGGCTGTTCATAGATTTCCTAGTATTTCCATGTTCAATTGTCATATTAGGAACAAAGAAAACAGTGGTTTATCTCCCCTCAACATATTTCTACTAATTGGTCTGGGAGGAGGATCAAAAACACATACAGGAAACACCCTGACCTGCTGAGCTCAACACAACAGTAAAGACCTGCACATCCATTGTAGAAAAGACTTCTACTCTTGGAACAGCACCAAATCCTCTGACCCTCCTTCTTATAAATGTTTCCATTAGCACCAGTGTTCTTCAACCTCTGGTGATAAATCAGAGGTTAAATTCTTATCCTGTAGAATCATTAAAGCTTGCAATAGGTGTCCCCCTTACAAAAAAGATTGCTGTATTAATCAATATATCATAGAACCATAGATTCATAGAATGATTTGGGTTGGAAGGGGACCTTAAAGATCATCTCAGTCCAACTACCCTGCCACGGGCAGGGACACTTTCCACTAGACCAGGTTGCTCAGAGCCCCACCCAATCTGGCTCTGGACACCTCCAGGGATGGAGCATCCATAGCTTCTCTGGGCAACATGTTCCAGTGCCTCACCACCCTCACAGTAAAAATTTCCTTTCCTCCTACCTGATCTAAACCACCCTCTTTCCTTTTAAACCCATTTTCCCTTGTCTTGTCACTATATACCATTGTAAATAGTCTTACTCCATCTTCCCTGTAAGTTCCCATCAGGTACTGCAAGGCCACAATTGGGTCACCCTGAAGCTTTCTCTTTTCCAGGTTGACAATCCCAACTCTCGCAGTCTTTTCTCACAGGAGAGGTGCTCCATCCCTCTGATGAACTTTGTGGCCACTTTGAACTTGCTCCAACAGGTCCATGTCCTTTCTGTGTTGGGAGCCCCAGAGCTGGATACAGCACTCCAGGCGGGATCTCACAAGAGTGGAGCAGAGGGGCAGAATCCCCTCCCTCACCCTGCAGGCCACGCTGCTTTGGATGCAGCCCAGGGTACATTTGGCTTTCTGGGATGTAAGGGAGTACTGCCAGCTCATATTCATCCTCTCATGCACCAGCACCCCCATCTCCTTCTTGGCAGAACTGCTCCCAAACCCTTCATCCCTCAGCCTGCGTTGACACCTGGGGTTGCTCCAATCCAGGTGCAGCATCTTGCACTTGGTCTTGTTAAAATGCACGAGGTTCCCATGCACCCACCTCTCCAGCCTGTAGAATGCACCCAACCATGGGAATTCTTCTTGCATTTTGACAGCAGAAAAGATGTTTTTGCTTTAATTTCTTCCTAGCTCTAATAATTGAAAAATTATTTTCAGTAACAAGAAGAGATTTTTCTCTCCATTAATTGTAGTAATAATTCACTTTATTTAACTATTTTTATAGTTACCTGAGTTTTCCATTTTTCTCAAGTGAGATTTCTGTTCTGGGTCCTTAAATATATTCCACAGTTACATGCTACCATATAGGGACTGAATTAGTTTACTCAAGTGGCACTGATTGCACTATCCAGGGTCTTTCTCATTTTAACTCTATCCCACAAACATTGACATTGTGTCAGCATTTTCACAGTTAGCTAAATTGCCAGCTATTTATAGTTAAGTGGCAAAATTTCTCTGAAGGTTTGGAACTGAATGGAACAGCTTCAGGGTAGGGTTTACTCTGAGAAGTGCAAATGAAATAATGTAGCAGCTTAAGATATTTTAAGGGAATGTACAGTGTAGGAATACGTGTGTAACTGGCAGTTGCAGCCATTTTCCAAAGAAGTTTTGTGCCTGGAATGGGATGGATATAGTTTAGAAATTTATACTTGCTTATAAATTACAATTAAAGCTTAAAGTTTTTTTTGTATTTTACTTTGATATTTAAATGTTATAGCTAAAAATTTTGTGTATTTTAGTCTGGTATTTAAATATTCTTTGTACAAATACAGTGTTGAGTTTGAGTGGATTAAAGTGGATTAAGTGAATTAAACAGCACTCACAGAAATTTAGACAATTTATGAAAGGATTTTTCTAAATTATATTATAACTTCTAGGGAAAGGAGAGATTCAACATCCTTAAGAGAATGTTTCAATCAGCAGAAATTATGAGGTCTGGAGGTCTGGAGGAAGGTCCCCAAGGCAGTGGGGCTGGAGCACTTCCCCTGTGAAGAGGGGCTTGGAGAGCTTGGCTAGGTCATCCAGCAAAAGGGATGGCTTCAGGGGCAACTGGTAGTCCCTGCTGATCTACAAGGGGTCATCAAGGAGATGGAGCTGGGTGCCTCGTAGTGGTGTGGGGTGGGAGGGCAAGAGAAGAAAAATACAGATTGTATTTTTATGCTGGGCCTAAAAATAATTTTTTCTTCAATGTTTCCATGGGGAATGAGGCAGTGGAGAAGGTCACCCTGAGAGGCTGTACTCTCTCCTTAGAGAGTTTCAACCCCTGACTCATGCAAGACCTGAACAGCCAGGTCTGTCCCCAGGGCTGTAGTTTTAGAATTGCATTAAATAAGACTCTATGGCCCAGCTATGGGTCCCTGAAATGAGAATCAGAATTGTATGGGGATATTTCTTTCTTTTGAGTAATATTACTTTTCCCTGGTTATCTGTTTAACAGTAATAATGCTTTATGCTTTTTGTGGTCAGGGAAAAATATCCAATGTAAATACTGGAAGTGATGTAATACTCAGGGAGTCCCAGTTAGAGAGCTAGAGGGCTGAACTTGTTATCATTTGATGAGACCATCAAACACACTGCTAGAGTGTTTATCAGGAAAAGCAAACAAAGAACAGAGTGGTTCAATTCTCCCAGGATGTGAGATCTGCTATCTGACACTAGGAAAAATACATGTCAATACTTGTAGCATACCATGACACCCAGCTCTTCACAGTTTTTTCTCTTTTCTTTATGCTGCTGGGGCTGGTACACAGAAAATGGGAAGGGGATTCCCCAAACACAAGCAGTGATCTATAGGTCCTGATCCCTAATCCCAGGGTCACATCCATGAAAATAACAGCAATCTTCCCTTAGATTTCAACAGACTTTGGATCAAGATCAGGATAAATTGGAGATTTATTCCTTATCTCGCTTGATGCTAAAACCAATGGGAAAACCCCAACATACTCTCAAATGAGACAGCAACCTTGCTAAGTCTTTTCTTCCACTTTTCTTGTAGTTTCATCTGTGATATTTGAAACATCCTTAGGCAAAACATTCTTTGACATCTCAGAATTACATTCTTGATTAATATAACAGTTTCCAAATATTTCTGATGTGACACTGCTATCAAGTTATTATGGTAAACCACTTCCCTTAAGAAATCTGTCCTGACTGGCCTATGACTTATACTGTTGTTCAAGGACAGCTTTTAAGTGAACTTGAACTCTGACCGAAACTATGGTCTTCACATTCTTCTGGACAGCTAGATCTGCTGCTATCTACACATTTAATTATGCACTTGCCTGTGAAATCTAATGAGGTAACCATAACCACTGATGCCTGTATCTTTCCAGCCTCCCAAGAAGAAAAGGCCCTTATTGTTTTGCATAGCAGCATTGCAAAGTAACCATTACTTAATTTATCTTTTAAACTAATATTTATTTTTATTGCCCATGAGGCGAAGCTCTCATGAGCAATACAAATAAAGAAATTACTCATTTTGGTTGATATCACCCAGAAACGTTTCTGCCATAGATGCTTGTCATTCTGCTAACACGACCATCAGGAAGACAAAATTATGGAACCATCAAAGTGTAATAGAAACGCTTCAGTATATGCTTTACTTACTGGTGGCTGAAACAACAAATAAAAATTAGTTGTCTTCTATAAGAGCTTCAGACTCTCTGACCACAGCACTGTTTCTAGCATTGCCAGTGAGAGCTCAGAGGACTGGAAAAATTTAAAACTTTCCAAATAGTCCCAGACTGAGAACAACTGGGAATAAAGATTTTCTTCAAAGAAAAAGCTGATTTAGACTATCAGAAACAAAGACAGTGGAACTGTATTTTAAAAGTCAGTTTTTCACAACAACTAAGGACTCAGCTGATTTATATCTTTAGTATCGGGTCTGATTTCATGAAAAGTTTGTCTGATCCTTCTTGGAAAATTTCTGCAGAAAAATAGGCTTACATTACAACCATAATTCTTGATCAGTGAGTTTGTATCTGATGTTTTTCACACATACAGCAACATTTATCTCACCTTAACTTGGCTCTAAATTTGAATCAGTCATCAAACAAACCTGCAACTGAAGAAAGCTCTCAGGAGAGATTGTATCTGACTCAATGGGCTTTTTGAAGGTTTTTTTTTATTTTTTTATTTTAAAGGGGCACATCTTAGGTGAATTATTTCGCTCCATCAGTTGTGCAGAAGCCCAGTCTTGTGAAGGGACTAGCCCAGATGTTTAGATGAGTTCCATCAGCACTATCCTTTTAGGGGAAAATGGCACACTCACAGATATTTTCAAAGGGATGTTTTATAGGATTTATGTTTGTCTGAAGCTCTGAAGCATTCAGTTCTGCTGCTCTGTGATAAATTTTTTAATGTCCAAAAACACTGTAGGAAATCTCCAAGCACTGTGGAATGATGCAGAATGGTACTAATGGTACAGATATATATAGTTGCCACTTAGAGTCTGCTCTCAAATTCACAGAAGGTTTCACATCCTGTGCCAGTGATTGTGCTGTTCCCACAGTATGTACCAATAGAATCTTGCTGTCTTTTCTTTGATGGTTGCCAGCTACATTTAAATAGCTTGAAAATTGCTCACCTGTTTTGACATTAAAGTATTCAAATATCTATGCTGAGTGTGTGAATACATGCCAAGCATTTCCTGCAACATCCCAAGAATCGTCTGCTCTAAATATGAATTTGTATTTTCCACATGGATGGAACTATAAAGCTATTCCATTCTACTGTTTCTTAAAGATTAAAAGAAAACAAAAAAATTCTTTTAATGAGATGTGAAATTTACACACTACTTCCAACCAAAATATGGTTTGTTTTTCCATTTAAGAAACCACTGAATAAGCACATTTTGCATTTTGCTCTATTGATCAAATTATTTTTTTCATGGTCTTTTTAGCTCATGCCCAGATTGCATCAGCTTCAGAACACAGCTCTAATGAAATAGAGTATTGTGAAAGTGTTCTACATAGCTGACTGCAATACATTTCCTAAATAAATACAAATTAAAATCATACAAGTAGACTGTGCATCAAAGCCTTCTTTCTCAGTTCTTGGCATCTGTGGGACTTGGCCAGTATTCTGTTTTGCCAGTTGAACCAAGTATGAGTTGGTATAATGATTCTACTCAGTCTGACCAACATCTTTTGTGTATCTTTAGAGGTTTTCCTCATTGCTTGTGACTTACAGCTGAACAGGGAAGAATGTTACTCTTTACAGGGCTCAGACACTGCAACACAGTGCTTAGATGAATAGTTCCTTTTAATAAAAAGGATCAGTACAATTTTTCTTTGCATTCATATCTCCCACATGAAAGTAAGAGTTTGAACTGTAACTTAATGCTGTTTCTGAGCTTAAGAAAACCCTTCACTGATCAAAGGATTTATTCTATTTATTTTTCCTTAAAAAAATGCAACTTGTTCATGGGAAAGTTAAGGCTATATAAGGTTATATTTTGGTCTGTCATTATGAAAAACCTTAATTTATACTACCTTAGTTAAACAATTATGAAGATAGCAGAATGTACCTCATAGTTTATAAGAATGCAAAACACTGCTTTTCAAGAGTTTTTTGTAGAAAAATATACTGGGTAAGTAATAGCCATTTTGTCCAAATAGCTCCATGAAATCCATACTTGCAGATATAATTTATCAACTTGATCACAGTCATTTAAGTATCTTCACTCAATTTTCCCCCAAAATTTATTTCCCTCTCTTCTTGAACAGAACTGAGAAAAGTCCACATCACTGCTGAGTGTGGCAGTGCATGACACATCTCAGCTAAGCACATGGCTGAGGGTCTCATCCCAAATCCCTTCCTGAGTCAGGGGGAGCTCTTGCTGATCTTGTTGCAATGCCCTCAAGGGCCAAACTCTCCTCTTCTGGACTCTGGCAAATGTGAGATTTCGTTCACTGGCACGAGCTTGTGGCCCTGACACTTGGATTGTTTGGAAACACAGCAGGACTTCATGGAGAGGTTCTATGAAACATAAACTTGAGAATGGAGACTAAACTGGAAACCTGTATACTCCAGAAAATATGTTGGTATGGGAAGTGCAGCCAAGATCAGAATAGTATGAGATAGTTGAGATACAGAAAGGCCTGGCATTAGAAATGGCATTTGACCAGAGATTGTAACAGGAGGTACACAAATGAGCAAGTGATTTGCATAAATAAGGTGGACAAATCAGGAACCAAATTCAGAATGATGAACAGGGAATTAAATGGAGGACTCTTTTTTAAAATCTTTAACCCAAACAGATGACACTTCTCTTATGAAGAGCATCTGATGGGTGCTCTCAAATACAACAATTTTACAAAAAAATGGCTCCTCTAAAAATGCAGCAGTCAAAATACCTGTGGAGGAAGAAAGAGTCTTGTAAAAGTGAAAACAGCTTCAGGTGGGTTGGATCTTAGAGTTTATGTGGGCTTGACTGAGGAGCATAAAATAGATGAGTAGATAAATTTTGTCTGGTGCATGGTACTTTGTGCAAAATGCAATGTTTAAGCAAGTGACCTGGAGTCAAACATATCCTTGCACTGGAAGGTTGGGAGTTCAATCCCCATCTGAGGTTAAGGCTCAGCCTTGGCCCCTGACATGAATGTAACTGAAATCTGCTCCATCTTCAAGGAGCTAAAAAAACCTTGGCAGTTTGAGTAAATAACTGGAAGATCAAAGCTAGCTACCTTTCTGTACTGAAGCTGCCGGAGAAGACTGATCCTCATTTAGCACTATCTGGCCTTTGGGCTATATTTTCATAGACACCATAATATTACTTTGGATAAAAGGAGATTTTAATTCTCTCTCCTTAATAAACAATTACAGAGAATTAAAATATACTCATACCTTTGTGTCATGCACAAATCAACAACTGATAATTTCCTCCCTCCTCTCCTTCCTGAGCTATTTTTACGGCAGCAAATATGGTATTTCTGTAATTTAAAGCTGTCTTCTGGAATACATTTTCTTTCATTGTCATTGTATGGTAAAAATGCTTTTTTCAACTTCTCTCTGAACATCTGAGCTAGAGAAAAGCTTTGAATTGTTTATTCAATGGTAAAACACTTTTACTCAGCGAAGAAACAGAAAAAATAATTAAAAATTTTGTAATTTCCCAGAGAGATGAAAAGACTTGGTTATGCAATATGCTTGGTTAACACCCAAAGCATTGAAAACAAATCTGCATCGTCACAAATTTTTTTTTTTTTTTGCCCACACCAATAATCCTGTTACAATTCAGCAATGCATCTGAGAATTCATATCTAAATTAGATGTTTTCCTTTCTGTTGTTTCAAGATTACTTCTGGCTAAGGCACTCACCAGCATCTCTGGAATTCAAGTTATCATGCTTACTGAGAGCAAGACAGCACCCTGTCAGCACACTAATTGTTAAAATAGTGCAGATCCTTTGGTCTAGAACAGCATAGCTGACTTCACAGCGCAGTGCAGTGCAGTGGTAATTCCATTCATGTAGGATAGTCCTGACTCTTAATCCTGCCTCCCAGGATAATTCAAATATTTTGAAATTAAAAACTACAATTGTTTTATGAGTTGTATATCTAAGTGCATTAGACTACACACTCTGTGTTAATTCCTGTAACACACAACTCAAATCATGGCTTATTTAATTTAAAGGCCCCTCCATTGCAATCTCCACCCTGGTCCTTTTGGGCCAGACTATCTGGTTTAACACTGGAATGAACTCCCACTTTGTTCCCAGCCTGACTAACAACGAGGGGTTCCTGCTGGAGCCCACCATTTGTGTAGTCCTCATCCTCCCTGGGCTCTGGGGGGACAGCTGCTTCACCACGGTCTGCACCACAGGCTTCAGGGGAATCTCTGCTTCCCCTGCTCCCACATGGGGTGCCACTCACAGGAGACAGTCCTCCTTGAACTTCTCCAACGTGGGTCCTTTCCATGGGCAGAGTTCTTCACGAACTGTTCCCTGTGGTGTCACAAGGCCTGCCAGCAAACCTGCCCCAGCCCAGGTTTCCCAGAGGATCACAAGTCCCATCCTCCTTCAGGCATCCACCTGCTCTGGTGTGGGGCCCTGCATGGCCTTCAGGTGGATCTCTGGTCCGGTGTGGACTCTTTCACATGTCACAGTCCCTTCAACTCAAGTTCACACTGGAGTTCCAGCCTGTCTGGCAAAGCAGCACAGAAAACAGCAACATCTTGGCCACCTGCCAGCCCAGGAACATTGCCATGGCTATTATCAAAATGTTCCCAGGCACAATTCAGTAAGTGATCAGCACTACAGCCCTACAGCAGGCAGCAAAAGCAAAAAGTGGCTGCTAACAAGCCCTAGACTCTAATATGCAGTAAGAAAAGTGAGCCCCATGGCAAGGACAGGAGCCTGCTCATTACTAGCTAAACAACACTAACAGCTATAAATTCAAACTAGAGTATCTCAATTGAATCTGTCGTTCTCTTCAACATTTTGAGCATCATGGTGGGTGCCAAAAAGGACTGCTGTGGTTTAACCTCAAGCCAGCAGCTGAGCCCCATGGAGCCACTCACTCACTGCCCCACCAGAGAGACTGGGGAGAGAATTGGAAGGGTAAAAGCAGGAAAACTTGTGGGTTGAGATACAGACAGTTAACAGGGAAAGCAGAAGCCACACACAGAAGCAAAGCAAAACAAAGAATTCACTGCCTCCCATGGGCAGGCGGGTGTTCAGCCATCTCCAGGAGAGCAGGCACACATCATGCGTAGCTGTGACTTGGGAAGACAAACGCCATCATTCCAAATGTCGCCCCTTCCTCCTGCTTCCACCCACTTTATATACTGAGCATGATGTCAGATGGTCTGGAATATCCCTTTGGTCAGTTGGGATCACCTGTCCTGGCTGTGTGTCCTCCCAGTCTCCCATGCACTCCCTGTCTCCTTCCCAGTGTGGCAGTAGGAAAAGCAGAAAAGGTCTTGGCTCTGTCAGCCCTGCTCAGCAAAATCAAAACCATTTCTACATTATCCACCCTGTGTTCAGCATGAATCCAAAACATAGCCCTGTACCAGCCACTGTGAAGAAAATTAACCCTACCCCAGCTAAAAATGAGCCATTTAAAAAACTTATTCCAATTTCACTTTTTCTCAAAAATGCACCCTTATATTTTAATGAGAATAAAATTAGATTCATTCTGCAAAAATCATATACACATGCTTAATGTTCTACACATGACTAGTTTCAATGAAGTTAATGGATTTTAGTTGTTATTGGAGGTAAATGAGAATTTGTTATATGAGAAGGCTGCCTCTATTTAGAGGAAAAAAAATTTAAACTACACATCTAAAAGAAACGGGCTTGCTATAGATCAGCTATTTTATTGTAATGTTATGGCTGAGCAATTAAATTAAAACCAAGTGCAAGAATGCACAGGAAATCAAATCTGATGAATCTGATTTTCAGCAAGTGCAAACTCATATAAATTAAAGAAAGTCAAGGATGCAGTCTTTGAACCATATGACTCATTGGTGAAATATTTCTATAGCAAAATAATCTAAGCTTTCTAGTTTCTTAAATATCTTGAAATTGGTACATAGTTCCATGATGGTAATATCCATGCCTCTTTTTTTTACATCTGGGTGATAATCATTACTATCACCTGATGTGGAGAGGAGTCCTTGAGTATATCTCTGGCATGCCATTTACTAATCTTTCTCCAAGGAGATTATTCTAATGTACAAAATCCTAAGTGACTCCAAATAGCTACAGTAACTTTGAAAAGGCTATGAAATACATAATCTTTCTTCACATTAGAAGTCTAATAATTTCTCAGCAGAGAGAGGGAGGGGAGGGGAGAAGGCAGGGGGAGGAGCTGCTCCAAATGTTGGAACAGAGTTTCCCCTGCAGCCCATGGTGCAGCCCACTGTGAGGCAGGTGTGGCCCTGCAGCCCATGGAAGTTGACATTGAGATCCACCTGCAACCCATGGACAGCCCTATGACAGAGCAGGTGGATGCCCAGAGGAGTCTGTGACCCCATGGAAAGCATGTGCTGAAGCAGGCTTCTGGCAGGACCTGTGGGTCTGTGGAGAGAGAACTCCATGCTGGATCAAGTTTGCTGGTTTTGACCCTGTGAGGACCCAAGCTGGAGCAGCTGGTTCCTGGAGGACTGCACCCTGTGGAAGGGACCAGTGCTGGAGTACTGGGTGAAGAACTACAGCCTGTGGGAATTGCTTACAATGGAAAAATTCATGGGACACTGTTTCCAGTGGGAGAGACCCCCTGCTGGAGTAGGGGAAGAGTGTGAGGAGTCCTGCTGAGGAGGAAGGAGCAGCAGAAACAATGTGTGATGAACTGACCACAGCGCCCCCTCCTCTGTGCATGTGTGGGAGAGAAGGTAGAGCAATAGGAAATAAAGTTGAACCTGTATAGAAGGGAAGGGCGGTTGGAAGGTGTTTTAAGGTTTGGTTTTATTCATCTTCTCCCTACTCTGATTTGGTTGTAATAAACTAAACCAACTTTCCCAAGCTGAGTCTGTTTTGCCCATCAGGGTAATAAGTGAGTGAGGGTAACTCCCTGACTCTATCACAACCACGAGCCTTTTGCTATATTTTCTCTTCCCTTTACAGCTGAGATGGGGAGTGACAGAGCAGCTTTGGTGGGCACCTGGAGGGCAGCCAGGGTCAACCCACAGCAACAGCTAAGCTTGCTCTTTTTAGTTGTATTCATACCTTTGATAAGTAAAGAAGTCTTTCTTTACTGAACACAACTGTGTGCTAATTCTATCTCCAGAAATCTTTCTTTCACTTCCAAATTTAAAGGCATGTTTTTGACCACATGGGAAATTTCTGCGCATAAACCTACTGCTCGGTATTTCAGAGAAATCTCCAGGTCACATAGGACCTTGTAACAGAGGTGTAACAGAGGCATAGCAGTGTTGAAACTGTCTGTTTTCTGTACAGCTTGTCTTTTTCACTTTGGCTGATGCAAGTTTTCCCACTTCAAAAAGACACAGGAACTTTTTCTCAAAAAGATAAGAGGCCCATCCTTGCTCACCTTTTACTATGACCTTTGTGTGTGCTAGTTAGGAAGAACTTTGTGTTTATGCTTGATGGCTGCACTTGGAGACCTTTCCTGACCTATGTTCCAGTGAATCCCATACTTATTTAGATATCACAGAATGGGTATTTAAAATCTGTGGAATTCATGTCCTTTAAATTTAGTTTCTATGGTGATTCATTCAAAATATATATTCACCGCTGTGAATAATTTCATGTTGCTGATTGCTATCCATTTCTTTCCTCACTGTATGTGTTGCAGCACAGTTGAAGTGGTCATGAAGCAGCAGTAAAACAAGACATTTAACTTAGATGAAAGACTTCACATCCTGTATCTATGCTACCTGTGATCTGTTTCTAAAGGACATTTGAGGATTTTCTGGAGCAGCAGATTAAGCCTGCTCCAACAGAGAGGTCTGCCTAAAGCCCAGGAAGACAGGTAGGCAGTCATGCAGGTGCTGGCAACATCTCAGGTGTTTCAAGGTTAGGCTAAGACAGAACATGAAAGCCTGCACTATGAGTACAGATTATGCTATCACACTTTTAAATATAATGCCACCATGGTGAACACCAAATACCATGCCATTTAGGGTTATTAACTTTTTAATGATTTATTGCTTGCAATACATGACGAGAAAGTTTGATCTCACACTCCTATCTTAATTTGAATGGATTTTTCTTTGCTGTTAAAGAAATTACCATTTGAAAAGGCCTCAGTCAGGAGAGTGGAATGCATGTCAGTTTAACAGAAACTAAAGGAAATAAAAACCACTTCTATCTGCATGTTGTAGGAGTTTGGCTCTGAACACAATAATAGCACTCCTGAGTAGTTAGTCACAAGGGTATCCAGCTGTTAAAAAAAAAGGTTCAGATTTGGCTTTAAGTCAGGAACAACAGTTTTTCAGCAGAACTGGAAATGTACAAAGCACAAAATGTTATTTTGATAGTGTCAGAAAGAGTTTAGTTTCCTTGGAACTCAGCACTACAGGTATGGGCCTCCACCTCCCAGCCCCCAGGTTTTGAGAGTAGATTCAGTTGTGCAGACTAATGGTCTTGATGTGTGCAAAAGGTACAAAAATTAATTAGCTTCAACAACCAATAGCAGTACTCCCATTTATATTTTGCATTATTCATTTACCATGAAATGGGAATATGCTCAAATAGAGCATATTGAAAGCAGTATTTTCTCTGTGAATGAGGTTTTTATTGTTTAGATGGAAAACTTTTCCCTGAAGCAGGGAATAAATCCACACTTTTTCATGCTTTTTTCATATCATTATCCTCTTTATTATGCATCCTCCAAAGAATGCATATTGGTTTGCTATCAGCTTTATTTCTCATTGTTTCAAAGCTAATAAAAACTGCTCTATGATAAGCTTTTTTATTTTTCTAGACTGGCTCATTGGATGGATGCAAGAGAAATTCCTAGGTATGTGTTTCCAATAGACAGTGGAAGTTTTATTATTCTTGTTGCTACTTCTGCTTTTAAGTGGACAGATATATTTCTAAAATAATTGTTCCAGTTTTGGAGACTGTTTTGGTTGTGACAGAAAGCTGCTAAATAGAAGAGTGCATGAACAGCTCACATGTTCGGGTAGGAGCTTTTATACCCCACTGACATGTATCATCTTTCTCCCTCTGTCAGCTTTCTCTCAAGACTTCCAGCAACACACTTCTAGGAGGCCAGCTCATTCCTTCTTTATAACTTGCTTGCTCTACTTCTTAATAATTACTTCCCCTCCTCCTGCAGATAATTTTCATGCTAGCCCTGCCCCACTATTGTTCATCACTGCTACTCTGAAATCAGTAGTGGAATATGTAGTCCCCTGTCCCTCTTCCTAACATTTTCTAAATTTACTGTTAGCTTTGGTAGCAATCATTCAAAAACTGTATCTTGTTTCTGGTTTCTACTTTTAATGGCAGTGTATCTATATAATTATCATAGAATCATAGAATGGCATTGGTTGACTGGACATTTATAATCATCTGGTTCCAAGCCCCCTGCCACAAACAGGGACACCTTTCACTAGACCATGTTTCTTAAAGCCCCATCCAACCTGACCATGAGCACTGTCAGGAATGTGGCAACCACAGCTTCTCCTGTTCCGGTGCCTCACCCCCCTCACATTAAAGAGTTTGTTCCTAGTATCTAATCTAAACCCAGTTTCTTTCAGTTTAAAGCCCATATTTCTTGTCCTTTCATGCTTTTGTAAAATGTCCCTCTCCAGCCTCTTTTAGGCTGCCTTTAGGTATGGGAAGGCTTCTGTAAGGTCTCCACAGAGTTTCTTTCCTCTGGGCTGAACCATCCCAATTCCCAAAGCTTTTTCTCATGGGAAAGGTTCTCCACCTCTATAATCATCTTGGTGGCCTTCCTCTGGAGGACCACCCCAACAGGTTCATGTCCTTCCTGTGATGGGGTGCCCCACAGCTGGATGCAGTGATCCAGGTGGGAAGCAGTATTACAGGTGGGAGTATTATATAAATTATAATTGTATAGAATAAATTATATTTCCATAAAATGTTTCTGTCTTTTCATGAGAGCTTGCTTTACTTCGACCTCTTTTGTGACAAAGAACTGACTACACGTGTACAAGCATTCGAATGTATTAATGTTAGAGCTTATTCTGCAAATGTTCTTTGTGTGATAGCAACCCAGCTGTCTGACCTTTAAAGAGGAACAAATTCTTCAGGAAATTATGCTTTCAGAAGGACACTGTAAATGCAAGGAAAGCTGATGAATACAAAGAACATGATAACAGAGATTGGACTCAAACCCAGCTGTATTTTAGATTGAGAGAACCTTTTTTTTATGTCTCTGCACTCGTCTTTGTTTCTTTCTTTCTTTTTTTCTTTATGTGCTATGTCTGTCTAGCATCTAGCTTCGGAAAAGAAAAAAAGGATGCCAACATAGCTTATATGCTGTCACAACATAAAAAACTCCAGGCATAAAATGTGATTGTAAGTTTCCACGGCCCAGTGCAAATTCCCTCATTGTTCTAGTCATGGAATCTAATGTCTGCTTTTGATATTTGAGTGTGCTTGAGAGGCACTTAAATTTTCCACTCTGAGACATGAATTCCTACAATCTCTAAATGTCATGTGCCTGGCTGGAGCAAGAGAAGCACTCAGGTGAGGCAGGAATTTAGTGAGGCAGCAGCAGCCGACAACACAGAGGACAGCTGAGATTTTGAGCAGGGTTGGGAATTATTGTACAGCCCTGAGTCTGTGATAGATAAAGCAGAGCCATGTCACAGTCCCCAGAATTTGCTAGGATGGCTTGAAACTCGGTTCAGACTTACTGACAGAGTTCTTACTTAGTTTATCAGCCAGGTTTGGCTGCACAGTGAGCTATATTCTGTCATAGCTGTATTACTTGCAGCATCCATCACTCTTATTTTAGAGTCAATTGTGCTAGGTAATGACAGGTTTTCATCTACCTGAGGTTGAAAATAGAAGAGCAACAGAAAGAAATTTTGAGTAAGACGATGCTTTTTAAAATTTGGGTCCTGTACAAATAGGATACAAGCCTGAAAATGCATATCCCAAAAATGGATGTCTTTCTTCTTACCCAAGGCTGGGAAAATTAAGTGCTAGTGACACAGATTGTGAGACAGACACAGAAAACCCACTGCTCTTCAAGAAAATCCTAAAAAAAGATATAGTGTCCCAAAGACTTTTCTCATGACACCTCTATTTGTCCAGACTGGAACAACTGATCTCTGTTTCTACAACCCACAACATAATGAAATATGAGCTTCCTTCTTCTAGGTGCAACACTAGGTGCCCAGATCTGCTTAGAAAGTATGAGATAAGTAATGAGTTCATACCAAACAGCTAGTGATATCTTTTCTTGCACTGATTTCCTTTACAACTGAGACCAGAGACTTAGGAATCAAGGTTATAATTTGAACGTAACATAAATATGTCAATACAATAAAATAAAAAAAAAAAAAAGACAGCATTCACCTCTTAAAGAAATAAAAAACTGATGCATTCACCTCTTAAAGAAGTAAAAAATCTTGCGCCAAGTACTGCTTAACAATAATGTTTCCTCTCTTCTCCCACTATCAGCACATTCAAAAAGTTGCTACAGTGCAACCTGTCCTATCTTCTTCCTGTAGAGTAAGGAGATGTATTTATACATCACACAAAAGATGTTTTGGTGTTCTTTAGCCTGTAAGAGGAGCTATCCTAAGAATAGCAGTGGTAGAATAATATGAATGTTGACCTTAGAGTGTGAATTTGCACTTTGGATTGTGTGGGACCATCTTAAAGACACGGCAATGAAAGGGTAATATTTCCCTTCTCTGCTTCTCTGATGATAATGTGTTACATTTATCCTGCCATACTCAGAATATCTGCTTTTCACAACAGCTAGAAACCATCTCTTTTTCCCACCTGATGGCATCACATTGAACTTACAGTGTGAGAAAGTATGAATTTTCTAGGAGTCATTTGATGAGTGCACCTGATGGGCGAAGGGCAGAAAGGATTTATGTATGAAGATACTTAAATAATGGTTTTAATAGTAATGAGAGAGCACAAAGACACTGGGTGGTACAAAGAGGGGCTAGGTAAGTATAATGGAGGAAAATGAGGAATCCGAAAATATTATATAGGTTATACATAAGGAATTTCCTTAGGAAGAAAATCCTGCCTATCATGAATAATTTTACATGTTTGCCTTCAAACAAATATACTGAAAGTGCTGCTGAAAAATTAAAGGAAAAGAATAAAAATGTTTGAGATATATGATAGGAACATGCCAAAGTTTAATGGGCTCAGCCAAATTTTTATTGCCATCTTTCAGAGTCCATATGGAAAAACATGGACTTGTGTTTACCCCATTCTTTCTCACCATGACAACTTTTATTTCTTTTCAGCCATACCTTTCTTGCAGAATATTTTTCTCTCCAGATACTACCTCCAGTGAAACATCTTTTAAGCTTTTCTTTCTCATTTATTTCTGTTCCTTCTGTGGACAAAGGTATAATTTCTGACTCTACATCAGCTTTATGATTATTGCTCAGTGGAAGCTTTTGTGAGGCAGTAAACCACATAAAAATTTATGATTTTTGGAGCACTTCTCACTAGAAAGTTGTGGTGTCCTAAAAAAGTAAGAAAAAAAACTTTCTCTGTGATATGGAGTTGTACACAGCACATTTTAGGAGAGTCTTTTCTCTCTTAATGCTTTTTATAGTTTTGTTTGTCTAGAACTATAGCAGAACTATGTTTTCCTCCTTTCTACACCTCTTTTCATTCTTTTCCTCCATTTTCTCTCCTTACTTCTTTATTCCAGTAGTTTCTTTCCTTCTGCAATACTTCTCAGCAAAGTTCAGTGCATTGCATCATTTAGCCAGAAATCAGTTTAAGATGTCAATGATGATTTAAGTCAAAGCCTGTGCTTGCTCCTGCTGCCAGGGGGAATATGTGATAACCCCCATACTCTCGGAACATTTTATTTTTCCTGCTGCTGCTCACACAATGAGCCACCACAGGAGGAACTTCAGGAGGAAGGCTGGAAAACATCCTGGAACTTCTTTACTGGGCAGTGGCTCCTATACTCCTGTGAAAACTCCTCAACTCCTTATCTCTTTGAGCACTGACTAAGATTTCTTTCCAGCTGGCTTTCTGACACTTTTCCTTGTTTGGTCCTTTTTCACTCTGCTGAAACTTTAGGTCACATAAATTGATTCCACCAGCACAATGTATCATGTTTTCCTGCTTCTCAGTTTCTTGCCCCAAACTCATATTGCAAATTAAATTTATCTGTGATTTACAATGTCTGTCACTTAATTTTTATTTTCCCCTTTTCTTGCCACCTGAAAAATTTCTGTGGGAGTGGACTGCTGATGAAACAACTTTAATATGCTCTGAAGATCACGTATTCTGACATTACTGATGACACTCTCAAAATCTCAAAGCAGATTTAAAATCCCTCCCTAAAAACTTGACTCTCTTCTGGCAAATAAGGAGGTATTCAGGTGATTTTTGTGCATGTATTTTAGGCAAAAAAATTAAACTTGATTTATTAAAGCATTAGTAAAAGAGAAAAATAAATCTAAGAAAAATCACACTGGCTTTGGTAAGTGAAATAGACTTGCTTTTCTTTACTAACTGTGACTAAAAATTGTTTAAAACTGATGTTATTCTGGCTGGTAGGATGTGGGCAAAACATAAAAGTGTTTTAGACAGGATTCAGGTTGTATTCTGACTTAACATTAACCTGTTTGGAGTCTGAGTACTTCAAAGGCTCCAAGTAAAAACAAGTATCCTGTAACATTGCCAGAGAATAACTCACAGAATCCTTTAAAAGCTCAGAACACCTAAAGTTTCTCAATTCTTTGTGTGTATTACTCATACTGTAGCATATATTTCTGAAAATAGTAGATGTTGTTATTGGACCACAGCTTAGTAGTTGCAGCTTTTGATTTTCTGTAATAAGAAAAAAGAACATTGTTTTGTATAAAGAGACACTTTCAAAAACACTAAAATGTGATGTTGAGAAAGAATTCCTCTTCAGAACCTTATTATTAAGTTTTCATGACCTTACATGTCATAAATAAAATACGAACTTTGTTGTTTGCTTTGATGTTAGAACCATGAGGAATCAATGGCATTGCTGTGGATGTAGTGTTAAAAAGAAGGTAATAATTGACTATTTGAAGGCAGTTTGAGCAGTGACCCTTTCCACAATAATGCAACAGGTGCCAGATTCCTACAGAATTATCATCATGCTAAATTTGACGCATATTCTTACCAAACCCAGATGTGACCTTATGGCTGCAAAGGTGGAGAGGCATTTTGTCTCTTTTACAAGATGAATCCATGCAAATGTTTTTGTATTCTTGCTGTTAATGTCTGAGAGAAGTGGCTTTCTGAAGGAGAAACTCATTGGGTTGCTGAACTTACAAATAAGAAAAATCTTTTTACATGAGCTTTATTTCATTTGGGTGAACAGCTTCTTAAAGTAACGACCTAAACCAAATGGCAGATAGGTAGGTATACAAAATGATTGTTTCATGAACTGTCACAATACCGTGCAATAGAGACCTCAGGGCTACTGACATATAAATCCCCTTTATACTGCCTGACCAATTACGCTGGATTTGTGACTGACAACTGTGGATAAATAACTTAGTTTGTAATGTGGCCAGACTCAGGTTTTGTGGCTGAGAAGTCCATTAAATGCTACCACATCAATTGCTCTTCTCCACACATTTTTTAGCATGCAAGGGATAGAAAAAGTTGACATCTTTTGGGTACCAAAAACTTCAATGTGTGTACATGGTCCATTATTTTGCAAAAAAAGAAAATAGTACTTTCCCTTGTTTTTTATTTAGTGGAATTTAGTTATTCTAGCTGGATAATTTGCCTTTGCCCATTTGTTTTAATAAGTGGAGTACTATAATGTATGGTGGGAAAGGTAAACTCCCTGTTTTCTTGCTGACTGGAACTTGGAAGTGGTTCTTGTTGAAATGAAAGCACATCCTCCTCATTATGTCTTCAGCTATCTCAAGTCACATATCACAGTGTTATTTGGAATGCATAGTTTTATACACAGTGTTTAACCTGATAAATATATTACTATTACTTGAATGCTCTGCAATTTCTAAATCACACCTACCACACAACTGGGTCTGTACAATAGAATGCTAGAATTGTTTAGGTTGGAAAAGACGAGATGTTTGAGTCCAAACTTTAACCTACCATGGTTGGGGCATAGAGCTCTCCACAGGCTGCAGATGGCTCTCTGCTCCAGTGTGGGTCTCCAGGGGCTGCCATGGCACAGCTGCCTCACATGGGCTGCCTGCACCATGGGCTGCAGAGGAATCCCTGTTCCAGCACTGGAGCAGCTCCTCTGCCTTTCTCACCATGGTGTGGGCAGGGCTCTTCCACTCATATGTTCCCACTTCTGTCTTGGTCTCCAGTTTCTCTGCATTAACCTCTTTCCCTCTCCTAAATGCATTATCCCAGAGATGCAGCACCACTGATGGGCCCCTCTGTCATGCATCTGGCTGGCATTGGATCTGTTGAACGTGGGGGGAAGCTTCTGGCAGCTGCTCACAGAAGTCACTCTTCCAGCACATCACTGCAAAAACCTTGCCACAAGAACCCAATACATTAAGACAAGGAATTTAATTTTCCTGGCATTTTGAAAGAATAAATGGAAAATATGTGCCTGCTAGGTTTGGATTTTTTAGTATTGCTGAACTTTTCTTCTCGGGAAAACATATTTAACAGAAAAGGGAGTTTAGTGAAAACAAAGTGGTTTTCTCACTTGTGTTGTCTACTTTTCAGTGGTACAAGTATTGATGGGTGCCTGAAAAAAATTCTTTAGTGAAAAAGAAAAACTCACACCCAAAATTTTAAATTCTGCATCATACTACTGATTTTACCGGTTAGTGTAAGTTTAAGCATACACATGTATATGAATTCTGAAGGCTTAGAGCTGACACAGCTGCTTAAATTGAGGCACATCTTTTGATTTGTAATTCCTTGGGTTTGGGATGAAGTACCCAACTTCATAAGAGAATTATCAATTCTAAAAGTTGTACAAACATTCTATCATATCTGTTGACTGAATTTCAGAGACTATCCATTGTACTTAAAAAGAAAAGTACAAAAAAGCTACCTGAATCCTCAAGCCACCTGACCAGAGAATGTTGTGCCTGAAAATAAAGGTCTGCAGCCATGGCTTCTGCAGCTTTGTTTCTGTCATCATCAACCCCTTAATCAGCTTTCACTCACCTTCTCTCTAGAAGGGGAAGATTTTTCAACAGAATGATAAATAGATGCCATTGCTCATGAGAAGATGTGGTAGGTGATTTGTGTTGCAGGATAACCAGATGCACATTTCACATTTTTTTAATCCACAACATAATCAGTTTTCAGTGATGGATAAATAAAATCTCTGGGCTTCTGGTACATGGCTTAGAAGAGGGTAGTAATACTTCTGGTCTTATTTCCAAAATAACAACTTTTCCAGGTGTCACTATTAGAAAATAGGAAATAGTTGTTTTAAGGTTTTTATGAGTAGAGACAACTCAGACAACTTAAATATTTGGTTTCACTGTCAGGGAAAATTCAACTGTTTAATTTCTACTGTTGAAGAATGACAAGTTTTCAGTTATTCTTTATTGACAAAACTCAATTTCCAGAGATCAAAACTACTCTCTGAGAGAAATATGTCTTCAATTTGTCCCTTGGATGGAGTGGTTTTATCAACAAACAGAATTTCTTGTAAAATAGATCCTGGAGAGAATATAAAAAAAAACCCCAAATTAATGTTTTTCTAAACGCTCCATCTGATTGATATATTCCCAGCAGTGTTTTAACTGCTTCATTGCTGTGACTTTTACATTAACATTGACAGCAGAAGTTTTACACTTTTGCAAAGCAAAATGGGAAAGTTTAGAGTAAAAGTTTAGCTGATATTTGGTGCTGAAAATCAAGGGAAAATATTCTGTCCCCTCTGGTGCCATTACCAACTGGATGTTTGACAGGAAACCACTGTGTAATTCTACATTTTATTCTACTGGTTCATTGTGTTCATTTTGTTTCTGCAGTGTTTGACTATTCTTTTTTTTTTATCAATATGAAACTGTTTATAACTGATTTGCCTGGAAATTTATATTTTGAGTTATTACAGCTATTCATCTCATGCTTTGGAGACTTAATTCAGTCCCCAGATTTGCTATAATAGTTTGTTATTAATTTTGGGAATCCTCAGATAAATTAAGTTGTCCTAGCTCTACTGGCTTAAATGGAAATAAGATAATTTATGGTTAAATATCTCTACCCCAACAATTGTTAACTTTAACATGTGAAGATCCAAATCACAAAGAAAATAAACATTGTTGTCACGACTCAACCTGAAAAACAAAGCAAGCTGACATCTGCAGCTGTTTAAGATGGTAAATTTCATGAGTTTTTTAACAGTTTGGAGAGAACAGATTTGGGGAACTTACATACATGCCCTAAAGTCTGAGAAAGTTATACTTAAGAGCTTAAGACAATCAGTTAGTTATGGGGCTTCTTTCAAGGTGTATTCCTGCCTTCTGTGACTTCTTTTCCCTCAATAATATAGCTTTAGTTCATAATGTCTTTTTTATTGACTAAGGATCTTAATTCTATTTTGTTAATTTTATTTTGGACCTTAATTTTATTTTGAGAAGCACTGTTGCTTCTCATTTTCTTAAAAAAGCAAAAAAAAAAAAAAAAAGAAATTTAAATATGTGCATTTGCAGAGTGCAGAAAACTAGACCAAGTGTGACGAAGCTCATCAAATATTCAAACATATTCCAGCTCTGAGTAAAAGAGAGCTTGATTTCATGGCATGTAGGTTAAATGTTGTTGTTCCATCAAAAGAAGCCTTTAAGATTTTCTTTCCACACTTCTCTTTCATCACACCAAACCACAGTACTCCTGGAGAGCCAGCCAGAAAACAAAATTAGATTTGTGAGAATATGATTAAACAAGGGCTGGTTTTCTTAGAAATGAAAACCTAATTTGTTAGTTCATATGCATGCAATGTAAAGCAGCAAATAAAAATATTATTGCAACATTTTGATTTGATATCAAATAGGAAATATGATATTTGTTGCTTTGTTACAAGCTTGTTAGAAAAAAATGACAGAGTAATATAATGGAATTAAATAGAGGAAAACCTCTTGGAATATAAAATTTAAATCATCTGAACACACAGACCTAAAATAAGTCAGATGAATCACGCCTTACAAATAAGGGTTTCTCTCAGGTGGCTTTCAAGTCAGCTAGATTTAATGCTTGATCCTAGGCAACTATATTGCTGATGCCTAAAACAAGGTTGGAGGAATCCTACTACACCAGATAAATATATCAGAATCTTTCCTTCAGTAGCAGCAGATTATTTTTTGTCCTGTCATATCTGGGCTTATGAGCACTTCAAGAAGCACATAAAGTAATGATTCCCAGAGAAAGTATTAAAAGCTAATTTATGTTGACCACCTCAAAGTGCACAAATTGATCATCAGTCCGTGGACCTGTCAACTGGTCAGGTCTCCTTGTATCCTAAGCAGAGGACAAATTTCAGCATAATGCAAATTAGCCAGGATTTAAAAATACTGGAGATATTTCACACACATAAAAATTATTTTAAAAGTAATTTAAAATAATTTAAACATAATCTCTGGGACAACAGCTTGAAAATTGCAGTAATTGTAATAATGTACACACAAAGAGGTAGGCCAGGCTGTTTCAGAACTATTTTATCTCTGACCATTCTATTATTATATGGAAGCCCTATCTTTTACTGTTATTCTGCTGCTACCAGAAGGTTTTGTATTATTCTGATCCTACAGACATTTATACTTGGAGATATGATTCACTTCACAGATGTCCATTTTTTGGTCTTTTCAGTAAACTACCTTCAGAGATTAATTTTAAAAATTTCCTTATCAGCATATTTTAAAGTAAAACTCATCATAGTTTAGTTTACTAGTTTTTCAGCATGCACATTGCAATCAGATGCTTGAATTGTAATTAATGAAATAATCCTGCTGATTATTTAGATGTGAGTAGAGAAATTTGCCACGGTACTTTTCAAGCCTTGGAACATTTCAGGTACTTATTATATTTTAAGTTGTAAGAGTGCCATTTGACTTCTCCTGAGCTGTAGAATACCAGATGCTCATTGCAGAGCTTGAGGGATTTTTAAATTTTTTTTTTTTTTTTGCCTAAAACCATGGTCATTAACACAGATTATAGCTCATTAAAAATATGTGTTTCTGAATATCTTTCAGAAGTAGCTCTTGTAAAAATCTGAGATTAAATAGAGTGTATAATCAAAAAAACTCCCTCATACAAATTCCAAAGTTTGGAAAGTCCCTCTATGGTTTTCTCCTCCCAAACAGTGGATTTAAGAGAGAAACAAGAAAGTCCTCAGCATTTTCTGCTGCCTCTGCTTGTAATTTTTGGCAGATCCCTAACTGTCACACAAAATAGTATTGTCCAGAATCTGTCAATATTTTGTTCTCTGTTAATTACTGCTGTGTTAGCTAAATGTTGTTGCACTCTCTACAGCCTTGGAAGTCATACTGTTAATACAGTTTTTCACAGTACATATTAAACCACAAAAAAAAAAAGAAAAAGAAAAAGAAGTAAAAAAAAAAAGTGTTCTGGTATTTTTGATTAGTTTCAGAGGTGTTTCAGTAACAAACTACTTAAAATCACTACAGTAATTAATAAAATTTAAATTAAATGTGGTGTCATAATAGATATGTAATTTTATATTCATTAGAAAATTTTTATTTATTCAAATGAATGATTGGTTCAATTCATAGCATTATTTTTTTAAGAAGAAAAAAACAGTTAAAAATGTCAACTAATTGAACTGCTTTGCACAGACATCCTTTGAATTTACAAACCACGGCCTTTTCTAACTGTGGCATTTGGCTGTAGTCCCACCTGCAAGGGACTGCAGTTCCACCTCCCAGGACACTTATTCCCTTTTGCATGTGGTGCAAAAGACAGAATTGCTCTCAGGTGCATTCATGAGCTCAGCTGGAAGCCTCCAGTGACTGTCAGGTAATGCCTGCCATTCCCTCTTGCACACAAGTGCTGAGGGAGGGAAAGCACTTTGGAAAGAGAGGTTCCTGCAGCAGATGGTGTGTGGAGGTGCTCTGAGAGTACTTTCCCTGGCCCACTAAAGGGCTATGAGCAAATGCAATCTGTGTAGCAATTGAATTTAAATGTATGTTCAATCATGTTGTTTAAATATTCTGCTATTCAGGACCCAACATTCTCTGCCCATTGCACCCTCTAACAGATGCCTCTAAACCTTGTGGCAGTTTTGTATCTTTTAGGTAGCTTCATATGAAAGAGTTCTATGAAAGGCTTTGTTATCTACACAAGCCCTTATATTAATTTTGGGTGGCCTCGTTCACATTTTGATGGACTCAAAATGAACCCTAATTTCATAGGTCTTGTGTCTTCTAATGTTGAGTTTAGAAGAATGAACTATTGCTCCAGTTTGAGTTTAGCTTGGTTTGGGGTTTTTGGCACTTTTTGGTTTATTTATTTTCTTTAATAGCTGGTTCTTATTCATGTAACAGGCATTTAGGTTTTGTGGTGGGACAGGAGACTTGCATTATAATTCATCTTTGAAGAATCTCAGACACAATAGTGAACTGATTATCTGTAGTTGTGTTTTTTTTTGTCTGCCTGTTTGTAAAACAAACAAGTGAGGTTTAGATATTTCTGCAGAGCTATATAATTTAAGGTTGCAAATTATGTTTGGGGTGTATAAAACTGTGTTCTTGCTCTGTATCAGTTCCTGAAGAAAACATATTTCCTGACAGGAACAGAAAGGATCCTGCAGCAATCTGTCTGTCAAATGATTGGTCATATAAATCCTTCCCTGAAGTATTTGTATATTTATGAATTTTATAGACTATTCAATAAAATTTGTTGAATTAATGTGCTTATAGTTTACAGCAGGCATAATTCCTACTCAACTCTTGCAGAAAATCTTTAATCTGTCTTAAAACAATTCAGAATCTGGATAGTTTACAAGAAACTACTTCCAAATTGCTTCCTAATGCTAACAGTCTCCAGGTCCACTGGATTTCAAAATGTCTCGATGGCTCATTGTCTATGGAGAGCAACGGACATGCTGAAACATAACTTTCTCCTGACCAAAGGAAAGACTCTATTTCATACCATGAATGTTTTCTTTTCCAGCTTTTCTCTTTAAAATGCAGATATTAGGCAGAAATTGATTTAAAAAAAAACCAAAAAATAACCCTTTCAGTGTAGTCTTAGAGAACAGGTCAAGATTACAAAAACAGTTTAGCAAATAAAATTACGTCACCTTAAAAACCAAATATGTATCTATATGGTGAGGACTGTTCACAGTCTGAGTGAACTTTTTACTCCCCCAGAATTTCTCAGCTAGAGAATGAGATTAATTAAAGAGCCAAACCACATAAGCCAGATGGTTTTTTGACTGTAGTGATCCAGTCATTCAAATTCCTGTCTGGACATCTGTAATTCCTTATAGCTTGTGTCTGAGCTCACAATCCTTGCAAATATTTCACTAAGTACAGAAACCAGCAGCGGTGTTGTTTTCATAGAATTACAGAATCATAGAATAGTTTGGATTGGAAGGGACCTTAAAGATCACCTCTTCCTAACCCCCCTGCAGTGGGCAGGGACAGCTTTCACTGGACCAGGTTACTCCAAGCCCCATCCAAACTGGCCATGAGCACTTCCAGGGGTGGGACAAGCAAGACTTATCTTGGCAATGTGTTCCAGTGCCTCAGCACCCTCACAGTAATGATTTTCCTCACAGTAATGGTTTTCCTCAGAATATCTAACCTAAATCTGCCTTCTTTCTGTTCAAAGTCATTCCACCTGGTCCTATTATTAAATTGTCTTGATTACCATGTAGTGATATGTAGTGTTTACCATGTAGTGTACCATTTCTCAGATCCTTCCATTCATCTTTGCACCTTCCACAGAGTGGCTCTGCTCATGAATAAGATTTTGTGTGTTTTTCAGTGTAACCAGCTTTTCTCAAAATTGTGTTCCACGGGAGCCAGGTGAACTTTATAAAGTCATCTGCTTAAAAGGTGAAATTATAGATTTGTGGGACAGGGCTACCTGAAAAACAAATCCTGGGCTCTGAAGCCTTACAAGATCAAAAATAACTGGATATTTTCAGACTTTGCAGCCTCAAAATGAATGTAATATTCACTGTTTCAGTTCATTACTTCCATAGGTAGAGCTGTGAGTATGAAAGAAGAAAAGAAAAATATTTAAAAATGTTAAAAAAAAACAAAACGAAAAAAAAGGAGGATTTGAAAGACAGTAAGAGTGCAATAAAAATGAAGGGGAAAATGGTGAAAGTAAGCAGAAAATAACAATAAACCCCAGAGAAGTTGTACTAAATATTTGTACAGAGGAAAAAGAGACATTCTTGCCTACTATTGATATGAAAGTGTCCAGGTGTGTGAAGATATAGAAATATTAAAAAATGAAGAAGGGATGTGAAAAAATCTTAGTAGCACAACGATTACCATGATCCATGCTGCACACAAGATTTATAATTAATTCTGGTCTTTAAACTGTTCTCCCTGTGGCAAAGAGGGAATATTGACTTAAAATACTTTGAGCTTGTAGCAAGTGGGTAACAGTCTCTTCTTCAAAAAACCAAGATGCAGAAGGTGAAGGATTATACAGAAACAACAACAAAAAAGTGCAACTTCCACATTTTTGAGATAGGAAACCAAAAGTTCACAGCTTGTCTCCTCCTTATTCAAATATGAATTTAACAGATTTGTTGTGTTGATTCCTATGGGACTTTTCCCCAAAGCATCTCTTCTGCCAGAAAATGCCATTCATGCTATCAATTCTACCAGTAAGGAATAACTTAAGAAATTTTAGCTCACTGATATCACACTCAAAAAACCCCTGTAGATTTATAGACAGGTGAGGTGTCTTGCAAAAACAAAGAGGTTAGCACACAAAATAATGAGCACTCTCTTTCACTATCACAGTACTTTGTGAAGAAAATAATTACCATTACCATTACCATAATTACCACATTTTAGGAAATGTACATTAAAAAACATTCAACAGTTAAGTGACTTTCTCAGAGGTGAAGGTGGAGTAAATTTTATCTGATCAATACATAAAATTCAACAATTCTTGGCTTCTAATTCCACTGTCTAATTCCAACATGAGATAAATAGTGTCCAATATTCTGTGTAGACAGCCACATGAGGAGTCATTGTGTATTTATTATTGAAAGAAATTTTAAAGTTCAACACCCTCTTTCCACCAAAACAGCAGAATATCATCAGTTTCCTTAACCTTTTTATTACACACTAGAAACATAAGGTTTAGTCTTCAAAGGTGAATATTAACTGACTGTAGCATGAATAGCCCAAGGGATGAGATAGATTCATAGAAAAATAAACTGTGATTTAACAACCATGTCTGATCTTGTGTGAAAAAGCTCCAGTATTTGGATATGTCTGGGCAAGATGCTGTCTTTTAATTATTCACAAGAAACACACATATTTCAGCTTAATTCATGCAGCACTAACACCTCCTTTTACAATGCTCACATTTTTCACTGTATTAAGGTGTTCATTTCCAGAAGTAAAACCAAGAAATATAAATGAGTTTTTATCATAGACAAAGTAATGGTATGTGCTTAGTTCCAGCTGTTGAAAGTCACAAGGGTTCTTTGAATCAAAGGCCAAAGAGGGAAGCAAAGCTTTAGAAGGTGAAATACCTAAAAGAATGCAGCAGAAATCTAAACTGTATGATCCTGTAACATGCAGGTTAGGTAGCATTTGAAAAATCAGTCACTTTCAGGAAGGAAATAAATTTTCCTTTTTTTGCCACTTCAAAACTCTGCAGTACTTGCAGACGGTATCATAAAAAATGGAAATCTAATCATGTTCTGACTTGTGATATTCTTTAATTTGCAGGAACATATTTTATCATGGCAAGATAAACTGTTTATGGATACTGGAATTTATATTGGAGTTGCACTCATCACTGATTCAAAGTTCTCCAAGAGTTAGGAGCAGCAGTCTCTTATCATAAGATAAGTGACCCATTTGCCAAAGATGTGGGATGAGATTTCACGGATGGAGCATCATGAGAAATGGTGTCAGACAAAGACTGTGATATATCTGTAGCTGCACACTGGTTATACTATGATAAGAAAATAGGCAACATATTAAAGCAAGATCAGCTGTGTTGCTAACACTTGCTAGAGGATCGCATTACATCTGCAAGTGGAAGATATTCACAAGATAGGAGGTTCAAACAATGTTCCAAAGATCTTTACAACACAAAAAAAAGGGCCAACAACTTAATTTACGAACTCCAGTGACAGGATGTTTACTCACAGAAGTGAATAAATATATCAACTATTACATATTCTAGTGCCACAGAGTTAGCCTGTGTTAAGGAGGTAGTATGTGCATGCTCATGGAGCTGTTCATCTGTGCTTGAGCCTGTCCATTCATCTTTGGTTTAACTAATAAAAGAAGGATAAGGTACACGAGCAAAAGTCAAGGACTTTCATACTAAAGACAACGGCAGACCAGGATGCATACACAGAAATCATTCCTCATATCTGTTTCCATTCTCTGATTAAGATAAGGCTATGGAAACTTTATTCAAAGATCAGAACATTAAAATGAAAGCCCTTTCACCTGTGTTATAAGAGGTCAAATAAGGATTATTACAATGATCCTCTCCACCTACAATCCATGATATTATTCACCTTGTAGAAGACATTTGAAAATGTACTTTTAATTATATTGTGTAAACTGGAAAAAAATTAAGAGAAAATAGATCTAGGCCGGCACATTATAGTTGATTACTAACATTATTAACATTGTGCTTCAGAAACAACAAGAGGCTTTGTAGGAAAAGTTCTTATTTGATGGTATTTTGTTCTGCTCAGTAACAGTTTTGCTCACTTTTAGGATATTTTTACTTTTTATCCTGTACTAATCTTTTTTTATACAGCTGTCTCAGATTGTCAGATTTCCCCTCTTTATTCCCTCATTGCTAAAGCTACTACTAATGTCTACTTCATCTTTTGCATATTTTTTTGTTACTATAGTAAAATTGAAGTGTTAGATTATACAGCTGTGGCATTCAGATTCATGAATTGATTAATACTCAGTGTTGTTACTGCTACATTTGATATTTATTGACACATTGAGCCATTTTTCTAAAATATAGTAAGAAAAAAAATACCATAAAGCCTTCAAAATCAACTAAGAACTATGTTTGAAATCAAGTGAAAAAAAGTACTAGTACCAGGATTATAAAAACCTAAATGAAAATAAAAAACCTTACTAGAGTATGAAATGTAATCTTGTTCAAGGGAATAATACACAAGCATTTCTTATTATTTAATATGGAATATAGAATTAAAAAATTGCAATGTTTACTGAAGTGCTGTGTAATTGCAAAGAGGAGAACTAATTCTGAATTCTCTGCTGTGCCTGTGCCTTTGAAGCTTCGAAGGGAACCCAAAGCCACTTCCAGCAGCAGCAGCAGAAAGACTACAGTCCCAGCTGCAAAGTAGCTCCAGCCTTAGAAGACAATGAAAAAGTAGTCAAAATTAATTAAAATGCAACATTAGGTAATGCAGAGTCAGACATCCAATAAAATGAACATATAAGAAGGGAATTTAAACCTCCAGGTTGGCTGAAAATATCAACACTATGCAGCAAAGCTGTTATCAGTGACAGCTGGCATCACCCTGAAAGATCTTTTTCAAAGAGTAGGAGCTTTCTAATTACTGAAAACGTGGTTTGTTTATGCTGTTACTGACATAGCTGGATCACATATTCAACATCCAACTTAGCCTTGTGTTATGACTTGCTAAGCTTCTAATTTACCTGTCAAGCATCTCAGAAATTGAACTTTCCCTTTAGAAACACACATAAAGTTCTAGCAGTGAGCTAGGCTTGAACAGAGCTGAAATGACAAAGCACAGGCTGATTAATCAGTTAATTCAACACAAAAGAAATAGTGTCCTACAGGGTGAAATGAGTATTTCACTGTCATCTTGGAAGACAGGTCTGAAAAGGTACTCTTCAATAAAATTTAATCTTTAAATTAGAAAATTTACTCTTTAATGCATTAACTATACATGATATACATGACCCCAGAGTAAACTGTGGCACCATATTCCATCAATTTAATAGTTTATCTATATTTAGGCATCTATCTTCCATTAAGTATCTTCAAGTTTCTAAACTAACATATTCCAATCTATACTCAACTAATCTATAATTGTTGTACTGCTACATTAATGAAAAACTAAATATTCTTCATGGCAAAAGTAAATTGTTCTCTCGTATCTGTGATAGAATATTCTGGTGGATTAGTTCTTAGCCCTGCTAACTCCAAACCTTTCTCTCACTTACATAAAGAAAACTACTAAAAAGACAACATGCAGGTGTTCTGCTTCCAGCCAGAGCAGGATTAACTTTTGCAGTAGGTGAGAGGAGACATGGCTATGACACAGAAGTTATTCATTATTAATCAATCTGTAAAATGTTTGATAGAATCAAATTCATCGGATATAACTATAATAACTAGAATTTATCCTGTATTTGATGAAAACATGCATAAAC
Source organism: Euphonia xanthogaster (assembly GCA_034509185.1). Classification (NCBI taxonomy): domain Eukaryota; kingdom Metazoa; phylum Chordata; class Aves; order Passeriformes; family Fringillidae; genus Euphonia; species Euphonia xanthogaster. The sequence continues at coordinate 94,417,261 of JAYDZK010000001.1, read as the reverse complement.
TATGCTTATACACCTCATCTGAAAAATCACTCCTCCATTTTTGTGACTTACTGAAATAACTTACTAGTTACTCTATTCATGCACTAGAATTTTTTTAAATTAGGTTTCTTAGTGCATGACACTTTTTTATCATTACCCGTGTAGTGACAAGATTTAATCTGCTAATATAAAGATCTGAAAGACAAAGAAACAACTTCAGTCTAGCAGATACAAACAAGAAAATTATTAAATTGCCCATTGTATTTCAAATTTGAAAAGATGGAATCAGAAGTAAAAGTTTGATTTGGGATTCTAAAGTAGATGTTATTCCAGTGTAAACCATCTGGCAAGTTCAAACTGCAGGAAGAAACAGAAAACAAAATGTATTAAACTGACTTTATTTGATCTTGAAGACATAAATACCCACCACATGAGTGCATCACAGATAATGTGTTGTTTTTTGATAACGTGGGCATTTATTTGGTGTTGTTGTATACAGTTTTTTGGACTGATATGTTAACATGATTCCCTAATACAAATTTTAATACTCATGCAGTGTAGAAAAATAACATATGTATGCAAAACAGGGTTTAGAATATTTTTTTAAATTCACTAGGAGGGTACATCCCTACTTCAAAGATTTTGCTTTACAGTCATAACATTTAAATAACCTTAAAGTTATTCAGTCTAGTGATTCTCAAATAATTGGAAAAACTGGAAAATATTAATTCTTTCCTTAAGAAAAAACCCAAAACATAACCCTAAACATAGAATCATAGAAGGGTTTGTTTAATTGAAAAGTTTTGCTTAGTGTATTTTTCTTTCTGAGTGTTACCATAAATTAATTAATCAAAATAAATGACATATTTCACATTGATTTCAATAAGCTTTAGATCAGGTTCAGCATGGCTTCATTTGGGAAACTGGGAGTAATCAAAATAGGCAATCTGAGGCTGAAAATGATACAATTGGGATATCTATAAATTCACCATTTAATTAAATATCAGTTTTAAATCAGAAAGTATGAAATAAAATTAATCCTTTACTGCTAGATTTTTACATAAGCCCAGTGGATATGAAAAAGAAAAAACATTACTTAGATAATGTCATTTACTATTTTTTTAGTACATAACATCATTATGGAAAGTAAAGTTACGTATTAATGTAATTCAGAATTAAACACATGGATATTAAATATGCAATCATATTAAACCCAAAATACTTATCAGATTAACTGTCACTTATAATCCTTCTGTGCTTTTATCTCTGGAGTCAGAGGTCTTACAGAAAAAGTACACTGGAGATTTAAAATGGAATCTCAGGATAAACCACAACTTGATTCTAAGAAGCTTTTAATATCCTGAGACACATCAGTCAGATTAGTGAGGTAATTAATTAAAATGACAGAAAGTACTTGATACTGGCTAAAAATTGTATGGTGGTCAAAAAAGAAAAAATAAGTAAATTATTTTAAAAAATTAAAATATTATAGACATTGAAAGACTGTAGGTGCTGTTTTCCTAAGATTTCTATTTCTCATGATTGATCAAAAGAAGTTTTAATTAAAAACTTAGAAATTGTAGTTTTGGCTGTTTCACATTTCTGATGCTGTCTACAGAACTCCACGTTAAAAAAGATTTTTCTTAGGATTAACCATCCCAGATGACTCACTTATATGGTTATTCTTAGACATCCTATTTCTCCACTGCAGCCATACACATATCTACAATAGGAGAAGAATTGTATAAAATAGAGTGTATTTTTTTTTCACTAGTAATATCATTTATTATCCATGTGCAATGTATTATGTGGTAAAAGCAAATGTCATCATTACTGTTGTGCTGATGAACATACCATTCCTCTTTTTAATTTCAAATTTCTATTTAACAATTTGTATGAAATATAATTTTTATTTTAATTTAATTTATAACCACATAACCAAACAGTAGGATAACAGCCAATCAATATGATAATGAGACAAGTTAAATAAGAGCACAACTTGATCAGTTGAATTTGGGTGGAGATTCTGGAGACGTTTATCTGTTAGATTATTATTATTATTATTATTATTATTATTATTATTATTATTATTATTATTATTATTATAGTAGTAGTAGTAAACTAATTTACTAGGTATTTATCGAATCTGTGATTTTCTCTTTACAGCCACTTTTAGGTGTATAAGATGAAGACAGAATGACACCAACATTTCTTTTTTTCTTATGATATGAAAGTATATCAAGTCCGCATCAATTTTTTGGTGATATAAATGACTAGATGTCTAGGGTGTCCCAATGAGTCTGGGTCCAATTGTCAACCATACATTTTATAAATATGAGCAATAACTCATGATCTAGTGGCCTAAGAAATTTTATAAAAATAGGACTGATGATTTATCGAGCCAGCAACACTGGCTCTCACTGTAAATGGGAACCATTTTGAAACAAAGCTGAAGTAGTTTGGAGAATCTGGTATAAAACAGAAATAAAGTAATCAAGATTGTAACAACTGTGAGCAACTGAATAAAAGTCTGTTCACCGCCTGAATAATTCAAAAAATATTAAATACTATTTTTCTCTTGCCATAGAAAGTTCAGCATGGAGAACTGAAAACTGAATGTAAAGTAAAATCTCAAAAATCAGAAGTGTATGTGGACAGAAGGAAAAAAATGCATGTTAAGAGGAAATATTTTATTGGGTGGAAAGGGGAAGATGTCAAAAAGGAGAGAGAAAATGTTTGACTTACAGTAACTTTGAAATGGGATTTAATAAAACAGAGAGTGAAAATATAGTGATTCATGTTTTCCTAAGTGCTTTGTAACTTTTTCTAATGCGCAAATGCTAAGCAGCCTTTTGGGAAATACCTCAGTCACAAGCCAGTTGGGCAGACTCTGCTCTATGAAAACAGACTTTTTAAAAATACATAGTTGCCTGAAATTAAGTTTTGAATTGCAAATAAATCTTAAGAAATATCAGGAATCCAGAGTATTATTGAAGTCATTATGAGCTTTGTGTATTCAGCAGATTTTTTCTAACTTGTGGATTTAAGGCTTCGGAGACAAGCCTGAACTATTTGGCTGAAGTATTTTCACTTCTCAGCTGAACTACAAAATGGGAGAAGATGGAATTTTTTGAGTTTAATATAAACTTATCATTCTGAGAGAGTTGTATGCATTATGAATAGCAAATTTCCAATTGCAATACTTACCACTACACTGTTGAAAGAATTATTGGCATCTGGTGCCTCCAAAGATTAGCAGTCACATTCCCTAATCAGTTTGACTAGGAGAGAATCATTAAAGTAGGAAAGGTAATCTGGGGTGCAGATATGTTCAAAGGGACAGGAAGGAGAATATATAACCCCAGAGTACATTTATTTAATTTAGAGAAATATTCTGCTGCTGATCCACCCAGACATGGGTAACAATGAGGTGATTACATGGCAAGAACAGTAGCAAATAAATAAATAAATAAATAAGTAATTTTGAATGCATTTATTTCCTTTATTTATTTTGGCCCTAAAGTAGTAAATTAAAATGAATTTCACAATTTTTCTCTTCCACCAGTGAATATATTAATTCTGTAATTCTGGGAGTGCAAGAAAGAATAACAGATGAGTTTACTGGATGTCAGACTGATTGATAACTGATGAAGAAAGCACTCATAAGAATTATTTATAAATGTTAGAAGACACATCTCCACTCAAACACACACACACACACACAAAGGAATAAACCAACTTTTTCTATAGATGTTGACAGCTATGAACACATGCATTACAGATTTAACTTAATAGCAGAAAAGAAAAACTAGGGTTAGGATGTCAGTAGCTCAGGCAGAGGCAACAAAAACAAGCTATTGACTTCCATTTTCATTCTGAATAGGACAGGGTGAATCCTCAAATATTTGCCCTGTAAAATATGGGATTCACCCTAGACCGAGAGGCCTCTGACTTTTGTCATGTCATTTTCCCCAGACTACCAGAGAAATCCTTAGCACAGCACCTGTGAGGCTGCTTTTCTTATTCTGGAAGGAGCTTCTGAAATAGATAAAATGAGGCCCAACAGAGAAGTATCTGCTCCTCTCCACTGACTGCAATCAGATCACTTATAGCATGGATTAAAGCCATCCAACAACCCTTGACTTTGGAAATAACTACTAATAAATTACCTTGGAAAAAGTGATTTCTTGCACTTTATTACTTATACATAATATGAACAAATGCTCTTAAAGGATAAAATCATCTTTTGTGAATCATAACCTGATACAGAGGATTAAGAATTCATCCTGTAAGTCATGGAGTATGTCCTTGGGGCAGGGCTTCAAGCTGAGAGCTTCATACCATCCTTGAGGCCACAACTTTATTCATATTATTCCTTAGCTAGTGTTAAAAGAGGCTTTTGCTTCCTCTGGCAGAGGTTGCAGAGGCTGCTGGTATAGATGCAGAAAATGGGAAACATTTAATTTCTTTTCAATGCATGCTTATGACAGTCCCAGCTCAATCTGGGCCTGCAAAGTTCTCTAATTTCTGCACAAGATTCAGAAAATCTCACAATTTTCTCTGAACACTTATATTTTTGATAGAGAAAGACCCTTCTGTCAAGGCCATGGAAACTATAGCGCTGTTTTCATCTACCACTCCTCCATGCAGATCTAAACCCAAAGGTAACCCTTTTAAGAGAAGGGTTGTAACAAAATCCCTTAACCCCCCTTGATTGTAATTGATTATCAATTAATTATCAATTAATTATCAATTACTCCTGGGGAGATTCTGATTGAACAAAAGAGGATAATTTTTCACAATCAGCAATTGGAATAATCTTACCTGAGGAAATGGTGGATTATCCAACATTGCACTCTTCTAAGATATGGCTACTCAGGATGCTAAACCATCTTGTCTAGACCATGTTTTTGACAAAAAAGATTGGACTGCATGATCATTGAAGTGTATTTCAACCTGGTATTCTATGTTTCTATGAATATAGTATGTTACATTTCATTGTGCTTTTCAAATTTCAACGAAATAATTTTACAAAACTCTTTTCAATGTGTCGCATTTTAATAAATACTTTCTGATCAATCAAAATTTGATATTGTTAAAAAAACCCTACATTTTTTAGAGAATTTTTTTTCAAAACAGACTCATGAACTCCTAGGTATTTGTTTTAACTGTTGATCTCTTTCTGTTGAACTGTTATGAGACATAAGCAAATTTGTGATATATATTAAAGAGCAAGATTTTAATGTTAAATACTAAATGAAATTATTTAATTTTAAACATATGTAATAAAAAAATTTTTGCATGCCTACGCATACATGATACAGTTTTATCGGTGTTATAGGCATACATTATATATCGCATATAGGACATGAAGATTTTGCCCTAATTACTGTCTGTTAAGACTTAAGAATTAGAAACTTTGGGGGTTTTCAGTTATGTACCAGAATTTATATAGCATGTTTAAAATGGAATTGTGATGAGAAGATGTGAAATGAGATCCTGAATCTTTTTTTTTTTTGTTATATACTGTTCTCTCATGGTCTGTTAATAATTTTTCCCGAGCAAGCAGATTTTTTATCTTGATGCACCATGGCTGCATTTCAGAACAGAATGACATTTACCATAAATTTATCACTGTATTTCTAAAGATGGAGATAAAGAACATTATTCATTTTCCTGTCAAATAGACATTTAATGGAAGCTTGAGGCTTTGTCCTGTGTGAGGTAAAAAAGAAAAAAACTCCAAGCAGCAAATTAAGAGCAGGCTGGGAGTTTTATTACTTTGGAGAAAAGTTCTTAAAACAAGGCCAATGAGACTCTAACCAGAATGAAAAATTAATAAGACATTCTAGATAGAATGCATTTAAATGGCTTATAGTCAAGAAAATATATCATTGTATTTTAAGAACTCTGTACAGTTAAAACCATATGGGAACTTTTACAGGTCCTTTGGCATTGGCATGATGCATCATTTTTTCCTACAGGAAAAACATAGAAAGGTGGCATGTGTCATCAATAAAGCCTTCCAAGGTTACCCTTATTTACATAGAAAGAAGGATATTCCTATGTTTGAACTGGTGCCAAACAGCTTAACTCTATCCAGTTCTGAGAAGTGTGATAATACAAAAATCCATATAAAGTATTACATGTCCTTTTTCTTAGAATAGGTGTAAAGAAGAGTAATGAAAAAGTAAAGGTGTTTTAGCTAAATTCATAGCAATGCTCACTAGATTAATAAAGTCCATTGATCTAGAGAAAACAGTTGGGAAACTAAGACTAAGGATAAATACACAAATAACAGCAATTAGACATTCCAACATGTATTTTGTTCCTATTTCATTATATTTATT
>JAYDZK010000001.1:94383937-94408296 GCA_034509185.1 Euphonia xanthogaster | reverse complement strand
GTTGCTCCTGCTATATTCAGTTCCTCCCCCTCCATGGGAAGAAAAAGTGGAGACTTAGGGGTGCCTGAAAAGCAGGCAGAAGGCAGCTAATGGTTTCTTCCTAGTTGTCACACTAATTGAAGATGAGTAAAAATCACATGGCATATGATTTAATTGGCAATAAATGACATGTGCACCAGAGAACTGGAAATCTGTGACGTGCAGTTTAAAATTCAATATGCACACTTGTCAGGCCTCTTTACTCTCAAGTATAGCTCTACATCAGGGGCTTGGTGTTACATGCAAATAAATGCTAAATGGACTAGCAGAGTAATTCTGCACATCATATTCATTTATAAAAGCTAGCGTTTTTCCTTCAAGCATGTACAGAGCAGCTGTTCTGAGCTTTTGTTCACATGTCAGTACCAATTTGACAAATTTTAAGATGAGCCTGCAGTATTTTCTCTAAATTGCCCAAATTACCATGAAGATAGGTACATTCTCAGACTGCTGCTAAATGTAACTGGTAATGCATGTGTGCTGTACAAAAAGTGGATCAAGATTAATTAAATCTCTTTACTAACTCAGAAACTTCAATTCTCAGTATGTTTATGATGCTTTTTGATTAGCTTAGGAGAATCAGAGTATACCAGAGAGCTGGGTGGACCTTGAGAAGGTTTGGGTCTAATTTGAAAACCTAGGCTTTTCTTACTAGTTTTCCTAAAATCAGGGAATGAGTAAGACATTCCTTGTCTTCTATATTGATGACACACTCTAATAAAAAGAACAAATATGTTACAGAAATGTAACTTGATCTCCTAAAGAATTTTTGACATGCTGCTTATGCCTTTTCATTTAAAAGCTATGTCCATTGAACTTGCTCTGGTAGTAACATTTCCTACTGTTTGAGTATAACAAAAGAGATGTCTTAAAGGAGTTTGTGGGGTTGTTTTGAGTTTTAGTTGCTGTATTTTTTTTTCTTTTTCCATGCAGGCTTTAGAAGCCATGTTGGTGCAAATAAGAATTAGTTTGCTTCTCCCTGTATTCTCGTCCTTTGCTGTGTTTCCCACTGAGCTTTTTTGTGTAATTTCACAAAAAATGAATCTCTTTTTTTGAGATTCTTCATAATCTAAGGTGCTGGAAGGTGTACAAAAATGAAAAATTAGTTTTGCCTGTGGTCTTATGTGAATACTGTCAGACAATGTTGTCATTCATGTTTTTGGAGTATGATCTATCTATAGCTTGAGCTATGTTGACTATCTAGGATTCATGAATATGGCCATCAAGAAGAAAGGCAGTTAACTTGCACTGTCAACAGCTGAAATCACAGCATCTCTTTTTATTTACTTTTTTTTCTAAATTTTCCCTGGACATGCAATGAAGATGACATATTCTCTAACTTGTTGTGGGGTTTTATGTTCATTCTGTTTTTTTCATATTTAGTTTTTCAAGTAATTCTGCTATTATTACTTCTGTGTATGTGGAGGAGGGCTTCTGAGGGAAGAAGGCATGCCACTTAGTTTGTCATAAAAGATAGACACTGACTGTAATTTAGAGCTGCCTTTTTTTTTTAACCTATGTAAAAACACTGAATGGTTATGAAAAGGCTTGAAATTAAGGCTTTCTAGTAGCAGCCGTTGCACTAAAGGGGGAATCATCAAAATTCAAATAGTGCTGCTGGAAGCAGCCTTCTTACTGACTTGGAATTAATGTGGAAAAGTTATCTCTCCAGGTGACTTCTGCCATCAGAAGTTGAAGTTGAGAAAAGTTTTAGACCTTCGTGTCATCACTAGCTGGCTCACGTCATTAGTTTGGCTTAGAGGTGTACTGTCCATGACCTTCAATTTACTGAAGTTGTTTTTATTTGGTCTATCCTCAAGTCAACATTGACTTGATATAATTCCTTCCACTGGGAGTGTTTGTTTATCTGCTGTAATAACAGCTCCAATCTATTGTTTTTTTAGTTTGCCTTGATTTCACTTATCTTCAGTTATTCTATTTTCAGCTTTAAATTGTTAAAAACTAGGTCATTAATTTATTTGTTAAATGTGCCTACTATTGTTTACTGTTCAGATAAAGCACGTATACCTAATTCACTGGCAAATTGCAGCAGGATTTATGGATTTGGGCAACACTGGTAATTTCAGATAAGAGAAGATAAACATTTTGCTTCCAAGATAGTATGTTTGTTTCTGCTGAGCTTGCAGAATCATAAATGCTTTAGATATATGCCTTTGTTTATCCTAGAACTTATTAAAAAAAACTGTCTTGCTTGATCTTCTCAACAACAATCACTAAAAGCCTTCTCTGTAAATATAATACAAAAATACAGTATTTTATTATGTTGGTCTTTCATTCCTGTTTTTATTTCAGAGATCTCATTCAGAGTTTGGCAATGTGGTGGGAGCCTAGAAATCATCCCTTGCAGCAGAGTGGGACATGTATTCCGCAAACAGCATCCTTACACATTTCCCGGCGGGAGCGGTACTGTGTTTGCAAGGTGAGTGCTGAATAGCAGTGGTTTGGGTTTCCTCAGGCGGTCAGCAGGTGGCAGTAATTTCCTTTTAGGGATCTCCTCTTTAGAAAAATTTGCAATATTATCTGTCATGGTAAAATATTAATTAAAAAAAACCAAAACTAATGACTTTGAGTCAGCTATGTAGGTTGAGAGAAGAACCTGTGAGCTGAAAGAGGGAAACTTCTGGTGGACACAGACTGACAATCTGGAAAATAAGGAAATGCTTAGCTTGGCATTTCATCAATATTGTGTGTATTTGATTTTAAAGAAGGCTTTATTTTCAAAGCTGTCATAAAACTCTATTTGTAGAAACAGTTTCATTGTTCACTAGAAGCCACAATACACTAAGTTATGAATATGGTTTGCTTGCTTTTCATTAATACATGATCAGCATGTGAGACGCAAGTGATTAGGGAGACTGATTTCAGTATTTATGCCAGTCTGTTGGCAACTTGGTTCTCTATAATATTTGCCTTTTCTGTGCTATGTTTAAAAATGCATTTTCTATAGACCTAGGAAATTGCAGTTTTAAAGGCTTAGATTAATATGCCTGTTAATTTTCCTGCTGGTACCTATGCATAGCAGTAGCTGAAATACTGAGCTGTCTCCTCAGTTTCTCTTCTATAAAGTGCTGTGAACAACATGTTCATAGTGGTTTTGACTTAATATGGATAAAAGTATTGCATGAATGTACTGAGGGCATTTTGATCAAGGCTGTATCAGTTGTAGCTGAAGAATCACTATAGGTTTTGGTTTAGAGACTTGAACTTGATGCTCAGGGAGCTAGAGAAGTACAAGTCTCGGCTAAAGATTCTGTGGGCTAAGAGCTGGAAATAAAATTGTTTATTTACACTTGAAGGGATGTGGAGCCCAAACTCTGTTTAACATGAAGCAACATAGAGTGCAGATGTACTTAAAATCATAATAATGTTCTAAGCTGCTGATATTTTTGGACTTGTGATTCACTTTAGGCTGAGGAATCTCCTTAGGGTGTAGCTCTTCCCTTCCATGCTGGTAATGCCACCAAGGTGTCTTTATTGAATTTAATATCTGCTAAAATAAAGTCACTGTCCTGGTTTTTTCAGTGTAGTAGGCACGCTAGTATTTTTTTTCTTTTTTCCCATTCTTTGAGATATATATTTTATTCTGCAGTGAAAAATGAATAATAGTGCTTATGTGAAAACAAAAGCTAGCAATGAAGTGTCCTCAGTACATCACATCTCTGTTCCAACATTTATAGTGTGCATCAGGAGGGTTGAAAGCTTTACCTTTTAAACTGCATTATGTAAGCTTGGGATGCAACTGGTGTAGTTTAATGAGGTTTTGAAATGACAGTGTCATAACAAGGAGCATGGTTAATAAAAGTGAATAAATGTATGAATATACTGCACAGTTTTCCCACTCCTGCAGCTTTTCCATCTTTGGGGTGTTGCCAAGATACTGCTTTTCTTGTGCTGTAAAGAACTTTCTTGGATGTCAAACCAATATAATGGGATGCCTTAAAATCAATTTTAGCAACGAGAGGATAAGAAACCCTAGGTAGTAGGATATCCTTGCAGTACAGGTGTTATAATACACATGTGTGTAGGACCATGGTGCCAAGAAACTTAGTGCATGGAATCTGTGCTGGTGGTGCAGTTGGGACGTGTTGGCTTATGCCGTCATTGGTCTCTTGGCTGTAGGCAGCTTGTTCTGGATTCCTCTTTTTTTAGCTGGCTAGTCAGTATGCACTGCCTTTTGGCAGCCCAAACAGGTTGGTAATTTTGGGTGAGAGACTGGGAGTCCTGTTTCATGGGAAGGGAGACCGCATCACCGTGTCCTAGATGTGTGATGTGGGCAGGGACAGCTTGTGGCCAACAGGATTTGTGTGACCAGTGCTGCCTTAACACAGCATTCCAGCGAGCCTTGCAGGCCCCAGTCTGCTCCAAGCAAAGCTGCCTCTGATCTCTCAGTGCTCTGTTTCATTTCCTGGCTCAACATTAAGTGCACCCCATACTGTGTTCCTCAGCACCCTGAGTTCTTTAGGGCCTTGCTAGTCCAGACAGTTCTCAGCATCTACACAGTGCCCATATTCATGTCACACGAAGCCTGAGCTGTTCTTCCTCCATGAGTATGGGCCAGTGGGATACAGGCAGGCATTATGGCCTTGAAAGTGCCTTTGGGGTCGTTAAGCCCTGGCAAACAAAGCAGTTCCTCTCTCACCACCAAAATCTGTTTGGCCTCTGGGCATCCAAGCTGGTTGCTGGGCAGACAGCAGGGGCTGAGTGACTGACACTCACACAGGCCTGAGAGACTGCAGGTGAAGATACATTCACATAGATTCTAATCTGAATCTAGTAGGATTTTACTTACAAAAAATTAAAGGAATCTTTGCAAGAAAAAAATCAGTCCTCAAACAAAAAAATTATTCAGGTCAGTCTTGTGAAATTTTTATTCCCCACATCATTTTTGCTCAGCAACCTGCAAGCCTCCTCACTTAATCCTGATTGTTTTGTCTTTTGAATTGGAAAATCATATTAAAGAAGTTATTGGCTTACTGAGTTCACTCCACTTGCTTTAGGTGAGCTTTCTGCCAGATGTAAAGTAGAGCATGGCAGTTGCAAGTGAAATAAGACTTAGTTTTCAAAGCATCAAATTATGAACAGTAGAAGTAAATGAGTTTTACATGGAAGCCAGGGGAAGGGAAAAGCCATTGGACTATGTTGCAGTCCAAAAGGAAATTAAAAGACACCAATTATATAAATACAGGGATTTTAGTTAGAGATGTTTGATTAAAAGTAAAACGTTTGGATTATGATTTTTTTCACATTGATTATTTTAATAAATCTCTCTCTAATTTTAAAACATTTCCTCTTACCTCAGCCACAGAAGACTTGTTTGTTTCATAGCCTTAAGTGTTGTGACAGCTTGTGTCTTTTTGGAACTTTGAGTGCTCTACTGGTAGGAATACAATGAAGAGTGAAAATATCTGTATCTTGCCTGTGTTAGCATATTTGTTTTCAAGAATGTAAAAGATATTTTTTAAATATTGCTAGTTGTTAAGATTTTCATTTCCAAGTAGTTTGCTTTATCCAGGTGAACACTCACTGAATTTGTCTTCTGTCAACTTACTCTTATAAAAAGATCAACCAAACGTCAACCTAATAAATTCCATGAAGTTTGCAGAAAGAACTGAAAGATGTATGTTAAATTCTGGATGAAAACCTGAAGCAGTGATGAGGGTGGAAAAGATATAAATTTCATTATAAATGCATTGATTTCAGTTATGTTACTCTAATGGTTTTCTATTACTTGGGTCTTTTATAGGGAGTCTGCTGCCTGACTTGAGACAGCTGAGTGTATAGTACTGGGAAGGGTTAAAATCAATTTGAGGAAAAATGGGATGGTTTAATTCCACCTAGAGAAAATATAACCCATGTGTTTCATATGATTGTCCCTAGAAATACACGCAGGGCAGCAGAAGTCTGGATGGATGAGTATAAAAATTTCTATTATGCAGCAGTGCCTTCAGCCAGGAATGTACCTTATGGCAAGTAAGTCACAAGTGCTTCTTTGCCCTATTTGTTAATCCTTCATGACATAGCACCTTCTGAGGTGAAAGCGATGCTTAATCTGATGTTGTCTCTAACATATTTCTGCAATTCTACTGTTCTTGAGTTTTCTGTGTATTCCATAAAATATATGAAGACAACAGCCTGACTCTGAAAACTCCTTTTATTTTCTCCTCTAGTATTCAAAGCCGAATGGAGCTCAGAAAGAGACTTAGCTGCAAACCCTTTAAGTGGTATCTTGAAAATGTTTATCCTGAGTTACGGTGAGTTTTGGCTGAAACAGAGTTCATATGGCGTTTTCTTTTTTGCCCTCCCCAGAAATCATTGGTTTCTCTTCCTCAATCCTTGGATGTAAAGGATGTGTTTTACTTTATCTGTGAATGCAATGCATCATGCAGATTTATTTGTTTTTTTTTATTAGTTCTGTTCCTAAAAAGTAATTTTTCCATAGTTAGCTGCTTTTTCTACTTATGGCAACTACAGCTGCAATATTTTAGAAAAGAGTGTCCAAAGGACTGGACTTACCTGAGCCTGGAATTAGTCTCCTACCCAAGCCATTTACTCAAAAGCTCATATTCTGTATCCTGTTGTCATCTCTTTAAAGCTTTTGCCTATGCCTAAGCCCATGCCTAGTTAAGTGAGGAGACTGAATCTTGTTGCAGTACAAATGATGACATTCAGCAGACAAGAGGGCCTCGTGTGTTTGGCAGACAAGGGTAGATGTCTAAGGCTCTGAGAAGCTGAGTCTCCTATTCCTTCTTGTCTCCTTTTCTCTTGTCACTGAATAATCACGGACTTCTGGGAAGGGCTGAGAAGAGGGAAGTGAGGGATGACACTGCAAACAGTTTGTGTAACATGAACATCCTAGCTAATGTGAAATCCTCAAAGAGAAATACTTTTTGAAAGGATAGAAAGATTTTGGTTAAATAATCCATTAAGAAGTATGTTGGTCAGATCTGAGCCCCCTAAGTAGTCTGACAAGCCTGTCAACCTAATACTAGTGTAGTGGTGTAAGATATTGTGTGTATCTTGTAAGAATACTTGAGGTTTTTTTCCTGGGGCCACTTCATGTCAGTGGTGCTAGGCAACTGCTAGAGACATACAGGCTTGAGATGCAAAAGCAGCATCAGCTATTACAGCCCCAGTGCAACATGTGCAGAACCATGCCTACTAATGAGTCTCAAACCAAGATGATACTGAGGAAGTAAGTTTTCCTTTATTTTCTCTTAAGAGTGCCAGAGGATATTTGGTTTTGTTTAATCTGTGAGAAAAAATGTCTCTTCTGGAAAATGTGCTACCATGAGCATTGCTTACATTTAATGTTGTCTTGTTCTGTCATCCCTCATGTGCTCATTCTGCTGGGTTGAATTATTATACTCATATTATAGTTTGGAGTTTTTAAAGGCTCTGGTATGCCTTTGTTTTACTGTTCAACATGAACTCATGGGCTCTACCCACAGCTGTACTTTGCTGAATGGATGTGCCTAGGTGTTTCCATACTAGGGGTGTACTTTATGTGCAATCATTAGAAAATAGATACCAGAAAAACTTGTTTTTTTTTTTTTTTTTTCCAATTCCTAACCCCTTTTTTAACATTTCAGTAAAAACAGTCTGAGAAACAGGTAGTGTCCTATTTCTGCCACAAGCTATGTTGCCTGAAAAGACAAATGAGCTAATTGATAACATTAAGCTTTGAGTCACTTTAAATGATATGTCATCTTTAATTTGATTTTTATGCCAAGTCTGTATGTTCACCCTCTTTCTCTGGTACATGTCTTCTGGTACTGTGTGTATGGTAAGCTTGCAAGTTTACTCATGCTTGATCAATTCATGATTAGATAATTGCCTCCCCTCAAAAGATGATTGAGATTTTCTCATGATAGTCATCACTCATCCTTAACCTCTCATCTTAAAAATACTCTGAGTATTTTTATAAACAAGGAGTTTAAAAAAGAAAAACTAAGAAAAACCTGCCAAACAAACCCCAAACTGAATCAAGCAGATGTTTCTGGTTTTGTTTTAGGGTACCTGATCATCAAGATATAGCCTTTGGGGCTTTGCAACAGGGTACCAATTGCCTTGACACTTTGGGCCATTTTGCAGATGGTGTTGTTGGAGTTTATGAATGTCATAATGCCGGGGGAAACCAGGTCTGTATGCCATTAACTTTGCTTTCTACAGTAAGTCTTAAACAAAAGAAGGAAAGTGAAGCTAAACTTTTAAACTCAAGCAGTCACTGTGTATTGGTGAGAGAAAGATGAATCCAAACCAGCACACCAGTTGTTGTTACAGGTGGGCTAAAAAGCTTCTCCCTCTGTTAACGGATTACTGCATCCCTCAAATATAATTTTGCATTTTCAGGATTAGAATCTGAGCCCAGAGATTCATTCAGTGAGCACCACATTATCCCCTTCCTTTGTCACTATTAATATGTGCTTTTGCACTAGAGTCCATAGCTCCCTTCCCAGAGGTTTTGTACTTGCATAGAAAGCTTTTTTCCAATGAAATGGTGTGTTTGATTTTTTAGGAGCGGTTTTTCCTTAAAAAAATATTTGGGTTGCATTAAGCATATGGCCTAAGATCAGCAAAATAAAAGAATGCTTTGCTCTGCTGCACTGCTAGTCATTTCCAGTTTGCAATAGTGGAGTAAAAAAAAAAAATCTGTCATAAATCCCCATTTGGCTCTTCTAGAAAACAGCAGTGCCTAAATGTTCACTCACAGTAAGGGGAGTGTTTTACCAAATCCTTCTAATTCTGCTCCTAAACTAATTGTAAATGTGTCAGATCTTTAAATGAAAGCATTAATTATTTCAAAGAATCTATTTATGCAGTTGTGACTTAGTTATCATTCATGAAATACACACAGAGGTTCTCACTGCTTTGTGTGCTGCTTTGTCACTAAATCCTTGTCAGATTAAACCTGACTTTAAATCAAATGTAATATTCATGTGTCAAGTGTAGCTGTTAAAATAGAAGGCTGACCAATTAAAAACTACTCTTGAATGAGTGTCAGAAGTTTGCTCTAATTTAAATTAGAAGGGGGAAAACCTAAAATAAGATGAAGCCTAAAATGAAGTAATTCCTGGAAGATGTATGATGACAATTCATTCAAATCAACATGTGAGAAAAGGCTCCTTTCCCTGTTATTAAAGAGAATTTATCTGTGGCGGCTTTTTCAATTACCTTTATGAAAGTACCCTCATCTTTTCAGAAACCACAGTGGGGTTTTTGGGAGAAAGGGCAGACATGTCACAAGTGCCTTGGAGCAGAAATCTTAGAATTTTCTGCTGATGTTGTGTATTCTTTGTAGATAAATGAAGTTATCTTCCTCTTTCAAACTCCCCTCCCCGGAAGCCGACCCTCTGCTTTCTATGTTTGTTGTTTTTTCTCTGGCATTGACCTTGACAAACCACTATGCACTTGCTCTGAACAAATACCTTTGAGAGGACATTCAGACAGGTTAAGAGGCAGAATGGGTCAAACCCAGGTTTTATGTCCAAGCAGAATTTGTATTGGGTTGAAAAGAAATGACAGCATGGGAGGAGAGGGATAGGGGAACAAACCACAGTCTTTAGGTCTGTACTTTGTGGTTTGCACCTTATTCTTATCAGGAGGTTTTTTGGGGAGTTAAGGGCATTATAGGCTGTGGCAATCTTCTATAACTTGAAGAGTGTACTCTGTGTTATGTTCAACACAAGTTAAAATGCAAAACCTAAGTAAAAATGGGATTTCTGCCCCCTTTTCCCCCCGCTCTCCCCTCTTCCAGGTAGGTAGAACTCAGTGGTAGTTGTGCACCTCCAGAGGGCTGAATCACTGGTGGTGTGCTTGACAATATGCAAATATGCAGGGTTGTAATAAGGAGCTAAAGGTAAAACCAAATGCATTTATGTTCAAGGGGGAGGTTTCAGGTTAGTTTATACACTAACTTTTTATTTCTGGTTTGACACAGATTTTCTCAGATATTCTGATTTTTGCAGTAAAGCTATCCAATTTCCAGCCTGTGCCCTGAGCGTATACACTGCTTACAATTTCTCCTCTGGTGTAGTGGAACTTGTTCCAGCATACCTCCATTATAGTCATAGTTACTGATCTGTGGAGGAAAGTATCTATACACTGTGTCTTGTAACATGAGAGGCCATCATGTAGATGTTTCCAGCAACAGAGCTGGGAGCTTTCATGAAGCAGCTGTACTTTGGCTTTTAAAATTGTTAATTTCTTGCATAATTTCTGTTGTGGCTGAGGCTCATACAGCTTTTTGATGGAAGAGTAATAAAGGCAATAATTTCAAGGCTCTAACTCTGACTGCAGGGTTCTCAGATGCAAGTTTTACTACATCCCTGACAATATTTTCAACTGTCATTTTTCACTATAACTCTTACCAGGGAAGAGTTTGGGGCTGTTTGTAATTCCTGATAAGCTCTGAAAAGAATTTGCTTAATTCCTTTAGTTGTGGCTAAAAAAAAGTGGCTATTAATGTTTCATTATTGCCATGGTTTGACCCTGGCACAATGCCAGTGCCCCCATGAAAATACTTTCTCTCTGGTGTCTACTGTGAGATGTGACCAGAAATAGAGCAAAGCAGTCTCCAACTTAGGAATAAAGGGAAAAAAAAAAAACCTTTATTAACCTACAACTATATTTAAAAAAAAGAAACACACACAGAACTCAGAATGAAAACCTTCCAAAAACATTCCTCCTCCTCCCACCAAATTCCCAATACATCACAGTAGGACAAAACCTTGGATTCTCAATTCAGTTACCACTCCTCCGATCACTAACTCTCAGTCCATCACCACCCTTCAGATAATCAATTCTCAGTTCATCAAGAAGAGAGTCCCTCCTGCACCATGGGCTTCCCCATGGAAACACAGTTGGAACCTTGTGTGTTTCCATGTCACACATGGCACCTCCTGGAGAACATTTGCCATCCTGACATCTTCCTTCCATGCCTAGTGCTCCCAAAACTGGACATGGACCAGAGCTCCTTCTAGGGTTTTCCTTTTAAGGGTGCATTGCCCAGTTCTGAAAAGAGCACAGTCTCTCACTTTTGGGACACCTGTTCCCCCCCAAATTTCACCCCTTGGGGCCAAGGGGTCTCAAGAACAGAGATCTTCTCCTCCACCGAAGATCGAGGGTACCGCCACCCTCCTCACCCATTGTCTCTGTTCATGCACTCCTTCACATCACATCACTGCATTTTCCTGGCTCCGAGCCATTGCCTCCCCCTAAATGCAGTCTCTGTGCCACAGGAGCAATGGCTCTATCCATGGCTATACAAGAAAAGTCCAGCTAAAGGCCACTCCAGCATCTCCTCCCACCTAGGATTCTTCTCGACTTCTCTCAGAGGTCTTTCACTTGCACAAACTTGCATCACACTTGCCCATTTCCCGCTATTCCGTCTTTATCTCTCTTCTCATTCAGCTCCAGGAGGATCAGCATTTGTAAGGTTTCCATCACCCAAGAAAAGGGTTAAAATCTCAGGCTCTGCCTGTCCGGAACTCCCATGCTGCCCCACAGGGCACCTTCTCCCTGCATCCCCCTTTTCTCCTTCTCGGCCAGGCCGTGCTATCAAATTTCAAGGTGGCACTAGCACGGGCACAGGCTCCCTCTCTCTCCCTCTCCCTCCGGGGGTGGCAGGGGGCTGCCCGATGTCTCTCAGTGCTCCTCCACCCTTCCATCCTGCAGGGGCCTTCCCCTCCTTTCTCCGTCCAACCTCCCAAGAGAGCGTCCCCCTGGGAGTTCTCTGCTTTTAACCCCTCTGTGTTCTCAGAGTGGTATCCATGTCCTCAGTGGCCACCAGGAGCCAGTATTCAAACCTGAGCACCTATTGGTTTGACCACAGCATCCCAAAAACTCACTTCCTCTCAAACCAGGACAACTGGGGTTGGGCTCAAAGTCCCCTCTGCTTTGTAATACACTTTGTGACTTCCCTAGTCTCCATAACTCTTTTACTAAGCAAGAATCAGCTGTGGTGGTGCATCTGATCAGTGTATGCAGAGTTAATTGGCAGGTTAATCAGCACTGATTGCTCAGCTGAAGGTGGCTGAACTCAGACCACTTCTCCCTCACTTCTCCTTTAGTTTCACCACAATCGATCACACTACCTTTCACACCCCTATCAAGCTGTTCATTTCCTTGGTCTTTAGGAACTTTATTCTGCTTCATGTTAAATGTCTGTGAAATCTGCCCATGGCTACAAAAGGCTATAAAGATGGATTAAAAATGGATTATTGTATAGCCAGTTTAATTTTAGGTAGATTCATTATCCCAGTCATCTTGAAATGAAAGGACAAGAAATTTTGTTTGCAAATTTCAGGATTAACATTTTGTTTAATGTACTTTTTTTCAACAGAAATATTCACTGGTTGCCTGATGAAAACAATTTATTAATTATTTTGGAGAAAAATCTGGATGTTGATTAAATCTGATTTGTCAGATTCAGTTCTATATCTTTTCAGCCTCTAGTCTGTTGTACAGAGTTTTTCTACTGGATATGTTAAAAGAAGTCTTGAAATACAATAAACAAAACAGCAGAATATTTTAAAATAGTATTTCATGCCAGCTGAAAAGAATTCCAAGGAAAAAGGATACAACTGGTTTCTGGATGTAAAGCATGTGTTCCCTCTTCAGAAGCAGTGACAAATCCCCACCCTTTAGGTAAGTAGGTTTAAGAGCAATGACTGAAATACTTTCTCACTCCTGATGTTTGAATATTGTGCAACTCTGGGGACTTTCTAGTGCATGTAGTGTGATGCCTTAAATAGAGATAAGGCAAGAAATGGGACATACTAAGGCCCACATCCTGTAGAGCAGTAGAAAAAGAGCTTGAGCTGTCACAGAACTCTGCTTTAAGGGCAGTCAGGTTTGATTTGACTGTCGTGGCTCATGCCACTTATGACAAGGTTGGAGTGGCTTATCAGCTGCTTTCTACATGGTGGCTTGTTTCTGATTGTCATGGAAATATGGATGGGATGCACATCCTTACTGTCAAGCTCTGTTTCTCCTAGTGTATGTCAGAAGGAACTATTAAGTTAAATGAAAAGCTAAAGAAGGAAGAGAGAGGAAGCTCTCAAGCTCTTGTACTGGTGGTGGAAACCAGTATGGTGCCTTGCTTTGGTTATTTTGGAGCACTGGCTACATTCTTCTGCAGGAAATAGATTAATACAACTAAGCCCTAGAAGAGAAGGGGACTTGGTGATAAATAAAAGATATTCCTTACTTAGAGGATTAGGGGAATTAGAAGGATCTATGGTTTTTTTTCTAGAAAAAAATAAAGCAGCGAGACTAACACACCTAGCACTTGTTTTGTGTATTATATATTAGATTACCTGAGAAAAACTAAAAATAGAATATATGGGGACTCAAAAATGTCTTCCTTGTGAGTTTTATAAATTAGACAGCTAAAGTTCATTTAATCAGCTCTGTTTTCATCCGATTCCTCTTATCTAGAGAACAATATTCCCAGGGCAGACAGTCATGCACAATATCTGTTTGGCTTGCCATGGACAGCTGGGCAGCCTTAGGCATGCAAGATGCTC
Source organism: Euphonia xanthogaster (assembly GCA_034509185.1). Lineage (NCBI taxonomy): Eukaryota > Metazoa > Chordata > Aves > Passeriformes > Fringillidae > Euphonia > Euphonia xanthogaster. The sequence continues at coordinate 94,394,710 of JAYDZK010000001.1, read as the reverse complement.
ATTAATGCTTGCTCGCTGCAGGTGTCCCCTGTGTTCACCCATGAACACCTTTTTCTGTTGTTCCTGAACAAAATAATGTGTTTGTATTGAAATTCTCAAAACTCAGTCTTGCAGAAGTGCTCTGAGTGTACAGCTGCTCTCTGCTTCCAACAACTTCTATGTAGCATGATGCCCACAAGACATTGTTCTGGGAAACACTGAGGACAGATAGCAATTAGAAATTTCTAGTAGCCTGTGGTGAGTGCCAGATGCACGTTTACCTTTAGGTACTATCAACCACATGTAGCTTGAGGTCCTGCTTGCAAAGGGAAAATCATAATCATTTTCCAGTTCATGAGGAAGCTTGTAAACAATTTTCCATATTCTCCAAATCATTTTTGCATTCCTTTGGAATTCAAGGCTTATTAAATAGCTAAATGTGATGAGGAATGCAGGCAGAGGAATCTAATGAAGTTTCAGGCCATTTTGATGAGGACATTTACAGATGCCCCAGGAAAGGTATTTGCACTGGGAATATTTTTTGGGCTCAAATTCTTCCAAAGTAAGTCCAAGAAAACTGACTCACAAGTTGAAATATTTCATACCCTATGGCCTTTTAACCTCATACTTTCCAAGAACTTGTTGGTCTATATATGAAATCTTAATAGCTAAACCTCTCTCCCGACTTTCCCCACGTGCTCCCTCAGCCCTTCAGCTCTCCTTTGCTAACAACCTGACCTTACTGAATCAGGATGTCTACCTTGTTCTTAGCAACCAGTCTTCTTTGTTCCTGTTTAGCCTTTCTCTCCCTTTCTAGTTTAATAAATGCTTTGATTTAATTTATTAAATTTTAATTTTAAAAACTCCAGACTTGCCTTATATCCAACTCTCTTGTCTGTTTGTTTGCACTGCCCTTTTCCTGCAAAGCTTGGACAAATGTTGAAGATATTTAGGCAGAGCTAAAATGACGGCAGAGAAAAATGTCAAGAGGATTTGGGCAGGTTTTTACAAAGTTTCCTGTCTGAAGTTGTCAGGGGAGCCGGTGCGCAGGTATAAAGTAAACCATTCAGACACTTGGGGATTTTGCACATCTAAACCTGGAAAAATAGAAGATTAAGACTTTAAGTGTCTTCTGAGATCATGGGGAGGTTGCTGGGATAATCTGCAAAGCCAGGTTTAGTGGTGCAGTTCCACTTCCACAACTGATTTCATGAACAAAGCCCTAGATATAAATAACTATCTAGTGGTAATGAAATAGTTCTGAAACAAGCACTGAAAGTCAATTTGCTTTACTGAATCAAGATCCTTCTAATAAGTTGGCTTAAATTGTGAAAATTCATAATAAAAATGAAAATAAATACTTGTGTATGTAGTAAGGATAATAAAACTTGCTGTTCAAATTTAAAGTAATATGACAATGCATCTGTTAAATATCATGGCTGTGTTCTGTCAGTCTGAGACAGCATTTTTCCAAATCAGTTTTCTATGAAATCTTATTTCTTATTTTCTGCTGTTATCAACTCAAGATATTTTTTGGTTCATGTGACTGTTGCTCATTTAGAAATGGTAAAAAATGTGTTAGCCCTTAGCTAGAAATTTTTTCCTTTCTGGCTGATTGTGTGGCTTTCTACCACTGTGCTGAGAATTGCTAGAAAGGATTTAATTGTTCAAAATGAAAAATGTCAGTGCATATGGCTTCTTCAATATTGTAACAATAATTCTGGCATTCTCTCTGTAATTCCAAATGTTTGGAACTTCCTTATGAGATGCTATCTCATCAACAGATCACATTAATGCTCTGTGGATTAATGGTGACTCCCAATAACTAAGATCTGTAAGATTAGACATGGAAATATTTTTCCACAAAACTGGTTTGTTCTTCACAGTATTTGAAATATCAGTGAATAGCAGGAATTTCATCAGCATACACAGTGGCAACACCTTCAATAAAGTTACTGGTTGATTTTGTACAGATTTCAAAATAGGTTTGTTATATTTTTAAAGTGCTTTGGTGGTGAATGGGAAGAAGGTAAGCAAATGCTCTCAAAAAAATCTGTTCTTTGTTGCTCCTAAAAAATTTTAAAAGTTGGCACATTTTTATTCAAAGTAAATTTTAAAAAATTATGGAAAACTTATTATATAAAAACTGATGGAAATTTTGGTTTTATAGAAGGCAATAATGGTCTCCTTAAATGAAAGAGTTTGTTGCAGCAATTAAAAAGAGACATAACTTAGAATATGTTAGACAAAAGGCTAAATCACAAAATCAAAACCATTTTGTTCGGTGTAGAAGATGGTCTCTTTTGTCACAATCTATCTCTGATGAAAAACCAAACTGAAAATACTGTGCATCTTCCTGCTTTGGGCTTGGGGGTTGTGCATACAACTCAGAACATCTGAGTGATCCAAGCTGCCGTAAAGTATGAAAGAGCCCCATGCAAACAGACACAGTAAGGTCATGATTCTCTCATGGGGCACAGACACATCACAAAAATGACTGACTTCCCAACTGCTGTCACTTTAGGACACTCAATTGAAACCAGATTCGTGGCTACTTACCAAAATTTTAGAACCAAAAATAGTTGATTAAATCAATCAGAAAGCTGGGAACAAATGTTTTGAGGCAGAGGAATCTTGATTAGTTTTAACTCATTTAGTGTCAGTAAACTGGAAAAATATATCATCAGTCTTAAAAAGTAGCTAGAAAACAGATTTTCTCCCCCTCTTTAAAGAGTCTCCTGTTGTTTGTTGCTGTTTTCTGAAGTAGTAGCTGTGATTAGAGCTTTGCAGATAAGTTTTAAGATGCAGTGACAATTAGTGTCATGGATTAATGGAAGTCATCTACAAGGGATTTTTCTGATACTTTATGTAATTTGTTGACAGGAACATTATGAAAATCCTAGAAGAAAGTGGTCCAACAGCAGGCAAGGAACGTTTTTCATTCTGGATTGGAGACCAGTATGGGGGAGGATGTGGGGGGAGTGCTTCAAAGACAGCAATTCTTAGAAGTCTGGTTGAAGCTTAAAATGAAAAATATGCTCCCCTGCTCCTTGTCTGCTGGTGGAAAAAAAAATGAAGAAAAAGAGAAATTATTCAGTAGTATCATATATTCTTAAAATAAAAACTTGTTCCCTTGACAGTTCCAAGCATCATTTACAACACATTCCTTCTGACTGCACTGAGGATATTTGTCTGATAAGGATATTCGATAAATTAAAATTAAAATATTATACTTAAGTACACAAAAAATTAGATTTTCCCACTGCTAAATAATAAAGTAATAAAGTTAAAAAAATATTCCAGGAAAGGTGAAAAAAAAAGTAAAATATATTGGTAACTATTATAACTGTCATCTTGCCCATATGGAAAGAATATATTTCTAGGGAAAAAAAAACAAGTTTCAAAAATAGCCTAACGAATTCATCCATTTGCTCTTAATTTGAAGGCTAAATACTAAGCTGTCTTGTAAAACAAAAAGGGTTTCTTCATGCAAAGAGATATTAATATAATGTTTAATATGTTTTAATGTGTTTTAAAATAGATTTTGTTATTAAAAAAAGGCAATGGGAGCATCAAGTTAGATCTGATAGTTTGTTAGAAAGGAGAAGTTTTATGTCTAAGTAAATTATTTCTACTTATTTATTACACTATGACACACCATTTCTTTCAGCCATTTTATGTTTCATTTTCTTTCAGTTTTTGTGTTGAACTCACTGAAGATTCACTAGAAATCATTGCACATTCTGAAAACTTAACTTGAGCCTGGGATATAGTTATTCCTCTTTAAAGGTGAAGGAGACATTAATGCATTAGCTGTCTTTTGATTTCACATGGTATTGTAGTTTAGTTACCAAGCTCTTGTATATGCTCATTGAAAAAACATTTTTTTCAGGAGTTCAGTCTTAAGAAATGGGATCAACTGATGAAATAAAATATGTTGGTCATAACAGCAGGTTAGTATATGGTAGGAGGAGATTAAAGTTTATGTAATAATCAAATATTCAGCGAAGTTTCTTTTCCATAATTTCGTTGTGAGGCTTTACATCTGATGCCTATGTGGGTTATCACGACATGAGTCCCTATATGCATGGATATGGAGATGGCACTGAAAGAAAAAGTGGACTTATGTTTTGTAAACTTGTGGAGATACTACTTTATTTCATTTTTATCACAATTTCTAAGCTAAATAAGCAATCAAAATAATGGGCTGATTTTCAAATCTTGAAACAATCCATGGTGGTCAGCATATTATTTTGCAACAAGCTTCTTTTAAAGTTGTGAGAGGCATTTCACTCAAGAGTGCCCAGATCTGCAGCTATAAATTCAAACTGCCATGTGAACAGAGAATTCAAGAAATCACCATGTTCCATGGTCTTAGAAAAAGGTAAGGAACTTAAAATCGCCAAAGAAACATCTAACATAATTTCATTAACTTAATCCAAACACTAATTCTTCTGAATATATCAGAAATTTCTGAATGGAATTCTCTACTTCCCTGTCTCTGTCAGCCAGGAATTTTGGACTGAGTTTGTTCCTATTGAGTCCATTGCTAACTGGGGATGATTGACTAGGACATCAGTTTTAAACCTGAAAATTAATGTGTAAAGAAATATATTTTTAAAGTCTCATATCTTTCTTCAGGAATAAACTAACATCCATGTAAGTAAAGCTATATTTTTTCCCGATTCTCAAGGGTCAGAAATGTTCTGGGTAGTCAGGCTTGGAGTTCCTTGTAGGTATACTTGGCAGTATCCTTAGAAATTACTTAGAATCTCTAAAGAGAAACGGATCCATATACGTATCAAATGGCAATATAGTTAATCTGGGAAAAACATGCACATTTGAGTGACTGGTTCTAACATGGGGATATACTGATCTGTGGGGAAATATCTAAGGATAAAACTATAAAATGGATTAAAAGAAATATTTAATTGTATTTTTAATTAATATTAAATTATAGTATTCAGTCCTTTTTTCCAAAAGTAGAATGAAAACATTTTTGGTTTATTTCTATTTGAAAAGGTCCATGCAGCCTTTGACAAAAGAAGCTGAGTTTAAAACACAGACTTTTTTGTTCCTGACCCTTTTGATCCCTTAGAAGAAGAGAAACCCCAAGTTTTCAACTTACTTATGGTATCACTGCTTCAATAGCAGTAGGTCCCTATATACTAAGCTGAAATTATCTCAAAATATTTGAAATTATTATTTTCTAGTCAATAATGATAATAAATAAATTTTGGAAAACCTTCAGTATCTATACTCTTTTTGTTATGGGCTGTTTCTGTCATCCAGAATGGATGCATGTGTGGGAAGTTAAAGAAAATCACTAAGCAGATTGAAGGAAAATAAGGATATTGCATTTGTGGGGCATTTGTCACAGAAAAGAATTTGGAAGGCTGTTTCTAGAGCTCCTACTTGAGTTCCTCCTCCCATCCACTCCACCCAAACAAGTTTAGTGCCGTTTGCTTTCTGTCTGGCACCCACTCTAGCATTGGTTCCTCTCCATTGGAGGGAAAAGGTGAAAAAAAAATGTTTTGCTTGGGAGGCCATGCAGTTTTGCAGTTATGGTGGTCCTTGGAAGAGACAGAAATATAACCCTCCTGAGTAGGACAGCATCTAGAGCTATGCCTCTCCTACCTCCTGAAGGACTATTTTGGCCACTGGACTCCTACTGGAAAACCACTGGTGCCATATCTTACTTTTCAGCCTTCCCTGAGCAGAGTCACAACAGTGTTTATCAGACTTTAAAAATTGCATTTATTCATATGGTTAGTGTGGGAAAATAGAGGTGATGGACCACTGTCTAAATTTCAGGATGCTTTTCAGCCTCTAAATCCTCTCTCAGGTAGGCTCTCAGTGTGCTGGCTGCCATTTCCCATATTCTCTGCACCTAAGACACAATAACAATTCCTACCACAATAATATTTTATATGTCTGAAACTATTTGGATCTGAAATTTTCCGAAACTGAGTTCTGGGAAACAGAAAGTTTTGTCTAAAAATTTGAGTAGACTGTTCAGCTGAACAGTGTGCAAAAATATACAGTTGATAAATTATGGAAGTGTTCCTGTAACTTGGAATTATGAGAGCAAGAAAATTGCTTTCAGTGAGATTTATTCAAATTGCAGCTTTACATCACGAGTTGGGCATGGTTAGTGTTTGCCTCACTGGATTTTAGCTTAGCACCTGAGGTGTTTCAATGAGCAAGGCTGCACTGGGCACTCATGAGTGATATAAATATTGAATAAAAAAAATTGCCAGTGAGTTCTCTGCAACACTCTGCTCTCATTCCCTATAGCTATTCTTAAATGTTCACAGTTGTGAAGTCTGACACAGTTTTACAGTCATAAGAGAGAGTTTCCTACTTCTGCAGATGGTCCTGATCCTAAGAAGACCATAGCCTGTGACTTGAGGTTGGGATACATCTGTCTAGTTCCAGATGCCTACAATGAGATTCATGTGAGTCATTGGGATGAGGTAAATCCAACCCTGCAAATGCCTCTTTCATTCTGTCGACTATGAAGGCTGTCTAATATAAATTGGATCAGTGATGAATGTTTACTTTTCATTGCTACGGAGTTCAGTATATTTTCATTAAGGACAAATGTCTGCTACAAATGTCCCCACGTTTGTTTTCTGCAAAACAATGGAAAATATCATGTGCAGTACAAGCTCGTTTGATGTGGGGGGTCCTATGAGCTATGACCAAACAGAATGGAATGGTCTCATCAGAATGATAACCTTCTTGTAGGGACAAATGATATATATATATTTTTCCTTACTAGTGTATAGTGGAAGTAATCTTGCAAAGGTCAATAGAGGGAAACAGCTGATATTAATTCTATAGTGCCAAAAGTCTATGATTTCTCAAATAGTCTGCTTTTGGTGAACTATTTCTACAACTGTATACATCTACTATATATGGACATTTTGAATTTTTGTTAATCATGTATTAGTTTAATTTAAAGTTACATTATTTATACCATTTTTCCCTAGGTCTTCAGAGGATTTAGAGTCTGATTCCTATTGTTCTCAATGTCTTTGGGGGTCTAGAGTTTGATTGATATATTTAATTTTGACCATAATTTCCTTCACCCATCAAATTCACTAGTCAATCAATAGATAAGTCACCATGCTCCTATTTTGTTTATATAGATATGAAGCTCTGAAAAACAAAGGGAATTGCATTCTAGTGTTGCAAAACCCAATTAAGAAAAAGGAAAATTAGAATCAGGTTGTTTCCTTTTCTACATCCCTCCCAAATTATTGCCTTTGGTGTGATTGTTACAACCACATTAAAAATACAGTTAAAATGGAGTATAACCCAAACCCTCTCTATTTATAATTCGCTTTTAGGAAACAAGATTTTGAGAAAATGGAAACAGTCCAATCAAGAGAATCAGAAAACTTGTATCTTGGTTTTAAGAAATTTTAGAAAATATAGCAATATTAGGAAACTGGTAAAAATTAGCAGTTGCATGGATGGATCAGAATCTGAAATAGTTTAGAATAAACAACAATTAATACTAGCTACTGCATGTAAATGTTATATTATGAAAATAAAGGTTGTATTTCAGAATGCTTTCAAGCCTAAAAAAACCCCTTAGCTATACAGACAACTTCCAAGAGAAGAAGACAATACAGGGTGTGTCAATGAAGAGTGATGGACAAGAACATACATCTGCAAACCACAGACGCCACAGTACAACCCAGCCATGAACGAATTTACCCAGCTGGCAGAAAGCAAAAGTTCAAATCAAGACCAAAAGTGCCAAACAAAATTATTTTGTTTCAAATACATAGTTCCAGACCTGAAGCTGTCCCTAAACTCTTCCCAGATGTCCTAACCTTAGTCAAATATTTCATTGTGGAGTCATGCTGTGAGAGCTCTCTGGCTTGTTTATTCGAGGCTCCAGGAGGAAAGATGAATTCCAGCAGCCTGGAAGAGTACAACTGAAGAGGCAGATGAGGCACTGAGCTGTTCCAGGACTTTCCAGTTTGGGTTTCACTGAAACGAATATAAGATTTTGGGAATGCTAATAATACTTAAGGATACAATCACATCGAACATGCTTCCAAAAGTATTTAAAATACATTACTTCTATCTATTTAAATGACATTATTCTTGTAAGGAGACAGCTGTTGGGTGAATTATTAAATACTTACTTTTCTGGTACATATATGGTCCAAATGCCCCACACAATAACACAAAAATGAGTGTTAAAATACATTCCATCTGTACCTTTATCACTCATCTGTACCTGATCCAAAAAGTGGCAGATCTTTCCCAGTGAGGACTAATCATTAAACTGGTGAAGCATATCCTTGAAATAAATAAGCACACGTTATTTCAGGCAGTCCTCTTGCAACTCCTTTACGATGATCATATTTAAGTAAGATTAAAATCTTTACAGCACAAATACATTCTGTCTAAAATTCTACTCAGTTCACAAACTTGTAATAAAACAATGCTTTCAATGCTTTACTCTTAGCAAGGAGGAGAAAGGAAAGGCTCTCAAAGTTAATATGTTGTTTTTAATTGAAATGTTTGTATATCAGAACTTTAGAAGCTTCATCAGAAAGCCTTTGGTATTTGTTTAATGCAACACCTGCATTCAATTTTTTTTTAAAATATATTCCCAAATATAGAGTCATGAATTATTAAAAGTATTGTCAAGGATGACATATTGTTTTGTATTCTCGAGATTGAGATACATAGATTAACCTGAATCAGAGTGTCTATCCATACACATAGGTATTGCTACTCTAAGTTTGGAAAAAAAAAGCACAATTCCTGATATTTAACGCAGTGGGAAACTTGTTATTTTTCAAAATAGTTACGTTTTCTTCTGCTGTGGGCAAAGAAAACTAACACAATCATTGCATGTAGTGATGGTTTGAGATTTTAAGAGCAGCCACTTACCATTAGGGTAGGGAATGTCAGCCAATCACTACATGCATGTCAAATGGCACTGGTCTTACAGGCAGTGCCAAACACCAATGCTTTGGTATTAAACTAAAGAGGGAAAACTGTGCCAAGATGGAAGAGTGCATTGCTGCTAACTAGTAACTTAAAAAGACATATTCTGAGATTTCAGCAAGGCTTTTGACACAGTCTCTCACAACATCCTCATAAGCAATCTCAGGAAGGGATGAGTGGATAATAAGGTGGATTGAGAATTGACAGATCAGCAGATCTCAGAGTGCTGTAATCAATGGCACAGGGTCTAGTTGGGGCCTGTCACTTGTGGTGTCCCCCATGGTTCAATACTGGGCCCAGTATGGATTGACTTTTTCATTGATGGCTTGGATGAAGGGGAGATGCCTCTTCTGCAAGTTCAGCAGACACAAATCTGGGATGAATAGCCAATACCCCAGAGTGATGTGCAGCCCTTCAGAAGAACCTCAACAGGGTAGAGAGATGGGCAGGGAAGAACTGCCTGAAACTCAGCAAAGGCAAATGCAGAATCCTGCAGAGGGGAAGAAGAACCCTCTGTGCCAGTACAGCCTGGAGGCTGACCTGCTGGAAAGCAGCTCTGTGGAGAAGGACCTGGGGGTCCTGGTGGACCTGTTCATGAGCCAGCAGTGTGTCCTGATTATCAAGAAGGTCAATGGGATCCTGGGAGGCATTAGGAAGAGTATTACCATCAGGGAGGTGATCCTGCCCCTCTGCTCAGCCCTGGCGAAGCCACATCAGGAGTGCTGTGTCCAGCTCTGGGCTGCTGAGTCAAGGGAGACATGGACCTCCATGAGCTGGTCCAGTGGAGGGCAACAAAAATGATTGGGGGACTGGAGCATCTCTCTTATGAGAAAAACCTGAGGGACCTGTGCCTCTACAGCCTTGAGAAGACATGACTGAGATGGAACCTCATCAGTGTCTATAAGTATTTGAAGGAAAGGTGTCAGGAGGATGGAGCCAGGCTCTACTCAGTGATGCCAATATTGGTGATGCCAATCTTGTTCAAGCAGTAGGACAAGAGGCAATGGGCAGAAACTGATGCACCTGAAAGCAAGGAACTTCTTTCTTGTGTGGGCAGCTGAGCACTGGAACAGGTTTCCCAGAGAGGGTGTGGATTCTCCCTCACTGGAGATATTGAAGAACCATCTGGGTATAATCCTGTGCCATGTGCTCTGGGATGAGATCAGAGAGGTTGGACCAGACGACCCACTGTGGTCCCTTCCAACATGACTCATTCTGTGATTCTGTGAGACCCTAGGAGATTCAAGCAGCTACAACATTCATTCTTAACTGAGCTGCAGACACCTGTCGGGGCAGGGTGGGGGGTGTTGTGAGGAGGATTTCTAAACTGGGGTAAATAGGAGTGTTTCCAGAGTTCAAGGTCTCAGTGGATGTATAAGTATGTTTTGAGTGTCTACCATAATCAGGCCATGGTGTGTCCCACTTCCCTTGGTACTCTTTTGTAAGAAGACCTGAGGGTGAAGGCTTGTGGGTTGGCACTGTGTTAGATCTTAGTCTGAACAGCCTTGTGCAAAGATAATAACCGTGACTAGGAGCGAACTTCATGTAGCAGAGGCTGAGTTATCAATACTAAACTTTATTTAAAGGAATTAAGAACTTTTTAAAGGCCTGTACTAGGCTGGGATCCTGATGTGATGATGTAGCCATATGTCTGACAGTCGTTAGATTCCAGGTTCTGATCTGGGCTTTGATGCTCATGGCCCCTGCAGTCTTGAGGAAGCTGTTTCCATGCTCTGTGCTTGCAGAAAGGAGCAATGATATTCCTCCTCTTCCTCCTCCTCCTCCTCCTCCTCCTCCTCCTCCTCCTCCTCCTCC
>JAYDZK010000001.1:94348586-94383837 GCA_034509185.1 Euphonia xanthogaster | reverse complement strand
CGATCTGCAATGATATTCCTCCTCTTCCTCCTCCTCCTCCTCCTCCTCCTCCTCCTTCTCCTCCTCCTCCTCCTCCTCTTCACAGAGAGGTTATGCAAATTCATTACTGACTGTTTGTGAAGGTCTTTGAAGTAGAAAATCACTCCATAATTACTAAGTATTATTTAATAGCTCTTTTATAGTAGGCATTTCCTTCTGAATTTCCCTGTTTGATGTTTCATTAAAATGACATCATGATCACTTGAAAATTACAGTGGTAGGTCATGTGCTTGCCAGGATAATGAAGCATGAAGAATATAGACCTGCCTCCCCCTAAATAAATTAATTTGCAAAAATTACCACTGCTGAGACCAGACTGTAGGTCTCTACTTTCTCACATCCATGAGTCATATACATAAACATTTACAGTCATATACTTGTTCTTCTTTATTTGTATTGATTATTGTAACATTTATTTTAAACTGCTCTTTCCATCATACCATCCAGGAATTTTTCCTGTCACAGATGAAATATTGGTCTATTTGTGATCTATAAGTTAAATTTCAGAGGTTAAAACAGGACTATCATTTGCTGTAACTGCATTCTTAGCAAGGCCAACAAAAAATAAGGAGAAAACCACGAGAAAATAAAATTGTTCTACTTGATGTTGTTTTTGAGAAAGAACAATCTTTTGGTCCTTATGCAGTAATTTTATGAAGGTGAGCACGGGATGCTGCGCAGGGACCATCTCAGACTTCTGCTCCAGTGTATTTCACATTTCGGATGCTCAGGCTGTCTCTGAACTACTGGATGAGAGAGCCTCAGGCTCTTATTCCCCAAATACATCCTGTCCAGGAAGCTGTTAGTTCCTCTATGTGTCTGCAGGTCTTCACCTGAAGGACTCAGGCCTGGGCTTGATGTGAAGTTACCTGCTGCCAGGATGAGTATCTGGGAGCTGGGACTTTGGAAAACACCATTTATCCCACAGCTAGAAATAGAACTCTGGCACTGTGAGACAGACAGACCTTGCTAGATTTTAGAGAAAAATAAGATTTTCTTCTAAACTACCATAATGACTCTTCTATTTTAATTTATTGTTTATTTCAGGATATTTAACCTTAACTAGCAGTTAAAAAAAGTGGATATTATTTTTAGTTAATTTCTCTGTAAAACATCACATCTTAGGATAATAACAGAATTGGCTATTATGAAGTGAAAACCACTTACTGGACCCATAAAAATAGTAATTTGGCATGTTACTTTATTACTCTTTGGAATGATTTTTGGCTTATGAGTAGGAAGCATCTTCAAGTTACTTCTTTACAAGCATGGATTTCTATCAATAGCTAAAAAAACTGGGACATCTTTCAGGAGAAATATACAGAAATAAAGCATGGGCTGTTCCATAGTTTTCCTAGATTTTTATATTGTTTCAGTATAAGGATTATATGTAGTGGGACAAAGAATAACCATCAATGTCCATATTCTCAACTAAAAGAAACATAACAGGGAAATAATTCTACTTTGGATGAAAAGGCACACACCAAGGACCTGCATTCCCCAAATGAAAACAGATATTCAGGAGAGATAGCAAAACTTAATGTTCTGGAGAGCAGAACATGCTGTTAAATGTCTATGGCACCAGTGCAATGGGAAAATGTCTGGATATGCTCTTTGCCAAATAACTGTTATTTGTGAAGGAGTAGCTCCAAAGTCATATCCTACTGCTTTGGCACACTGAGAGATCCAACAAATGAAGACAGACGCTGAACCTGGCCTTGATGTATCCAGTGTAATTAAGGAAGAGATCTTAAAGAACACTTTCCTAGTAAATTAAAAAAGAATGTTGTTTTTCTTTTAAACTTTTAATGTTGCAGTGTATAATTCTTGGTATCCCCAGCCAGTCTAGTTTTTTATGGGTTTGGGGTTTTTTTGTGCTTTTTAAAATGGAATCCCACTGAAAACTGTAGAAAAATGGATGAAACAGTGAAGCTGAAAAACCTGAAAGTGAAATTTTTATTTGATTTTCTGAGCTTTAAAAAAAAAAAGGCAGATGAGCATAAAAACAATCAACACATTAACATAACAGATTCACATAATCATTCACATTCAGTTGCTACAATTAACTTTTGCTCCCTCAAATCACAAAAGTGAATTGTATATTACCCTCTTACCGGGGAGGGAAACAACAGCTCAGTGAAAGAGAAAGAAGCAGCTCTGAGTGTTCAGATTAAAAACTTGCATCCTTAGATGCTTCAACTTGGCTGACCAATTTTCTTTCTCAGAGGAAAAGAGACTTTCACATATGACTCCTGTTTGGAAATGAGTTTCCTTCCTACGACTCATCTCCTCCACAGGCAAAGAGAACATCCTCTCTCTGCAGGCTGCTGGCAGTGATGACATCCAGAGCCCTCACAAGCCTGAGGCTTCATTTGTCTGTCAGAAATAGGAACCCACCAGATAAATCAGTCCTACAGCCCTAGTTTTCCTGTGTTACTAAATTCATGAAAAATGTGAAATCTTTTAATTTAGAAAAGGCAAATGAAAATTTCATGTGTATCCTGTTTGGAGTTGGCAATTTGTTTGGCACGTGATTCTTCCTGTATAAAATAAAGGGAAAAGCTCTATTTGCACATTACTGTGCCCTACCTAGTCTTCACATAGCAAGAGAGATTATGTCTTTATTTCTGTGCAAGTTTATTACACATTTTCCTTCTGAATAGTTGTTGCAGAATAATTTTTGAGAATACTGGTGTTCACTCTTTTAAAGTTTGTTTGTTATGGATATTAGAATACAAAGTCTGATTTGCATCCTAATGAAATGCCCATATTCTACATAGCCTCCAGCCCATCAGTTATTTGAAATTATATTTCAGGTCACGCTCAGTTTAAAAATTAATTGAAAAGAAATTAGTCCCACAAGGATATAGCTGTGAACTGTAATTTTGAGTGACAATAGGATAAAAGACTATGGATTTGATCATGTCACTTTTAAATGCATTTCATATATGTAAAATTTTTAAACTTTCCACAAGCATGCATTTAAATTGATCTTGGCAGACATCTATTAATCTGTGTAATTCAGGAGCACTATAGGAAAAAAAAATAGAAGAATTTCTTTGTGATACTTATCACTATTATTTCATTAAAAATGCACCTGCCATTCTTAAAAAAGCAAAATCACCCCAAACTCCAACCCAAATAAAAAACCCCTAACATAAAGTCTCTCCTGTTTTATAACTGAAATAATTTAGTAGACTTACAGTCTTTCAAAGGTCTGAGAAGTCATGGCCATGAATCTGTCATATGTGATACATCTACAGTATTCCTAATGATACAGGAGACTGAACAACCAGAAAGACATCAATACATAGCAAGACTACGTGCAGAGAACCAAAACTTTCCAGTGTGCAGCTTCTGGTTCGTCAAAATAGTTCAAATGTTGATTGTGACAAACAACTGGAATGGGAAGAATCTGAAGGAAATGGAAGTGTTGAATTGGCCCTTACTAAACCATGAGGGTCCCTTTGGCAGTCTAGACTCAGGTGTTTGAAACATGGGGAAAAGGATAAGGATGTGATTTCAGGTGTGGGTTGAGACCTTGAAGTTTAAAAAAAAAAAAAAATTAAAAGGTTCAAATTCATTCCAGTCAATTCCTCTCATGTATAACTGTTTCAAAACGTCAACAGCTTGCAAAATTAATACAAATGTAGGAGCACATTATTACTCATCGAGAAGTAAGCTAGAATTAAAATACAAACCCCTCCCCCTGCTCTCAACCAGGTAATGACACTTTGTTCTGCATTACTGATTCACTTCTGCTAAAGTGATGATACATGCAGGTGATACTTTGGGCTTCTAAATTTATCATTTGAGGAAAGAGGGTAGGAACTAAATGTGTCCCTCCAAGGCTTCCTTTTCTGTCTTTCAAAGGTGAGGTCACTAAGGTGAAGAACAGAAAAATCAGTAACTCCTTAGAAGAGTTAAGAACACAGTACTTGAACTCTCTTTTAATGTTTTGTCCTATTGCTTTTCTTTGTCATCCATCTCCTTCTGCAACAGAATCTGCTTTAAAATATCTCCAGTCCAGGCCTGAGGATGTCTCAAGGATCTGAGACTGCAGACCGCTCCAGCGGTCTGAGGGTTTAGGGAGGGAGATCTGCTTTAACTAAACAACTGCAGTGAAGAGTCAGGGTGATGTATTCAAAAGTCAGTTTTGACACTGACCTTTAATTGCAATTAAGTTTTTCTCATAAGGATACTGGTGGGACTGATGGAGGAGAAGTCTTTCTCATTTCAATTTTAAGAGTCTACAATGTGAGCACCTAAAAAAATGAACTTAAATGAAGCTGATAGTGAAGAAAGAGCACATAGGTGAGTACTTTGCATTAGGACATAAGTATTCTTTCTGGAAGCTCTCAGCTAATGGCTAGAGAGTGTTTTACAGACAAAGTTAATTAAAACATAGCACAATTAATCATCTTTCCACAGTCTGTTTTGCCTGAGACTAACAGATGTATTAAGCAATAGGTGTAGATGAAAAAATCTGCTAACTAAATTTTCTGAATAGGATGTAAATGTACATGAGTAAACGTTAGAAATGTTTAAAACACTATTTGACTTTCCGGGTTAATCAGTTTTCTTAAAATAGTTGAAAGGGACCCATCAGGACTGCTAAGTCCAACTTTTGTCCCTGCACATGACAAGAACATGTGCCCTTGCACATGACAGAAATCACACTGTGTACCTGAGTGCATTGTATAAACACTTCTTGAACTCTGCCAGGCTTGGTTCTGTGACCATTTGCCTGGACAGCCTGTTCCAGGGCTCAACCACACACTGTGTGAAAACTTTTTCTTGATATCCAACCTAAACCTCCCCTGACTCAGCTTCAGTCCTTTCCTCAAGTCCTGTCCCTGGTCACCAGAGTGATGAGATTGGTACCTGCCCATGCATTTACCCTTGTGAGGATGTTGAAGACCTCAGTGAGGTCTCCCCTGAGTCTCCTCTTCTCCCAGCTGAACAGACCAAGTAGCATCAGCGGCTCCTCAGGAAATAAAGATCAGAAAATTAAATCAGGAAAAAAAAAAAAAAAAAAGAGGCTGTCAAAACCTTGGAGAGAAAATGGATGACTGAATTACACATTGGCTTTCTATGAAGAAAGAAATCTATCTTCTCTATCTTTTATCTTTCAAAACTTATGAAAAGTTTTGGAAAATAAGACAAAGAGTCCTATGCAGACAAATCACAGAATGTGCCATTTCCACAGCCATCTGCAATAAGGATATGACTGTCCAGCTGTGCTATATTGTAGGAAGTGAGAAAAATGACCACTCAGGACCTGCAAAGAGGAAAAAAATCCCTTGACAAGCCTGAAATCTTGTTTCACACCTCCCTCACCACAGGGGTTTTCTGTTCCACCATACCATTTATTAAACCTGCATCCCAGGCCAAATCTAAGCTGTAAAGTGTGGTGATTTGTGGAAAGCAAACCTAAGTTGCAGTTATCACAAGACACAAGGGAAAACAGATTAAGTAATGGACTGCAAGAAAAGAGCTTTTCCTAATTCTAAAGTTTATCACAGATTTTGGAATTGTCCCCAGCACTTAAAAACATAAATGCTGATTTTCAAAACAGTAAAAATGGCAGTGTCAAAATTTCTTTAAAGCAGTTGATTCAAAATGTGCTTAGGCAGAATCCCAGTACTTCTTATATTGCAATTGTTTATGGTTACTATTTTAACCCTCATTTGCAACTCCAGCGCTTTGTTAAGAGAGTGAATAGACAAATATCTCCAAGAGAGTGACACCAGCATCACAGGGGATATCATGGGGAGTGGTCTCAGACATCAGACCTGTTTACAGTTCATCAAAATCAGAAAGATAATGCTTCTTAGGCTTGATATCACTAAAGTGCAGAATGTGTGAATAAACCATACTTTCCAGGACCCTTGCAAGAGGTAGTTAAATAATATTAAAGGTAAATTATCAGAAATAAAAAGAATAGGATCATTCATTTTTGACTGAAAAGCATAAAAATCTTTAAAAGACACCTTTGTAGAAAGTCATTATGAATAAACATGTAACCTGTGAGAATAAAGAACAATTCTATCTTAAGATCTACGCCACATCAAGAAAGGAAATTGCTGGAAGCTGCTGAATCAAGCTCCTGTCAGCACCTCTGAGGCCTTCTGTGAAAACTTTGCTTTTCTTGTCAAATTCAAATGAAAAAAGAAAAAAAAAACATAAATCAAACCGAAAAATGAAAAAGAAATCCAAACAAAACTCTTCAAGCATTGGGATTAAACTTTGAGTTAGGTTATCTAGAGAGGAGAGATGAATTCAGTGGCCATCAGGAGCTGCAGGTCAAGTCCCACAGGACTCCTAATTAACCAGACATCTTCCAAAGAGTGCACATGGTAAGAAAATGAGAGAAGCAGCAAAGGTCAGAAGCAGAAAAGAGAAGAAAGTCACTAAAGGGTTAATCTCACAAGCAAGATACGTTTGTAAGCAATTTATAGTGCTGGAACTTTAAATTTTATCATGCTGCTTTGGAAACTGTGTGATTATTTGCTCTAATGTTATGTGCAAAGGCAATATTAGATATAAGTAATAGGTTGAAACATTCTGAGAGAGCTGTATGTCACCGTACAGCTAAGTACTCTGTTAATAAATATGGGGGATCCATGCTTGCTGAGTAGGAACAATGTAATTATGGCAGTCATCCAAGAGCAAATGAAAGGATTGGGATATGGTTTTTAAGGGCTTACATTTGAAATAGTTTGTTTCCAGCTCTCTGTTAGACAAAAAGGAGAGAGAACTGAAGAAGGCCACCCTGGAGAAGACCTCTGGCTGGTCCAATTCTTGTGATATTCCTAAGTCTCAACATTTCAATGAAAAAGGTGTGGGGTGATTTGCAGTGCACACGTATTTTCGCAGTAGCTGTAAGTGCTATATCTCATTGGATTTTGTAGCTTTGATGAATGTGTCTCAGTTCACAGCTGAGAAGAAATGCTAAATGCACACATGTTGTCTGATACAATGGCTCAGTTGAGAAGCTGTCCCTTGCCACATTTCAGTGACTCAGTTTCTTTAGACCACGTGACCGTGCCCTTAGAGCAGTAATTAATACCTCCCAGGTAAAGGCATTTGTGTGTTTTACTTCAAAGCGTTCATTTTAGCCTTAGATATGAAAGAGCTGGCATTTAGTATTGAATTCACAGGGAATATGTGGGTTTAGGCACTCAGATTTCTAAAGAGGAAAACAAGCTGTGAGTCCAGTCCTTTTGCCTGCATCCCTCTCTAAGTGGTCTGGGAACCTGATCCCACAGACGATGACTTGTTTGGCTTCCCTTTGGCTGCAGAAGCCTCATTTCTGTTCAGCATAAAACCCGACATGAAGAGGGAAGGTTGGTGCATGCCCAGGTTGTGCCCCATATGGAAACAGGAGGTAATTGGGGGATATTCCAGCTCAGAGCCAGGAATTCAGAACTGCCTCTATCCCTGCTAGTGTAGGCGTAGTCTCTGAGAATGAAAAGCACCATTGTTTCTTCTCAGACTTTTGGCAGGGTGCAGTGAATGTGGCTGAATGCTCTTCCCCCACCACATAAAAGAAAGACAAAATTCCTAAGAAGTGGTATTGGACAAATTCTGGAAAGTGAGTGACTGACTACAGCAAAACCAGGCGAATTCATAGCTCAGTAAACATGTAAAAACCAGAAAACTGACAATGACCCACTCCTTTCACTTCAGCTGATGTGTACAGAGCATGTGGAAACTTCAGAACTGTTAGTTGTGCCAAAAAAAGCATCACTGTGTTGTAAAATCATTATCTAAAATAGCAATTGCTTTCTAATTTGAATGTTGTATATCAGAGGTTTAACTTCTTCAAAAAAAGAAAAGTCAAAAATAGATATCTAAGCAATGCACATTTTAAAAAGAAAGTGAAAATCCATGATATAATGTTTTCAAGTTTTTTAAATTATGTCTTTGTTTTCATTCATCAGTTTCCAAGATTTTTTTATAAAAATCTGAAGGCAAAATGCAAGTGATATTCAGAAATAACCTAATAGGTATCTGTACATTATGTTGTGAAGAAATATGAGCCAGCATGGATATATAAGTACATCATTGTATTTATTATTTTGATGCTGAATCCAGGGCTTTCAATCTGTCTAGTCTTTCTTTTAAATAAGATTTGCTTCTCTTACCCTATGTTCACTGTTAATATATTCTTCTTCACTTGTCATGATTTTGAATCTGATCTAAAGTGTCAGAAGCAATAAGAGTCTTTTGATTGAAATCAGATCTTGGAGATACGATTTTGTGTAAAGAAAATTGACGGGTGACCACTGTTGCAGGAGAAAACTGCTCAACACACAATTTAGATCAAATACGTATCAAAGATTTTTTATGAATTAATATTGTCATGTAATTAACCAGCAAATACAAAACTATATATTCAGGATCAATATCAGGAATTGAACAGATAAATCATGATACTGGGGTCTTACCAAAGGTCACTAAACCATTACAAATTTCTAAACACTCTCCTGTAACTAATCGCCACAGCACACATACACTCGACCACAGAGACATGAACGACTGAAATGTAGTCTTTTATATCAAAGGTCCCATATGAGATAAACTTCACAAACTTCTTGAGCCCCATCTTAACAGTAGTTACTGTTTTGCCTTCATTTAATTCCACTGAAAAACTATACCAGAATCCCTCCATTTTCATGCTTAAAAACATTATTCTAACTTTCATCCTTCGTGTATTTAAAGTGAGCCAGAAGATTTTTCTTCTGGGATAGTGTTGCCCTTTAGTATGTACTGCTGTTCTGGTGCTGTCTCTCTTCCTCACCATACAGAGAGGAACAGCAATCTGTATTGCAAAATCCATTATAGAAATGGGGAGGGAAGAGGACCTCTAGGGGCTGTTCTGCTCCAGCCTCTGATGGAATTTGGGACAACTGTACTAGGGCAGATGGCACTTTGTCTGTATAGCTTATGTTTGAATACCTCGCAGGAAGGAGATTCCACAGCCTGCTGGGGCTCAAGGCCAAGAATTGCTCAGCCCTGGGGTTACCTGCTGGCCTCATCAATCCAGCTACTTTGCCTGCAACACAGAGCCCTGTTCTCTGGAGGCTACACAGAGGCAGTGTCCTCAGAAAATGCTGGTGATTAAGCATAGTAGAGAGCACATTTATGTTTCATGTAGTATGAGGTGCCTTGTGGTGAGTGTTGGCATAATTCCATCCTGCTGAAAGGATTTTGAAGAAACTTGCATGCAATGTCAGTTCGTTCCTCAGCTGTAAGGAATACTGAATATAAATCACTTATACTGATAGGGCAGAAGTGTTCACAATGTACTCAGTAGGTAGATGTTTGATTCGCTACCAGAACATCTCCTGAGCAAGTTTTTGTATTCTTTCCTGTCATGCACTAGACATGCATCTTCGGGATTAAATATTCCCTAGTGTTGATATTAACTCCCTGAGGGGACAGACGTTCTAAGCTTAGGATTGTATTTACTTGCAAGGACAACACTCAAGAGGCAGAACACATGAAAATTTCCTGAATCATCATGTCTCAGCCAGAAACAAAGAATTCTCTTCTTGAGTTAAAGTTTCAAGAATTCTTTGTTTCAGCATAAAATTAACTTGCAAGTGCAGGCTCTGTAAGTCCAATTTGTAGAGGAGGGAGGAGAGGATAGAGCAAACATCATTATTTCAGTATAATCCCTATCCTGTTTACATGTTCAAAAAAGCTAGGTTAAAATGTAAGCAGGAATAAATATCCATGAAGAGAAAGTAAAGGAAAACAAGCCAGCAAGTAACCACCCTACTATGTGAAACAGCATAAATTCCTTTTTCCATTTTATGTTTTTATCACAATGTCTTTACCATTGCCTTAAGTGTCCCATACTCTTGTCCCATATTGACATTCCTTATCACAGTCAGAAAAACTAGCATTGACTTGGCAAAAGCAGACCATGTGAAAAGACAGGATAGCATTTTTAACATTTTTCTTGGTGTGCTGAAGTGTTCTATTGTCCTGTATTATCATTCAGAAGTGGTAGAAAAGCCTCTCATTCCTGTAAAACATAACTATTAATGTTTTCAAAGCAGAATAGAAATGCAACTAATAAACATGATTCTGTGGAATTTGATTAGTTTGCTGACTTTTTGATGATGAAGCAGCACAGTATTGAAAGTCCAAACGCAAGCCTGCAGCCCCATATAATGGCTCTGGTTTATGCTTCTTATGTCTTTGCTCTCTGTCTACCCAGCTCTCACTCAGATGTTGTATTTCCATGCTCTAAGGCAACTCTGAGTGAAAAGTAAGTGTTGTGAATTCTAGACTCATTTTTCTGACACACAACGAATTGCTGGCAATGGAGTAGCAAAGCATATGCTGAAGCCATTTGGGGGCAAGTAGCAGCAGCTCTCAAAAACCTCTCTCTTGTGGCCTATGGTCACATTGTGTTTGAAAGATTTCTTTCTTTCCCTCAAGTGTACCAGATGGACTTTTTGCACATAACTTCTCAAGTTCTGTTGCAAAACATTCCTGTTCAACTGCAGCAATATGTTATTCCACTGGCAGTAGTGATCTGGACATTAGCTAGCTGTATTGTCTTTGGCAGGCATTAGTCTCAAGCATTATCCTGCTGAATGACTGACCTATGCTCCCCCTAGCATCTCAGGATGCTGTAGCCAGGCACATTGTATCCTTGAAACACATAATAAATGTGCTATGTTGCACAGACCTTCTCCCTCTATTGCATGACTTTCCAGATACCTTGAAAGTGAGAGATTACTTTTTGTTTTACTTCCCCCGAGCTTTGCAGTCAGGGGTCTCTGAACTTTTATAACAAAACTGACCCAGGAATCAGGTATGTTTTTTTTCTTGTGGATTTTGAAGGTGGGTGGATTGGGGAAGACGTGGTCATATTTTTCTGGCCTCTGTAGTGTCTGACTACCATAATTCCATTCTGCATTTAGTTTGTCTCCCTAGCTCTATAACAACACTCTGACTCCATTGGAATTTGGTATTTTTCTTGACAGTAGATATTTTCTTTGTGCTACTTAGTCACTTATGTCTGTCCTATTCTCCACACTTGGAGATATGAGCTCCTTCATCAGTTTGGTATCTGGAGATTTCAGCAGAGCTGCTCAGGGCACTCTGAGAATCTCTAACCCTCTTACACCCAAGTAATTTTCTGAGCATTAAAATATGGTATTGCTCGATTTCAATCTGTGAAACCTTTTGGCCAAAAGATATTTTTATCCCAGCAGAAGAGGAAAATCTCCTCCAAAGATGCTGAGTGCAAACTACAGAGGTAACTGCAATCTCCATTGCACACTAACTGCTTCAAGGTGGTGTTTTGCACCAATCTGACCGATTTGATTACCCTGAATGCCTCTTCCTTGCATTAGCTCACACGAGCCTTTCTCCATAATTGTGACCATTCTTGACTTACTTCACTGCATTCCCAGGTCCAGGAGTGTTTCTTAACAGTTTGGGGAGAAAATCTGTAATTTCTTGATAAACTGTATATTTGCTACATCTTCAAGAGTGAATGTGAAGAGATCTTTCTTTTGTGTATTTTCCCTTTTCTCTGTCATAATGAAAAGGCCATACCAGTTTCTTTCAGCTGAAGAAGCAGCCTTCAGATTGGCAGGTGTTATTATAAAGTACATGTTTTGAAGTACAGATTGAAAACAATAGCAGGTTATGGAAGTGCAGCAGAACCCTGATATTTTCTGGTCCTGAGGAAAAAAAACTGTAAGGGGTGACAGTTTTAAAAAGAATACTTATCTGTTCCTATAATATGTAAAAAATGTGCCTATGGCAAAAGGTGAAAGGCTAAATAACATGACCTCATTAAAAAAATCATAACTGTCCATCATAACTGTCACTCATTTGCCTCAGTAGTGAATATTACTGCTCACTTCAGTGACCCACACTGGCAGTGAGGGAAATCTCATCTCCCCCCTTCATATCTGGCAGCAAGTGTAAGAAGCCTTCCTAGTTTTATTTTATTTTATTTTCATCTTGAAGCACTAAGCCTTGGAATTTGTCCCTGCATGAATTATATTATGTGGAAATATACTGAGTAAGGTACTGGCATTTCCATGGCTGTTCTGTGCTGTGCCTCACTGTTCCCCTAGGATGCTGCTTGATCTCTCCTTAATGACATCTGATTGCAGATGAGCTATCAAAATGTAACTCTTTCTTCCAGCATTATGCACCCCAAAGTCCAAGCTTTGTGTTCAGCTCAAAATATTCAATAGTACATTGTAAGATGGCAAGCACAGTAGTTGATATTTGGAGCCTGTGGATCACACCTAGAGATGTGCCAGACTTGTTACTTTGGGAAACACCTGCTGCTTGGGGAACTGATACCTTGCAGCTGGGTTTGCAGCAGATGGAATGGACTTCCTTTATAATGTGTCTATGCTCTGAATTGTGCAAATTTCTGTTCTTATTTTGATTGACCCATATAAAAGGAGGGAGTGGTGGTTCAAAACTGCATTTGACATTTCCTTCTCTCTCTTCCTACTGAGATCAACTGCCTTTGTCTTCTACTGACACAAAGTGCAGCCTATGATTTTCTGAGGATTCTCTTTGTATGCTCATGTGCCAGAGAGAACACATTAATTTATCTCCCAATTTAAAAGATATTTCAGAAGATATTTATTCCAAGCAGCCCCACAAGACCTCATAATTACATATTTGTTCATCTAGAAGCAAAAAGCCTCAGTCCCAATGTTGGTGTGAAGTATTCTCACATCAAGCAGAGAATTGCTGCATTTCCTCAAGTAACTGGTTTCTCCCATCCTACGCATGCACTGTGCATGTACACTCAAGGCTCACTCAGCACTCCGGTGCTTGGAGTGGCATTGCAGCAGCCTTCTGTTAAAGTGGTGAGCTCTACAAGGGAATATTTCCTTCTAGAGGAGTTGTGCTGTGCGAGACCTAATGTCAACACAAGATAGTTTAAATGCATATCATACTCTTATTACTATGTCTCTATTTCTTTAGACTTTCGAATTTTTTTCCCATTAAAAGTTCATTCACCCAGGAAGCAATTCAGTCTTTTCTGGAAATAAAGAATCACACACTTTCTCCTTCTATTTTGGAGGTCAACTGCAAGGAAATCTGAACTGAGTAGTATCCATACTCTTTCAGTCATAAAAAACCAGTGAAAATCATCAAGAAGTAGAATGTAGAGGCCTCTATAGGGAAATGCCTTCAACTGCATATTCCTAAAAGCATTTCAAAATGGCAGGACCAGAAAGGGTTAGCTAAGCTATTAATCTCAGTTCAAAGAACATGCAAGTAAATTCCCTGGTGCACAGAGAACTAGATTGAATCCTTATGAACACGCTGACCTGCTGGATCTGAACATTATAGTGCAAACAGAAAAAAAAGTTAAAAATAGAAGAAAAATAAGCAGAATAAGTATATTATTTTTTTATATAGTAGTAGCTTCTTTCCAGCTGAACAAATCATATATTTCTTTTTCATTTATCTTTTTTTTCCCCTCTAAAACAAAGAGAATACAAAGGGTTTAGTTTTCCCGTTTTAGTTTTCTCCTGGTAGTTATATTTATCCATTTTTGTTGAAAAACTTTACTCTCTGTCTCCAGGAACAAGTAATATGTTTCAGGAAACTTTGCTAGATGTTTTTCTGGACAATCATTCTTCTTTTACAGAAGCTTCTGTATCTGGGTGGTCAGATTAATATCTCACCATAAGTGCAAGTAGACTGGAAAAAAAACAGTATAAGGAAAATACAGTACCAACCAAGAACATTTAACTTTTTCTTTTTTTTTTTTTATTTTGTAATTATTTGGTCAAATAGAGATACATTTATTTATCACCCAGACCCCCCCAAACATGTCAGACATGAATACCTTTCCTGAATATTTTAGGAACAAACAGGTTAGAGTCTTCCAGAGGCAGAAGAAGTAATCCTTGGTCATATCAACACCTCTGCAGATATCGCCAAGAATAACATTTTGTAAAACAATGTGAAATAATATTAGTTTAACATAACAGAAGTGTATGTTACAGAAAATGTAAGAAATATTTTGTAGGACAAAATAAAGATATATTATTATTAACATGCTAATTTTCATTAATTGAAATTAAAGGCAGTATTACAAGATCTTAAACTTCAGAAATTACAGCTAAAAATATTGAGTATTCTGTATTCACTGTAACACAAAATTAATTTCTACCTTAAGGCAGGGAATCACAGAATCACAGAGTTGGAAAAGAAGCCAAAAGGATCATCAGGGTCCAGCTCTTGGCCCTGCACAGGGCCATCCCCAAGGGTCCCTCCATGTGCCCAAGAGCATTATCCAAACACTTGAATTCTGTCAGGCTTGGTGCCATGACCACTTCCTTGTGGAGCCTGTTCCGGTGCCCAGCCATGCTCTGGGTGAAGAACCTTTTCTAATGTCCAACCTCCCCCAATATCTAAACCTCCCCTGGCAGAGCTTCAGGTCATTCTATCAGGTCCTGTCACTGATCATCACACAGAGCAGATCAGTGCCAGCCCCTCCTCTTCCCCTCACAAGGAATCTGTAACTGCAGTGAGGTTTCCCTTCAGTCTCCAGGCTGAACAGGCTGAGAACACCAAGTGACCTCAGCTGCTCCACATAAAGTTTCCTCTCAAGACCCTTCACAGCTTCATGATCCTCCTTTGGACACTCTACGGTGCTTTAATATCTCACTTACTTTGTAGCATCCAAAACTGCCCCCAGCACTCGAGATGAGGCTGCCCCAGTGCAGAGCAGAGCAGGACAATGCTCTCCCTTGCCCAACTGGCCATGCTGTGCCTGATGCCCCCAGGACAGGGTTGGCCCTCCTGGCTGCCAGGGCACTGCTGACTCATGGTCACCTTGCCATTGACACGACCCCAGGTCTCTTTCCTGGCACTGCTTTCCAGAATCTCATTCCCCAGTCCATCCATACATTCAAGGTTGCCCCATCCCAGGTGCAGAATCAATACTTTCTCTTGTTTAATTTCATATGGTTGGTGAAAGGTGAGTCTATAGAGGACATAGAATCAAGATATCCAACAAAAAATATTCATTTTCTCCACAAGTGCTTCCAGGATCAAAGTTGAGTTAATTATAACTACAGTTATAACTCCAGAATGGCAACAAGTCCAACCATCCATGTCACAATATGCAGTAAGGCAATTCAAATGCACAGTGTGCCTTAGTTTGTAGTTTCTAATTTTTGTTTTTCATATAAGGAGAGATTGAAAGCATTTGGGATTGTTCAGGCTGGGCAAGAGAAGGCTCTGTAAGAATTCTATTCCCTCTATCTGACTAGATCTGAGTAGATAGCCTGTAGTGGTCATCTAAATTATCTATAGTTAAAATCTAAGGCACAATTTTTGTTTGTTTTGATGATTTTTGAGCATCCTGAAGGACATATAGGCACAACCAGCTGTCTAAAATTCAAGATTTCCCTTTGTTACTCTTTTTCTGAACTGCACAATATTGTATTGCTTTCCTTACAGAGAGGGTTGATAAATAACCCATTTGAAACTGTACAATGGATAACTCGTACTGGCTGAAAAATACAGCAAACCATTTTTAATATAATAATTCAAATAATTAATTTTAATAAACTTGAGGTGATGCTGCCCCTCTACTCAGCCTTAGTGGGTCCACATCTGCGGTACTTTGTCCAGTAGCCTTGGCTGCAGTGATATTAATCAAAGTTGATGGTCCTGAGGTTTGTGAGAAAAAACAGTAACAGGGTGCAGACTCTGCATTTCAGGAAAACAGATTTTGGCTTTTTCACAAAAATGATTGGTGACATTCAGATAGATATCATCTCTCAAAGGCTAAGGAGCTTAGGAAATACAGAAGGCCTTCAAGGACAGCATTGTCCTACTACAAGGATGGTATATCTTTGTGCTTGGGAAGAAAAGTGTGATATTTATAGCTTGACCTAGTTATCTGTCCTACTTTGTGCTCTTTATTGACAGAGTATCCTCATTTGTGCTTCAGATGGATTAATTTGGGGCAACATGGGCCTAATTTTATTTATAGTAATGTGGACTTGGGTAATGTTTTATTGAGATGACCAAGGATCTCACTGAAGATCTAAAATTAAACCATGCAGAAGAATAGGCTATTTTGTCAGGTTTAAATCCCAGGAAAGCAGGGAATTCGGTGACCAAAATGTACTGCCGTTAAATAGGAAAAAAGATCATTTCAGGCAGTAAGAACATTTACTCTCCTGGGTTGTTTTTTGCTGATTTATTCTTTTGGTTTTGTGTTTTCTTGTATTTTCCCCCTTTTTTTTTCTGTTCTCAAAAGCCTATTTTTTATAAATGCTATAAGGAAATTAATGTTAATAATCTTTTCTCAACCCAGGAGACTAGCTTGGCTGGGATAGCTAGAACCTTGATGCAGAAAGGCAGCACATGGGCTGGAAGCAAGAACAGACTGCACAGAAGGAGTCTATAAATATTTCCCAGGCATATAGAAGTGGTGTCAGGAAAGCTGAAGATTCACTGGGGTTGAGCAGAAAGGCTCAAATAGACAAAGCTCTGAGCAGCCTGGTCTGACCCCACAACTACCTCTACTTTTGGCAAGGGGCTGGACTGAGGATATTCTGAGGATATTCCAGCCTCAGCTATTCCATTTTGCTCTGAAAGAGGCACTAGCCTGCATTATTTTGATCAGCTTGATACTTCTTACATGTCTTTGGCACCTGCTAGATCTCTATGCATGATTCAGTGCCATTGAGTCAGAGCACAAGTTTACCTACATCTCTCTAGAGTCAACAGAAAATATTAGAGGTAACCATATGATGCAGAAAATAAGAAAAGTTTTCCATACTATGTACAAGATGACACTTAAGAGACTCAAAGACTTTTCAAGTAAATATAAAACTAAATTTAGCTATTGTTCTGTTTTCTTTTCACTTTTCTTGAAATGCTATCATGTTTTCTTTCACCAAATCTAATTTTGAAATGCACAGCCAGCATAGCAGTGCAAACTAATATAAAGAAAAATGTATTATATCCTCTCTGAATACAAAAAGGCCCCACTGGACCTTTGTTTCGTTTATAACCAGATCAAGCCATCCTCAGCTTGTCACAGGGTCGTAAGTCTGAGATATCCTAATAGAGAAAGCTAAAATTTTTTCAAGCTTTATTTTTCCACAGTGATTTTAAATGTTTTCTTAAAACAATTATTTCCACTCCTCTCATCTGTAACTTATTATTCCTCATGCATGATGAGAAGACAGAAAGACTTTTTCTTCTTTTTTTTCACTTTGTTACTTTTTCTCCTCTTCTGCATCCTTCTGTTATATCTAGTCCATAACCTTTTATTTCTAAATTCCTTGTCTTTGCCTCTTTATCATTTAAACAGAAAAAAAGGTCATCCTTCTATATATATGCACTCCTTACTGTTCCCTCTTTTGCACTGTCAGTGTCATGGTAATCTAAGGAGGACAAGCACAGTAACTGTGCATGAAAAGTGTTTTGTAAGGCTGTGAACAGGTGAAGCAGAGATGGTATGTTAAATGTGTCACTTGGGTTGAAACTGAATTATTGTTTTTTTATTTAAGACTATTGCAAATGATGCAGTTCCATTAGAGGATTTTAGATACATCCAGCCAAAACTAATGTATAACTAATCTAATGCCTTCCACCACAGAATTATGGAGGTTTCAAAAGAAACTGGAAGAACATGCAAAAAGGGTAAAAAGTGTGATAGAGATGTGAAATACTGTGTCATGGACAATATAATTTTAATTTTGCAGTTGAATTCAGAATTTAAACTTTCTCCAGTAAGTGATGAAGCAGGCTTAGTCTAGACCAGGCACAGACACTTAGGATCTGTACTGGGTATTTTGTGCTCCTTTCTCTTGGAAATATCAACTGCATGTATTGCATCAGGGATCCCAGTGGGGAGCCTTTATTGTTGAGACCTTTGAAAGCTCAAAGAAGTTTTAACCACACGTGGGTTGAGTATTTTATTATCTCCAGCTGAGCTCTTTTCCATCTTTTCTACACCCATGTCTATTGTTGAAAAGGTAATGGGTCTGTAGAATTTAGTTTTATTTCTGCATGACTTTGAACTGCACATTTACAAATGGATTCATTAGCCTCAGGCTTGCATCTGAAACAAGATTTCCCTATCACCTCAAAAATTCTTTCAGTGTTAATAAATTCTTTTTATTATTTTATTTCATTCCTTCTGGACAGAGAAGTGTTGTATGGTGGCTTTGAGAGGAATGCTACTGCCTTTCTCTTGCCTCCAGGTTAATATGTGCCTATTTTTTTTGAAAGATAAATTCATATTTTGCCAAGATTGAAAGCATCCTTTGTTTTCTAGAAATGTGAGAATATGAAAAACCAGGGGAAAATATTGTTGGGATCTACTGTTCTGTTTGCCATGGAGAAAACTAAATCCTTACACAGTTAGTACAATTCCAGGAACCAAAGTGTATTATCTCAAGTCTTAGTCTGAACTTTGATTTGTGTAAAGAGTATGAAATGTGGAGGTTTAAAAGTACTGAAACTGCTATGGGAGCCTATCAAAACATATTCAGACTCCACTGCAAATATCTTCTGCACTCTACATTTGAAAGGACAGAATTTTGCAGACTTTGTTTTAGCATTTTAAAACAAATCTGCCAACCTTTAGCAAACAGAACCTAAGTAAGTAATATGACTTGAAGCATTACCGAAATTTGGAAATTCCAACTTCTCTCTAGGTTTCTATTATTATAAAACATACAAAAAACTCTCTTTGTAGGCAGATAGAAATCTATTACTCCACCAGGACTATAGGCATGCACAGTCCCTAGCATTGGAGGTATATGGATAAACTATTCTCCCATACAAGTCCTTGCAAATCATGCTGGTTTGGCATTTTTAACTCAGGGCCTTCACTAAAGTCTTTCTGAATGGGTGAAAAACAAACATGTTAAGCAGTAGTGTTGATCTAGAAATGGTACCCTGTATCCTCGTATTTAAATGTTCCACCTACAGGAGGCATTAGATCATCCAGGACCTTTTCAACTTAAATTTCTGAATTCCTACTATGACATAAAGCTATCAGTAACTAATGGCTGTTTAAAAGACCAGGTAAACCTAAATACCCCTAATATAATTACATTTCTGTCAATATAATCTGAAAATGATTTTATGGTCAGTTTGTTAGTAATGAAATCATAGGAAATCGTGATTTTGACCAGATATGATCCTATGCACGAGTCATGTTGAGCAGCAGTAGGAATGATCTATGATTTCCATAATTCATACATGAATTAAAATACAACTTCATTCTGTAGATTTCTTTTTCTTCTGGTAGGTATTTTGCAGGTATTTTTATCACTCTAGAAGTGCTATAAGCCATTTGCTAAGTAACATTTTGGAGAGTTCAAAATACATTATGGTAAAGAAAGATGGTTTTTAATCATTCAGTAGCCATATTAGTACTTTTTTTCATGATTTGTAGCTGATCAAAGAAGTATGACCTTAGGAGAATTCAGGTTGAATTTAAAGGTGTAGAAAAATACAATTAAGAGTTTTCTCTATTGGCTTCAATTCAGAAACAAGCTGACACATGGTATATTTTGGCTTGTGAATTTATACGACAACAAGAAAATGAAAATCATGTGGTACTAAACAGAAATTGGATTTGTGAAAGAAAACTAGGGTATCAGAATTAGACATGAAAATTCTAAGTATTTCTGCCTCATTTATTTCTCAGACCAACAGCAGGACAATTTGAATTAGCTGTTGCTTATGAGAAGAAGAGGGGTTCAAATCCTTTAAAGCAGCAAGGAGAAGGAAATCCTTAAGAAAATCTTATCAAGAAGTTCTGAGATACAATACTGATTTCTTTATTGTAGCAGTGTGATTGCATAAATGTTGAAAGAACTAGCAGTTTCTGGGGTTGGGATTCCTTACACTGACATACACACTGTTCTATCTGTGATATTACAAATAATTTTCATAGTTTTTTATCTTCTCAGAAAACTCCAGCAATATCGACAGAAGCTCCTGAAAAGAAGCTGCCCCTGTTTTTCAACACTGTTGGACAAATCACATCTCCATTTGAGAATGGTTTTTTGTCATTTATTATTTTCTCAATGTGATAAAAAGATAGTAACAAGATACCATTCAAATCCATTTCTTCTCAGTTGAAAAACTTTACCATAATTAAAGACATTATTTCTTAAATTTTTGAAGTTGCTGTAGGTGCATTTTGGAACAGGACTTTTGGGGAGGAACACATTAAAATCTAATGGGCACTATTTGAAATACTGTTCCACATAAGGTATCACTGACAATATCATTATTTTTGCATTATGTTAAGAACGCTTAACTAATAAAATGGTACCACGCATTTTACTTATGGAACAGAAGGTTTTCATCCATGATATCTTACAAACATAAGGTCAAATGCTGTTCATGTTCATCTTCCTGTAAATACTACTTTCCCTAATACCAAAGAAGACCAGAGCTGTTCTGATATTTTTTCTTCTGTTCACATATTTTTCAATTTTTTTAAGCAATTTGTAATAATTTTCTGCTTTCTTCCACCCTATAATAAACTTGTGCTATGTAATAAACTCATTTTGGAATGATCAGTCATTTCCCTCAAAATTCTTTTGAACAGTTCAGGGATTAGCAAAGCAGTCATATACTATATTTTTGGACAGAAGACATATCGTCACAAATCTTTCTCAGCATCTCTTAATGACAAGCAGTCATGTTCTGAAATTATCTATGGCTCCTTCTATGCACAAGTGTGAAATATGGAAAGAAGATTCTAGTTCTGACTGTGAGGTTTCTGGTTCATATATAATTTTACCTTTATGCTGGGAAGACAAAAAAACCAAACCAAAACAAATTTTTTAAATATATAAAATACTGGTGTCAAGTATCTCTTCTGGGAGCCACATGGACATTTTTTTTGTCCTTTACATTTACTAGTTCATGACTAAAGATGATCTGAACAGGTACAGACACTGGGGACCAAAACTCAGAACAGGGAAGCCATTGCTGGCACAGCACCTTGGGCCAGGTGACCTCCCAGTCTGACTTCCCACCCTTTTTGTTCTGTGTTTCTAAGAAAACTCTTCCATTTTCTATAGTCTTGGGGAATCTACCCAGTCCTGGCTTTACCCCTAAAGCTCAAACTATCCTTCCTAAACACTGGAACTGTCTGCTTGGGACGGAGTTAACTTT
The DNA here is from genome assembly GCA_034509185.1 of Euphonia xanthogaster. NCBI lineage: Eukaryota > Metazoa > Chordata > Aves > Passeriformes > Fringillidae > Euphonia > Euphonia xanthogaster. The sequence goes on along the minus strand of JAYDZK010000001.1, from coordinate 94,362,606 downwards.
TTTCATGTGATAAGGTGTTTTAGATTTTCCTGTTAAATTGCCTTTATTTTGACCCATAATGTGTCTTGTTGTCACTTTAGCCCTTCAGATTCTGTCCACCAAAGCACTGCAGGGAAATGAAAGTGTGGCTGGGTGAGGACTGGGCTGATCTAGAGGGAGACCTGCAGTAGCTGCCAACAGAGAATAAATACCACAAGAGGGGAAAAACTATAGAATCTGCCACTACAGATGCTCCTGGCTTTCAATGGACTGTTAGTCTGCCAAATTTTCTACTGAAATCCCAACTTTCTTTGCAGAGAATCACAATTATATTCTTCAAGAGTAAGCTCTGAAGGGGAGCCATTTTAAGGACAAGTCAAGTAATTCGTCACTCTGTGACAATGCAAAACATAAAATCTTAGCTAGGAATCTCTGTTTTGCCAAGTATTCAAGAAACATAGCAGTGAGAAAGGATCAGCCAGCAGTACACAACAGAAAAAAAAGTTGTGAGTTGTATTTTTAAATCTCTGTTTATCTGTCAAAGAGTAGCACTCTCTTGCTTCCCAGTGACTGAAGTTTCAGGCTGCCTTGCTAGTCGGCAGTTGTGCTGCATTTGGGAAACATTTTGCATTTTCAATGTGTAAGTCCTAACCTACTATATATGAATAATATACAATTCTAATTATATTTGATTGTCTGGCTCCCAGTGGCTTTCTCAAGTATGTAGTGTTTATCTAGGCCAATACAGTGCTCAGCTGGCTTAGACTTCCTAGGAATTTTTAGCAATACTTCATGTGCCATCAAGGTGTCTAAAAAACCTCAGGTGATTATCCAGTAGGCTGTACTTTTTCCCTAGGTTACAACTGAGCCAACATCCCATTGTGGGGTTTCTACATCTTCTGCAAAAAGTAGAATTTGAGAAGTTGATTGGATAAATGAAATTCCACACCACAGAGGAAACCCTTCCCAAAATACTGCTTATATATCCAGTGCTTTAACTATCAGAAGTTAGACTTTCAGAAAGAAAACATATTAAATAATAATAAAGATCTTAAGAAAATCTTTCAGTATAGACAGCATCTTTCAAGACAAAGACAAAAACTACTTCTTTCAAATAAAAGCAAATTTCTTTCTCACCTCCATTTTTTATTCCTTCTTGTACTTTGACTTCCATTTACAGAATAAGCAGCTGACATGAACAGTGAAGCCCAGATAAATTAATCTACAAATGGAACACCTTAAACTATTGTTTCAAATTTGTATTAATGTTTTCCAGCTGTATTTCAGTTTTTCTATGAAAAAATGAAGAGAAACTTTGTCAGTCCTGACAAAGTTTGATTTTTATTTGTTCCTATAAAAATCCCTCAAATCACTCTGGTGAGTAAAAATATATCAAAACAAGCGATCAAGAAGATAGTTCTAATTTTTTTCCCTCACATTGCTTGGAATTTAATAAAATTTTAAGGCACTAACTTCAACTGCTTCTGAACAATTTCTGAAATAAATGTACATTCTCCTTGAGAATAAATCTATAATTCTAAACAATGGATAAATTTTTCATCCTGTCTGTGACACTTGTCATCCTACAGCTATAGTAACTTAATGCTTTTTCATTCTCCATACTCTCAAGAGTGAAATCAGGATGGACATGTTTGTGGTCATGGCAGCAAAACACTACATGTGTTTTAACCAAAACAGATGCAGAGAGTGCAAATCCCTGGATTATTTGGTTTTGGAGAGCTTTGAGGTGGCTCACTTAACTATAAGTTCCTGCATAAAAAATAAAGTGTAATATTTCCCTGCTTTGAATGTTAAAGAAACCTGAATATGCTGTAACTCAGCTTGTACCTGCCCTTAGTGCTGGCATACAGCTTGTTACTGCATTTTTTTTTTTCCTTTTAGGACAGGCAATGAAACTTGTTGCATTAAACTTGTTGTTTAGAAGATGAGATCATTTTTACAGGAAGTTTTGTCACAATAGAAAAACTTTCAGTCTGTAATAATGTCATAGTAGTTCACAAAATTACTAATTTAAAAGGAGGGAAGTTGGTGTGATTTATGGTAACCTGAGAAATAAAGCCAAGTACTTGACAGCAGTTACCTTAGAAAGGCTGCCCAGCTGGTAAAACAGCTGTGTCAGGCAACAGGAAAACTGAAGAGTGGCCTTTCTTTAAATACTGCCTCTTCATCTCACAAAGAAAAGTGTCTCAGGTAGCATTCACCTTCCTTCGTGGTCCTGTTCACTGCAGCATGTCTGCCTGCTGGATTGCTCAGCCCTGTTAGGAAAGCACGTGCTTAACCCATTGCAGTACACAGCAGAGGTGCCTTGGAATTAGATGAAATCTTGAAATTTAATGAGAATTTGGGTGCAATCTGCTGAAACAACCAAGCCAGTTTTTCTCTTACTTATTCTTGCCCTTCCCTAAGTTAGTACAATGTTTCTGCAGAGCACAAAGTGAGTTTCAAGCTTTGCATTTGTCTGGACTGTATTAGACCCCTTTTCAATTTCTATAGTCCTATTTCAGTTGTTCTGGTGCTGTGACTTGCACAACATTATTTTGTCTTCAAGAACTATAAGTAGGAAATTTCCTGTAGACAGGGCACTACTGAGAGCTGGATCCACCTTAATGGATAAGGACAGGATTCTCACCACTTCTTGTTCAGAAAAATAAGACAGTAATGTCCTGTACAAGAGATTGTGACTCCTAAATGCCTGCAGGCAATTTCTACTATCTCTCCCTGTAGCTTTCTCTACAGGGAAGCAATGATGCTCTGAACTGGCCCAGGATGAAAATATTGAGAAGCACAGTCTAGATCATTACACATTTCTTTGCCAACTACCTGAGATATCTGTTGAACATCCTCTAGCTTCCTTTCTCTCCTTCCTCCATCCCAAATATTGCAGGAAATAAAAGGATCTCATAAAGTTGAGAGCAGCTTGTGTGCTGGGTTTGGTAGTGATGAAGTAGGCACTTTACTACTAACTGCTTTCAGACAGCCTCAACTGCAAACAATTCAAAGCTCTATAGATGGAGGACATTAAGATATTCAATCTTGCAAAAACAGCTTAAAATTTGTATTGAAGGGGGAAATTCAATAAAGAGTGACATTCTCTGTGGTTTCTACTTTATTGCCAGTATTTTCTGTTATGGCATATTAAGAATTTTTTTATTAGCTATTACCTTGCACTGAGAATATTGCAAGAAACACTTTTTTTACAGAAGCTTTAATATCATTGTTTGCAGCATATTATTACAGCAGTGAGTAGCATTTTATAGCATAAAAGGAGCTTGGAAGAAAATATGTATTAAATAAAATCCTGGAAATTAACGTTAAAATTTCAGGCATTTCTGCTCATCCTATCTGTTTGTTTTGTCTACTGACCATATCAGCTAATTAGAACTGCTAGAACAATTCTGCCCTGAGCTGAGCTGAGGCCAGGGGCTGTGGGGAGGGTAGGGGAGCCCTGGCAGACTTGGCAGGGACTGGTGCTGCCCTCAAGGCCCTGCCAACAAATTCTGCTGCCAGCAAGGTGTGTCCTTACAGCTCCCAGGTGCTGAGTTTGCATGTTACTCCCCATGAGCACCTTCCATTTTCTTCCTGTGAGCAAGGTGGTGCTGTCTGTGAGGCCCTAGCAGCAGGAATCCTGGGGCAGGACAAGGTAAGGAGTCTGTGGAGCCATGAGTGCTTCCTGAGAGGGATGAGCTTTCCAAGAAAACAGGTCTGCAGTCACTGGGTCATTGTATTTCCCTGCAAGGCTGTCTGCTCTGCACTGAAATCAGTAAGTGCTGGAAGGTGGATGGAGCTTTGAGGAGACCAAGTAGCACACCAGGCTGCTTGCAGAGTCCATGTTTGGGGCAGAAAGCAGGTTTTTTGATCATTCCCTTGCCAGATTTGAATCAAATCAGAGCTTCAGCTTGGTTAATTTGGCCAAGCCTCTGAACACATTCAGGAAGCTCTGGGGGAACAGACAAGGGTTCCTAGTCCCTCACTGACATGTCTGTAATCTTCTCCCAGGCTAATATCCCCATCCCTCTTTTTTGATAAATTCTGTTGGGTCCAGCAGGAGAGGCAGAGACAGATCAGCCTCTGTGCTGGACTGCTGAAGTACTTCTCAAGAGCACTGACTTAGGATGTGTCAAGGCACAGAGATGAGCCTGAAGGAAACCTTATCTCCTGGGGTCAGGGAAGTGGGCAGTTATGCAGGTAGTGGGCAGCAGGGCTTCTTCCCCTCTCCTCAATCCATCAGCCATGCTGCTCTGCTCCTTTGGGTGCACTGGTTAAGGCAAGGCTTGTTTTGCTGGGGCAGAGGCAAGGGCACAGGCAGGGCTATGGGGTCTGGGCAGGTCAGGGCTGCATCTTATGGGGCTGCACTCTGCTGGAGATCTCAGGGCTGTGGTGGTTGGGTGAGGACATGGTAAAACCAGGGATCATCACATTTGGTGTGGCTGTTGTGTAATTACATTCCTGGGTTATAATCTTCAGGTGGAGGAGAGCTGCCACATTCAGGAGGTGTCTGGGCAGCAGGCATGGCTGGGGTGGTGGCACAGCCAGGCCACTGCACATACAAGGCAGCACTGGCACTCGAGGTCTGTGCCAGAAAATGACCCCGTAAGGATGCTAAGGTCATCCTCAGTCTCTGGGTAACCCCTCCTACAGGGAGCACGAGGATCCCACTTGGCAGTGAAGAAGGAAAGTGTACCTAGGGCAGCCCAGGATGAGGGCAAAGGAACAGCTGGGTGTGAGGAGGGATGCCTCAGTGCTGGCGCTGGCCCAACAGGAACAGTTGCAGGGTGATATCCCCTGGCTCTTCTCTTTCTCATTGACACAGCCAATGTGTCCCTCTTTCTCCAGAAGTGACAGTGATGGGATGGGTCAGGCTGGGGAGGGCTCTGGGCCCATGGACTGGGGTGAAGATCCTAGGAGAAGTTGATCAAAAGACCTGTTGGTGTCATCAGGATCAGCCTGCCCAAAACGTGACAGTTTAATAAAAATTGCACTGGTGGAGAGCTGGAACTCTGTTTTCAGGAACTAGATCCAGGGAGAGAAATAACAGTTCATTTCATGTTTGCAGATGTTGCTGGGCAAAGAAGCAGAAAGCAATCCAAATGAGGGCAAAGGTTATTATGGTTTTACTTTTGCCCCACTATGAATATTTCACATTCATCAGTTCTGAGAAAATTCCCTCATGTATCTTAAGTGCAAACTGACTGAGCATTCAGGGGAGCCACTTAAATTGAAACCATTCTTTAGCTCACAATGTAACCAGATGATACATCAAACATTTATGCTTATCGATGCAGGATTTTGAACAGGATTTGTTCCATCTTCACTAATTATCAATCTGTCAATTCAGCCTGAACATCCACACAGGATAATGTTATATTCTGCCTCAAATTTCTATGTCACCATAGTAAAGTGCTGAAAAAAAGTCTATTCTCAATCAGAAAACTTCGATGTACTTCAAAGATAAGAGCACTTCATTATGTTCACGAAAAGTAGAAGTGTCCTACAATGACATGAACTCTTTGAATATGATTAAGTGAAGCTTAACACTAGTTTCATACGAATAAAAGCACTTGCTGATGTCAGTTCATTTTTCATATTTAACCCACTTCAAGTCCCTAGTTCTCACTGAAAATGCTTAAATCTTTAAAAAAGATTAGGTTTTGCTTCATAGCATCTCATAGAATTACACTGTGTTGTATTTCTTGCGATAAAATGAAACATTTAACTCACTAAGTTGACATTAGAAATAAAAGATTTTCAATTCACTATTCATAAGGCCACCCTCTCTTTTGTGCAAAGGAGCTAGCTTGATGGCTTTCTTGAATGTTGCCTTTCTAGACTCTCTGGAAGAGCTTTGCAGTGACACAGAACGCGTCTGGCACTAACCTGTGCATTTACACTAATGAGTTAAGTGAATCTTTCTTAGAAAGGAAGCAAATTGACTGTGCAGGAGAAAAGGATGCCTAACATAGGTCTTCACCCTAACTAGACTGTGCACATATATTTTGTCACCTTTTTGTCAGTAATTTTGTCACTCTAACGAGAGAAAGAGAACATTTCTGGACGTAAACTAGACAGTTGGTTTGTACTCTATCTATTTATAAAATTCATGACAAATTGTCATTCCATTTGCCAAATACCAATCCAAATAGAAATTAACTAGGAAATAAGAAAGCCTTGTCCCTTTCTGTGGGATGAAGGTAAAGACATAGTCATCTCTTTTCTTGGTTCTCTCTCTTTCCTTTTAACAGTTTTCTCCCCTACTGTTCATAACCCTGACATTCACATCTCCCGCTGCCCCAGAGTCCCTTGCCAACAAGGACTGGTTATAGCTGCATCTCCAAAAATGTTTCCATTTTCCTTATGCCCATTGTTTAGAGAACTGCTTTGCCATATGGTACTTATGTCACATGATCATATCTGTTATGGTTTAGTAAAGTATGAAAGACAGTTTAGTAGTACCAAAGCTAAAACTATATGCAGTGCAAATATTTAGGAATTATGTCAGTAAAAGTTGTCTGCTGCTTAAACATTTATCTTTGCTAGCTGTCTATATTCCCTTTATGTACAATGAAAAAGAATGAGCATTTAATCTCATTCTGAAAAAAACATCCAAAATAGGTGAACCAGAGGCTGTGGTGCCTGTTTCTTTCTGGGGATCAGAATGGCAGCCTAAGGAGAATAACTCAGTTTTATTCAACATCTAGAGGCAAGATTCCTGTGGTTAGGTGAGATGAATTTATCCCCTGCTGACTTGGATCAGGTCCACTCAACCAATGAAACTGAAACTTCTCATGTGGCATCTCATGAAATTTCAGGCTGTAGTATCTAACAGTCATAGCTTCAACAAATTATGAAGGTTTTATTTTGTTTTGACCTTGTCAGTGCAATTCTATGCTTATTAATCAGAGAGATGGTGTTTGCTGTTTAAATCAAATATTTTGATTGCATTGTTGCTCATGAGATCTACTTAGAGGCAAAAATGCCATTACATCTCTCTTGGGATGGGAAAAAAAATGTTGGCTGTGTTGAAGTCTTTCCATGTGAAGCTTTAAAAGCTGAGTTCCCAAATGCCCATGAGCATAGTAATGTTATAATCAAATACTTGAAAGCATTTATGCTTGTAAAATCATTTGAATAAATAGGATTTCTGGAAATTTAATAATAAACTTAGTTCAAAGGCTGTATTCTATGGTTCATAGCAAATACCAAGTTTCATAGAGCTAATTTTCATGAAGCTGTAAGAAAAAAAAGCATGGAAACCAGTTAAGCATGTGGAAGTATTCTGGATTTTTAAAGTCATATTTTTTTGGGACTATATATTTTTTCTTCTCTCAGATTAAAATCTACTTTTATTTTGTTTTGTTAAAAACAAGGCTTTCAAGGTACTCCCTTGTGTTTTAACCTCAGTGGGCATCTCAGCCCCACCCAGCTGCTTACTCACTTTTCTCCAGTGGCTTGGGGGAGAAAATAAGAAGGGTAGAAATTGGTTTTAACCATAACATGGGTTGAGATAAAGCAAAACCTGCAGGTATCATCAAAGCAAAATCAGGAATTCATTAGATTATTCCCATTAGCAGGCTGTAATTGTTAGTTGTGAGGACAAACACAGTAACTCCAAAGTCCCCTCTTCCTTCTCCTCCACCCCATGCTACATGCTGAGCATATGGTGTGGGATATCCCTTGGGTCAGTTGGGGCCAACTGTCCCTATTCTGTTCCCTCCCAACTCCTTGTACATCCCAGTCTGCTTGGTGGGACAATGTGAGAAAGAGGAAGGGTCTTGATGCTGTGTAAGACCTACTTAGCAATAGCTAAAACATCCCTGAATTATCCAAGACATAGTACCCTGCCAGCTATCCCAGCCAAAACCTGTAGGCCTCTATAGTCACACAGAGCTGTAGGTTTTTTCCATGCTCTAACCTTTTCAAAGCAAAGCAACAATGGGTGATAAATAGAAGACTCTTACAATTCAAATATGAAATTATTACCTGTCAGGTCACCATGGTTCAAAAAACTGTGCATAATGGGACAAACTTTGAAGCTGATACTGAGAAAGTTTTCTGTTTTTTTTCTGCTCTATTTTTGTTTACAAGTACATATGAGATTGCATTTCAGACAATAAGATCTAGTATTATTGTGTGAAGTATATATGAAAATGAGTGTATGCTGCAATTGTCCTCCCCAAACTTTGCTAGACATTTTAATTTCCAGTTCTAGCTTTAGTAAGCACAACTTAAAACTAGAAGGTGCTGTGAAGAGATGAAAATGTCAAAAGAGCAAAATAAACATGTTGTTGGAAGGGCTGTAAATAACCCCCAGGCTACGAAACCATAATGCTGACAAAGGCAGAGATACTGCTCTCTATGCATATATGTTTTAAAATGTTTGGTGAATACAGAGCAGAGTCATGCAGTTGTAGTTTAGATTGCGAGTAAGTACAAATTGTAAAATACATTCATGATCATGAACTGTAGATGAAGCAATAACTTCTGACTGTGTAATTAATATGTATCCTGTTGATTCAATTTGTACTGCTTAAAGAGTTTGATTCCTTCTTGTGCCAAAAGCATTACCTTGTGTGTCAAAATGTCCACTGCATCAGAGAAAGAGATGAAACCAACCACCATGCTGTGTACTCTACATTTCAGGGAAAATACAGTGACACTTTTTGAAAGGACAAAAGAATCTTTATCGGATTCAACATAATTGAAAAGCTCTATATTCTCCATTAGATGGGCTCAGGAGAATTTTGACTCAGATATACAAAACTTTATGCAATCCTAGATCCCCTGAAATCAAAGGAGCTGGAAATCTAACTGTGGTTCTTGCCAGTGGCCTCTCCTTTTTCTGTAAACCCACAGACTGATTTCAGTTCTCCTTGAAGTGCTCTGTGCATTAAGTTCTTACCTATTCTCCTTTGAAATCCTCAGTGGTAAAGTTAGATGACCCATATGTTCATTGAAGAATGTCCTAGATATCTTTTGGTCTCTCACATTTGAAAATGCTGGTAGGAATAATTAGAGGATGGAATTTCCAACCTCCAGTGAAAGGTTGAGAGAAATTGAAAGCAGTTTCACAGGGATAGTCTGCATTGGCTGTAGTCCATGGAAGAAGCTGTTTGTCAGCTATTATGTCAGTAAGCAAAACTTCCAGGTAGATTTCTCCAGGAATGAGAGAGTGCTCAGGGACTTGGAGCAATAACAAAATTCCAGACTGAGCTGTGTGCTCAATTAAAGCTATAGACAACAGCACAAGATATATTTGCTCTTTGCTTTTAATTTGGGCAAGTTTAGAGCCATGCTAGTGATCTGCTTGATTAATTGTCTGGGTGCTGTTAAAATCTCCTCTTGTCACTTCCAATCCCTGCTATTTAGTGTGTTAATGTATGGGAATAAATAATCTTCAATTTCATTCATGATAACAGTTTGATAGTTATCCCTCAAAGATTACAACAAAGTCTGTGCCTGATGTATCAATGATCTTCCACAGCTGCTGCCGGGAGGGAGGAGAGGGAGGAGAAGAAGGAGCTTTCTTCCCTGGATCACAGCAAACTGAGTAAAAGGACTACTATCATGCCTTCAAATCAAATTAGTTATGAAACTGGCAAGAAAATTGCCTTTTTTTACCCTACATATGATTGGTTATGGTTCTTTGGCCTAAAAAGTATAATTTTTTTCCTTAAGTGGCTACCTTCAAATTGTGTCTGATTCACTCAAACATTATTCCAGTTTCTTACTATATATATTCTATTATATTCTACTATATATATTCTTACTATGTTATAACTATGTTCATTTTGATACCTTTATAATGCCAAAAAGTAAAATGAATATTTATAAGGAAGGAATAAGCATCTATGCAGCATGGAATAAATGACTTAAAAGTCAGATATAAAACCTGTAAAATACTTGCAAGGTGGTGTTTATTTTCTTATTTCACTTTTTCTGCTTTTTAGATTTTTGAAACTCTATACTTTTGCTAAAATTTAAACTGCTGTAGAAAATAAAATTAAACCACCAAAATAATTAAATGTTGTATGTAAGCCACATATGGTACAGTAGAGCTGTAGATAATCTATAACATACATTAGCATAGATAAGTGTGATGGAGTGTTGTACAAGCACACTACGTTGGCACTGGTGCAAGGTACAGTGAGGTCTTTAAAGTCAGAAAGCACAAATGTTGAACTGATAGTAATAAGGGCAAATGTCAGATGCATTAGCAACACCTCTGGGATGCTTGGTAAGAGTCTAAATGTCCAATTTAAAAGTAACAAATATACTGCTACAACCCCAAAGAAATAATTCATGGAAAGTTTATGATTTGAATATAATAGATCTTGGGACTAAGTCAAGACACTTGGGCTTTAGAAATCTAGATTTAGTTTTTGCTTTGTAAAATACTTCCTTTGGGATTTTGAGGAAGCAAATTACTTTGAGTTATCAAAGATCTCTTTTAAAGTAAAGTTCAGCACGAGTCTCATATTTTTTCCTAAATACAAATTGTAGGATTCTTCATCACAGCAATGAGTACTTTGTGAGAACCATGAGTAAGAGAAACATGCAAGTCATTCTTAGTCTGCTTAGAAGAGATTTCCAATTAGCTAATACTCTTCTAGTAGATGATACAAGTTTACAAATAATTTTGGTCATGATATAATAAATATATTTTCATTATATAATGTGAAGCATGCATTCCTGTATAAAAATATGCACATAATCATAAATTATTACACTTTTAATACTATTATAAGTGATGCAATGTAATATTAACACCCCCCACCCCTCCCCAGACATTAAAAACTATTGCTCAGACACTAAGCTTTGTCTGGAATTCCCTTGTATACAGGGATATGTATAAAATATATGCAGATAATATAAGAGAGAAAACACTGAGTATGGTGTGACGTGTTTTACATGTTTATGTATATTTTTTTCGTAAACAGAATAGAAAAAATAGGAAAGATAGAGCTCATAGATAGAGCTTGAAATGGGAAAGCTAGAGCTCATTGTAGCTCATACTGTAGCATTTTGATTTAACTTAAAAGAAAGCTGTTACTTACAGTAGCACCACACTCAGTGCCATAACATATGATAGTAAAAAAAGGCAAAAGCGAAATAATTTTAAAAAATCAGATAGTTTGCATTGCTCTCCAACAAAAGGGTCTCATTTGTGATTTTTGTTGTAAAATCATATTGGTAACAAGCCATATATGGTGAATTTTGATTTGATCTGCAAAAATGTTTCTTTTAAAGTTGTGATCATTTGTGCAGTCCTCATGTGAGCATTTTCCCAGACAGTTTTCTGGGATGTAAGTTTTTTGGTCTTGTTTATTTGTAATGTTCAAATCAGCTTAACCTTTTTTTTGTTCTTCCACTTATAGGTACTTGCCATCTGGTCAATGATGGTGACTGTGTTTGTCCATGTCTTCTTCATACAAATTCAGTTTGTGAGACCTGAAGACCCTGAGATTTGAAGATGACTGCTTCAATACAGATAACTGCAAGAGCCCAAAATGGGAAGAAGAGATTTTATAATGAATTTTATGGGGAAAAGGTTAGAAACACTATAGATAACCCAAACACCTTATTTAAGTAACAAGAATAACATAAAAGAAATGTTCAAAGTGGGGTGGGCAGAACAGTTTTGTAAGTATAACGCAGCTATGACAACAGTGTTATAGCTGCAATTAGTTTGCAGGAGCTACAAGCCACTGACATTTTAGAATGTTAAATTTTGGATTTACAGTAGTGTTGGATGTGAATCAAGCACAGTTACCACAGGTCTCCTAATAAAGTCATGTTACCAGCTCTGGAAATACTTAAGCTCGTAGAATTCTTGGTTAATCCACTCTTCCACCTTGTCCAGACCTTTCTGTAAGATGGCTCACCCTTCTGACACGTCCCTGTGACCCTGCTTAGTGTCTTCTGCAAACTTGGCAAGGGTTCTTCAATCCCAGCAACCAGAACATTTTTGAAGCTGTTTAAAAGAATGTATGAAGATGTTGATTGTGTTTAGGACTAAGTTTGATTGTACTCTTTTTGTGGGAGACTCAAATGTATAGGGGGTTTGTTAAGAAAACAAAAAAGTTAATTTGTAACTGGCAACTCCCACTTTTAAGTAAGAACACACATACAGAATTGAAATTCTCTATTTATGACACTTTCAAAAAGCTGTGCTTCATCAGACATGGCCAAAGATTTCTGTCCTACTCTGAAAGAAATACAGCAATGTGTAAGTTAGTCTTTTCCTTTGTTAGCAGTTAGTGTGTGGTTTAAACAAAATAATGAAAGTTATCCAAGACTTCCAAATTTGTGTGTGAGGTCGCTATATGGTATAAATGGTTCTGTTTTCAGCTTCTTTTAATACATTTTGTCTTTCTTTTGAAACAAAAATTAATTAGTCAAAATGAAAACCCAGTTTCCCATATTCTTGTATTTTATTGTGAACCTCGTGGTATCATTTGACATCTTCAAGGAAGAGTAATAGCCAAGATGCAAACACATGCCAGCTACACAATACAAACCTACAGCATATTCATCTGTTGTCCTTTGCTCTTGGAAAATATCTAAAGTTCTTTATTTATAAAAACCTATCATCAGTACCCTGCTACAATGTTATATATAGTAAGTGCTGTATATATCAGTTGATCTCTGTGTATAGTTTATGGCATCTAAGGTGTAGTGAAAGGATAAAACAGACTTTATCATCTGCACCCTGCTGGTTACTTGACAGGCATGTCTGTTTAGGATATATGTCAAAGAGTAAAAATAGAGTGTATTGAAAAAAGAAAGGTATCTATTAAAACAGTAAAACTGGCAACATCTGGGAAGCCCATCAATAGAATTTTATAGCTTGCATTTGCTTGAAGTTAAGGTTTATTACATGGAACGTGTGGTAAAAGAATCATGTCATTTCTCACCTAGCTGTTATAGCAGAACATGAGGAGTGTGTGTTCTATCCATTCCTAACAATAAAAATCACTTTGATACACTCACACACAGCATACACACAACACACCCACCAAGTGGTTCATCTGGCTGGTGTGTGCTAAATAGTGAATAAAGTCAGATATGAATCAAAGTTTCATGTCCATCTATATAAAATTATTAAAAAAAATAAAGAAAAGTGAAAATGTTCTTGTACAGAATTGGTATACACCAAAATTCTTTAGATTGTATGCAGAGTAGTGCACAGTCATTGTTAGGAACACTAAATATGATGCTATTTTGCATTTGTTTGAAATGATAAATTAATAGCCCATATTGAATACCATGGATAGAAAAAGAATGCTGCAGATACTTCTTGCGTGCTAGGAGAAAAATATGAAGAGTTATAAAAGCTTGTTTAAAGGACTAAGCCTCAGAAGTAAGAGCTCCCTTAGAAGACTCAGAACCCATTTATCATCTGATTTATCATGGTAACTTCTTTTGCAGAAGTGACACTACAACACAGAAGTACACTTGAACTGCACTTAGAGGATACGTTGATTTCCTTTGGTTTCCTTCATGATCAAGATGCAATTTTTTCCTGCCTCAAATACATGTAGAAATATCCCTCCTTCCTTTATTTGTAGACTCTCTGAGCCTTCCTAAAGATGAGAGAGCTTTTTCCAGTTCCAGGATGATTCATTGCCTTTTAAAATAGGCCATATTTCAGTTTATGAAAACATTTTAACTTGAAGATTCAAGAAGAAAAGCAAAAGAACAAAACTAAACCCTGAACAATTTTTAAAAACCCCTTTCCTTTTCATTTTTGGATAGTTTGGCAGAAATGATGAATAGACTAATTTCCACCCTCCTAAATAAGGGCATCTGTTATGGAGGTCACATATTTGGTGCATCCCTTAATCACTATAATAAATATGGAAAAATTTATTATAATGAGGCATATGTAGAAAAAGGAAGTCAAAATCACTACCGCATTAGGAAATTGCAAAAATTATTCCTTTCTCACCAGATATGAGAGCCATTCAATTCTATTTTATTGCAGTAGGAACTATTCTCTATTCAGAATTTCATGGATAAAAAA
>JAYDZK010000001.1:94305131-94348486 GCA_034509185.1 Euphonia xanthogaster | reverse complement strand
CTGGAAATCACAACACTTATTTAGACATCTAACTATGTACTTTTTTATCTCATTAAAAAAAAAATGGTGAAAAGCCCTCAGGCTTCTTCCTAAAAGTAGCACTGTTAGGTATTTTGGAAATGATTCAGCCTTATTACCTATATTCTTTTCTAGGCAACTGTTCTTTACTTTTTGACTGGGTTAGGCTTAGAGTGCATTTTTTTACAGAGCTGTAATGAATTGCTGAAGTGTCTTATATGGTTAGAACATTGAGTTTTTTTAAAACAGGAATTAGATGTGACTGTGAACTATAAGAAAAAATTTCAAAAATTGTATGCATAAGAACAGAATAATATTAATTATAGTATCAGTTAGAGAAATTATATTGCTGTTTGGTAACATTTAAAAATTATAATAGACAGGAAGACTCTGCAAGCTGTCCAGATTTTAAAAACTAGAATTGAAATAATCCAAATAGTAAAGACTGCTGCTAAAGAGTTATGAATACAAAAATAAAATCATAAAGTTCATAGGGATTTTTTTATTTATATAAAAATTGCCAGAATTTTTATATTAAATTATTTTAGGAAAAAAAAATTGTCCTTAGCTAAATAACATATGAAAGTTACTAGTTGAAGGTAAGAGTTTAAGACCATAAAGTATAAATATAGTTAAATGAATAGAAACCTATTTGTGTTCAGGACCACAGTTGCTTTGTGGGTAAACATTTTCTATCGTTATTTATTCTAAGTTGCTCTGATTTTCTAGTATTGCAAGAAATGCCTTATGGTTCTTACAGCATGCAAAGACAACTTTTCACACAAGTGGAAACAGAAGGAAACAAATGGCTATTCTGATCTTGTTAAGGATCTTTTTCATTGTCAGCATTAACTCTTCTATTCTCAGAAGGAAATAGACATCTCAAAAAACTACTTCTCAGCTACTTTTATTTTTTAGAAGTTTTTTATTAAAATGAGAAAATTTTTACTATTTAATTGTGATGATATGCCACATATTGAAGACAATGCAAATTAAAATTTGTTCTGGGTGCAATAGCTACAAAGACTTACATTAAGTAAGCTTAATTTACATGTTTTACAGCCATTTTATATAAATATAGACTTAATTTTAAAAATGGGTTTAAGAATTAAATACAGCATATTTTTTCTGATTAGTTTTTTTTAAGGAAGTGTAGTAGACTGGAAGCAAACTAGCCTACCTCCTCCCCCCACTCCAATCTTTCCATGCATCTTGCAGGTGGTGGTACTTACAATCCCCTACTTGCTGGCAATTATCTGACGTGGTATTAAATCTTTTCTGATTAATTGCCAAAACAGTTTTCACAGTACGAAGCAAATTTAAGTTTATGAAGGGAGGGGCACAAAGGCAACACATTTTAAGTAATAGCTTTTATACTATAGACTAGTTCACAAGCTCACATTTTCTGTATGAAATTTTTCCTTAAGTGATTTTTGTTGCACATCACACTACAGAACTTTCTTTGTCATGTCTTATTCACCTAAGGATTTATCTTTAGATTAACAGACAGTCTAGTTTGGACTATTTTTAATGGAGGGGGAAATCTCATTACGCAGTGAGAAGATGAGCATTTCTGAAATTGAAGATAATAAGCCAAAGGCATTAAGATATCAGCTGTCTTAACAGCTAAGATATTGACTCTTCTGAACATCAAAGCTTGGTCTAAATTGTCCATATTATATCTAGATTAGGGAAAAAAAAAAAAAAGGATCCAGTCTGAAAATCATCTTCATCAGAAAATGACCATATTTTCCACTTTTTGCATCTACACACTATGGTTATGGATAGTATTTTCTGAAATTGTTTGACTAAGCGTCACATTTTCCTGGCTCTTTTAAATTATGCAGTAGCTTGTTTATTAAAAAGGAGATTGTATACTGGAATAAATAGGCCTCTACTGAAATGTAAAACTTTACCATTTTTTATAAGTAGAAATAGGCAATATTTAATATTTGAATGATCAGAGAAAGAGGAACACTGAAGTGTGTCTTTCACTTGCTTGCTATCTATTCTCTAGAGTAGGCTTGAAAAAACACAGTTTGACAACCACAAGGCATTACAGAGTGAGAAATCATCTACTTTTTGCAGAGTATCAATCATCTACTTTCAGACTTACTTTATGCATGCGTACAAATATATGTAAAGAAGATCAAAATTTATATTCATTAAGATGACTTCCACAGACAATACCTGATGCTTTACAGAAAATACAAATAACCACGACAAAATTGATTGGAACACACAAGACTAGAAATGATTCTTAGGTTGACAGTGAGACTCCCATTTTTCCCTATCTATAAGTGAAGGGTATGTTTTCAATTCATTCATACGTAGATAGCAAGAATATTACAAGATTTAAAAATTACTGGTTTTAGCTATTGGAGATTTTCATACTTTAGAAATGAAGAAATAACTACATATTTATATACTTAAATAAGAATATACCATCCAAAAGCTGAATGATTCCTCTCAGTGGCTACTATAATTTTTAAAGGTTGACAGTGGCATTATATACTTCGGTATCTTAGCAGAATGTAATTTTCAGAAATTTTCAGATTTTCCATGCACCTTTCTACTTAAGTTTGTCGTGACTCATAAGTAAAAAAACCCGACTTTTTATTTTTTCCCCTATAGCGTAGAACCATAGAACCATATCCAGAATAGCCTGACTTGGAATGGACCCACAAGGATCCCTGAGGTCCAAAGCCTGAGTCAATCCCAAGAGTCACACCCTGTGCCCAAGAGCATTGTCCAAACTCCTCTTGAGGTCTGTCAGGCTTGGTGCTGTGACCACTGCCCTGGGGAGCCTGTTCCAGTGCCCAGCCACTCTCTCAGGGAAGAATCCTTTCCTGATGTCTGACCTAAATGTCCCCTGACTCTGCTTCACATCATTCACTTGGGTCCTGTCATGGTGTAGAATACATCATTTAGAAACTAAACAAATTTAGATGTAAAATAGTAAAACCCTAAGCAAACAAACAAGCCAACAATAAAAATGGAAACTACAACGACTAAGATGCATCTCATGCAGGATAATGACCCTCACCTTTATATTAGAATGAATATATATTAAGCTGCTTTTAATTAAATAATAAATTTATTTTTCTCCCCTCTTTTTTTTTTTAATGTAAACAACAGGATACCTAACAAAGATTTTAAATGAGAATAGAAAAAGACAAATAGAAGTGCAGTAGATTCTTTCTTTTACTTCAGGGAAGGACTTTAAATTCGTTAAAATGTCAAAAACTTACATGACATCTTTCAGTAATTACCTTTGATTTTGAATGCAAAAGGACTAGCTACAGTCATGAATTAAAAATTACAACAATAAAACTGGAAGATAATGAAACATCTTTAAGACAATTTTCATCCCATGAAGTTTAATGGGAAAGTAGGAATAGGTATCCTGCGCTTACCGCAAAGGCTCACCTGCCTTGAAAGGTTTGCTTACAGTGGAGCTGACTGTGGGAGGTGAAACAGGTCCACGATGGCTTTATTTTGGAGACAGCAAATTCTGTGCTGAACCAAAGTTTGTGGTGGAACATTCTTTTAAACTCATGCTGACTGTCATAGAAATTTATTCAAGATTTTTTTTTTAGCTACAAACTACCTGGCTAGGTAGGTGGATAGCCTGAAGAAGCCTCATATCCTCTGCTGTACCAGAGGAAAGCATAGGCAATCTCTACAGTCTCCTCTGGTCTACAACAAGTAACTGTAACAATCAGAAGCTCTGCTCAAGGAGAGGTCTAAGATGCAAAGAAAAGTTGAAAGGTAAAAGGAAAAAAAACCTAATTATTTGCAATTCTAATCCAGTCTGCCCAGCTGCCAGCTTCTCACAACTCCAAGCATGCTTCAGAATTTTCTGGCTGAAGCTTTGTGAAAAAGGGCTTCTTACATGGATATGCTTGTCTAAAACCAGAAATACCTTAACAGGTGCACAGCATGTTTCTGCCTCTCCAGTGCATCAGTATTACTAATTTTGTCCTTCTGATATTTTAGTAGACACTTTTAATTTTTCAAAATTTATGCAGATTTCTGCCATACCCTAGAGCCATAAACACTTTGTCTCTCTTGAAATATCTATTTGATAATAACTTTCACCTTTATAAAAGAGCTTTCAGTGACAGTGGCTTAGATTCTTTGTCAGTGTCAGTGTTACATCTCCAGTAATCTTAAGCATTTTTATCTAAAGGTTTTATGTTCAGATTCGAGAACTTCTGAAATTGTTTTGAATGAGAGATCCTTACAGCTGATTTTCTAGTAAAAAAAAAAAAAGAAGCTTGTTCCAGTAATGGCATATCAGACACCTTGAAGTGTATAGTTTCCCAGAAATGTTATGTATGATATTTCAGTTAGGTGTGAATGGAATTTGGACTTGTATGGAAGGTTAGGGTAAGTGAACTGTGCAGCAGACAAGGTATTGTAAAGGAGCAGTGCAGCAAGAACAGGCTGTCAATAGCAGTTTATTCATTATGGAATTCCAGATGAGATGTTGAAAGATAATGATTCTGATCTGACTCCTTGCTGCTCTCTGTTTGAATATACTATATATCATATCTGTTTTAATATACTATATAAAACCTAATCAAAGTATATATATAATATACTATATAAAACCTAATAAAAGTAAAATGGGTTGCAATATAGATCCATGTAAATTGTGAAGAATTTGATAAAAATAGGAGCTATCATATATTTTTTAAAATAAAAATTAGTTCCAAAGGGTGAAGACCATGTATTTAGAGCTTTATATAGTATTTTTAGTACTGAGAAAAATTCAAGGTGCAAGAGTAACATGTTGGAGGTGAAAATGAAGTAAGTGTTCCAAAATTATCTAAAACATTACATCCTTTTCTATGTTTACAAATGATTGTGTTCTAAGAGGAGAAGGTCTCTTTGTCAGGACACCATTTCTGCCAGGAGACAGAGGGTATCAGCCTAGTGCTAACTTGAAACCCAACTCACATAGTCTGGTGAAAAACTAGTTCTGCTCATTATAAAACTTCTCAAATGCTGGATTAATTTTGCAATGCAGCTTTAGAGGAAGGAAAGGACGTCTGAGAGAGGATGTTGTTATTCAACATTATCTACTAGGACTACCCCAAAAAATAATGAATTTGAATTTATTAGCATATATTGATTATTCCTGTCCATACTTTCTGTGCGTCATATATTTTAGAAGAGGTACACTTTATAAAGGTACACTGATATCTAAAGTTTTAGTGTTTCCTCTTTTTCTCAGAATGAATTTTGGATTTTATTATTAATTTAAATGTCCACTATTCTGTCCTTTTTTCTCAGACTGAAGGTCTGAACCTCCACTCTGATATAAATGGCCTCCCCTGAAACAGAAGCCCTACATAAAATCAGAATACAGCATTTTATTCGTGATATTCCAGCTTCCAGCGAGAAAACTGGGAATCTGTGATGGACTAATATATTTAATAATCGTTAAATGGTACTAACTGCAGCTCTAATGCTACTCATTCATATGTAAAGTTTTCAATTAGCTTGCTTTTTTGTCTCAGGAGTTTTGCTGCCTTGCAAGGATTCTAGTCAGATTAGAATTCACCTTTAAGTTAGATATCTGCTCTTTCAAAAGCCCATTTGACTTACTTTTCAGTCATCAGGCCTGACTGGTGAGAATCATTCTGGGGTAATGAAGAGAAGGTAAGGCTGATACAACCATTTGTAATCATTATTTGCATTTGGCTCTTTCTGCATTAAGACACCTACATGAGAAATACAGTGTAGGTGGTTTATGTAGCAGATAACTTATCACACATCTAATGTGAAAGCAATGAGAGAACTGCCATTTAGGAGCTCAGATCACTGAGCTAACTGTCTAGTGCCCTGTTAGAGGTATTTGTAATGTTTCCTGGCTTCATGCTGGCTTCACTGATTATTTGTCTAGAAAAACACATGGCAAAGTTTTGCAAATAATAAGCAAATGAGAACCTTGTTGGACCTACTCCTTCTGTGTATTAATTTAGAGAAACCTTGTCTACCTTTCCCCAGAGAAATTAGGGCCTGATTTTGATGATATTTTTTTCAGTGGACAGCCATCTCCTTTCTATCTTTCTAACTGATTATGAAGCTATCTCTAATCATAACACTGTGATTTATCATATTAGACTCCAAAATTTTAATTAGTCTGCTACTACATAAAGAAACCCACTGCTAGTTCTGGACTATTTCATTCTGCCATGTAATTATTCCTCTGTTCCTATCTTACGCTGATTAGAGAAGCATGCACCTAACTTCTTCAAATGCTAAGAATGGAAAAGGTTATTTTTAAAGATGAATATACAAGAAATTATGATTAGACATCAATTGGGATAAAAATTTCTTATAGTAGTCAGAGAGATGGGTGTGTGACAGAGCCTGGTGTTCAATGTGCAGGCTTTTTTGTTTGGTTAGTTGGTTTTGTTTGTTTATTTGCTTTTTAATATTAATCAATTTTGCATCTTAATTATTTTTTTTTTGGAAAGCAGAGTCCGAAAGGTACTTTTGGATAATACTACTGATTTTTTTAGAATAAAAAAAATCCTGTTATGGATGTATTTAATTAATAATTACATTGAAATAATGGAGAATGAGCTCAAATACAAGGGATAAAATAATCCACATTTCCCTGGGGAAACACATGCTAAGTTGTACTGCTGTGCCTACCATATCCTTCCGCTGAACTTCTCTGATTATTTGAAGATATGAAGGAACAGAAAATTCTAAGCTGAGGATCAAATAATGTGACTAAAAGAAGAAGGGGAGAAAATTGAGAGTGGAATGAAATTAAATAATAGTACTGCTAATTATAAACTTGATATTTAGCTGGATTTTAATATATTGTACAAATCTTTCATTCTAGTTTTAAACCAGGTATTCCATATTTCATACTGAAATTACATTCATAGTGCTTATATGTTAGAGGACTGTGAATGCAGGCAAGCCTTTGATGCATCCCATGGCTCTGAAGTGTTAACTCAGGTAATCAATGTGACAGGCACAAAGGGCAGGTCTAGGTGCAAAAGTCAAGATGCTCAAAAATCAAGATGCTCAAAAATGTTTTTCAAGATTAGATAAAAGTAATTTTAAAAGCAAAAGTAGTCTTATTTAAAATCATTCCTCGAACTTACATTCAGCATCACTGAATGGTTTTCTCCTGCGGCCCCTCCTGCATCACACTGATAAAATCACCTGAGACTGCATCATCTGCATCTTACCTCAATGTCTCATCTGACTCTGGTTAAGTGAAGCAGCAAAACCAAACCAAGCAACAGAACTCTCCTCTGAGCTTGGCCCATAACCATACCTGCAGAAATAGACTCAGTTTTCAGATTGTGCTGAACTGCAGAGTCTGGAGAGCTCAAGCTCTTACATTTTCAAGACGAATATTACAATTCTTATGGTCGGTGTAGGAGCGATTCCTTCTTGTTTCCTTGATCATCTGAACAAACTAAGTGAAGAACATCTGCATAAAATCAGTGAGCAATCAGAATTCATATTTTATGTGTTAACTTTTTAATGAATTCTGGCTTTTGATTGCTGATGGGGCACATCCTTGACTAATGCTCACTGAAAACAAAGAAACTCATGCTGTTTGTAAGAGGAGCTACCAGCACTTATTGTATCACAAAATGAAGTCATCTTTAGGCAGGCAAAAGCTTTACTTCAGTGAAAGTTTCTTATCATCATTGATACACAATCACAGAGCTGACAATGGGCCAAGAACAAATATTTCCCTTAACTAATCAAGGAAAGGCTTGAATGTACATCGCGGTTAACAAGCCGCTTGTTATATTAATGGTAGACAATATAATTGTGTTACTTGAAACATGGCATAGCTTTCTGGTAAGAATTCACTTGAATATAAGTATTGCACATACCACACTATTTAAGTATCTTCACTAATGAGCTAATATCCCTTAAGCTATTTAAGCATATGGAGGTCATTATTTACAGTTGAGTTTATAGAGGGGTTGCTGTTTTCCATCCATAGCTGCAGTAAAGTGAGACGAGCTGCGAAGGAACTTCTGAAGCGTGTGAAGACTTCACATGCACCAGCCAGAAACTTTTCCCTCTTCTCACTGTTTGCTTAGTAGTCCCAGGAGGCAATAAAAGTAAAAAGGGTTATAAAATAGCACATATGGACAAACTTGCTGTTGCAGCAGGTATGGATTACATAATGAGAGACATCAAATATCTGATATGAAACGAACATCAGCTAGGTGCCCAGGCACCCTGTGATATTGACTTTGAGACTTTCTATGGGCTCTGCTTGAATAATTGGCATTTATCCAGACAAGAAATCTGTAAGTCTGTCCTTATCTTTGATGCTGTCCTCTTGATCTCATCTCCTGCCTGACAGCCAAGTCTTCCAACATGCAACGATGTTAGTTCACATCTCAACACATAGGTAAATCAAATTCACTAATACACACTAGGACTGGTGAGACTATTTTAGCTCCCTAAGACAAGTTCAAAAAAGGGGCTGAGTTGCATAGTGCTATATTACAGGTTTTCAGCCTTAGCTAGTCTAGTAATAATGCTGTGACCTTGCAGGCACCATGATAATTAAAAAACCACTGCTACTATCTGTATTTTCCTGTGGAGTTTCAGAGCTGATGTGCAACTAAAATTATAAAGTTACAAAAGTTTGTGGGGTTTTTCCCCTGGAAGAAAAAAATATTTCATATTATGTCTGGATCTTGTGACTCTATAGGAGCACTTCGTCAATAAAATTTGGTTGAAGTTTAATTTCTGACCATCTGATCTTCCACAAACACATTCTTTCTGTCCAAAATCAGTGTATTTTACAGGTTAGCGAAAAAGAATTGTAACAATAAATTGATCCTGGTCTGATTCAAAAATTTGCCTTTAAATATATCTGCAAATTCAAATTGCCAGCAGATCTTCTTGCCTAAAGTTGTCAACTTGGAGTGAAATCCAGATAATTTTCTACCTTTTTTTTGGATCCTTTAGCATATCCCTAAAACCTACTGCAGTGAAAGTGAAAGAAAACCCACCCACAATATAAAGCCATGTAAATTTACATATTTAGGCTTTTTTATTTATATCTCAAGCAAGGCAGAAGAATTAGGGAAGTATTTATTTTGCTTCCCTTGTTTTCTATTTAAGCTTTTATGAAAGTATATTATTATTTTATGATTTTATAGCAATTAAGGAATTATTTTTTTAAGCCCAAAATTTCTTAACTTCAAAACTTCTGCTTAAATTCCACTGGGATTTATAGATTAAACACATGCTTAAAATGTGTGTGTAATTAGATGTTTTGCTGAATTGGATTTTTAATTGCTAATTTATTTTTAGTAAACTTTCATTGACATCCCTGTTTATGTAAAGGAGCTATTTAGGTTTTCAATGCAAGATTTCATTTGCAGAATTTCTGAAGAATTACCTTCATTAAAGCAATGAGGTAGAATTAATTATAAAGAACTCAGAGACAAAATCAAATGGGGAGCAATAAAACTGAAACCCCATGTATTTCTTTTGGAGTTTCTCCATTTTAATAAAGGTGAAGTGGACAAACACATTATTTCATCCATGAAGTACTTTAATATCTGCTTTCCGTCACGTACAGTGAAGCAACTCCATGGCTGGTAAAAGAAAGAAGGGTTGGGATGGGTTTCTGGTGGTGGTGGTTTTGGGGTTTTTTTCCCAAACAAGGTCTGCTTCATTACAGCAAAAATGACATTGTAAAAATAAAATAGACATGATGAAAAAGATGAAAATTGAGAATTTACCTTTATGGAAAAGTAACTATGTATAGGTGACCCTTTAAGAGAGAAGGAAAATTACTTGAAATAGTGTCAAGCCAAATGAGAGACTTCAAAGCTTTCACCAAGATTTTTGCTTTGTTAGCAATATGGAAGAACAAATAACAAAGCATGTTGCAGGAGATAAATGCTAAAATTTCATAAACAGAATTATTTGAAACTATGACCGGGTTTATTGACAAGATAAAACAGACTTGGCATAAGAAAAATGCATAGTTGGTCACAGGACAGAAGCAAGCTAGCTTGATGTTCACATGATTCCTATCAAAATTCAGTAAGGCCATATAGCATTTACCAGTGATCTTACTCATTACTGGATATCCTGGTGGCATCTATGTTGCCTTGCATGTGTTTGAATGAAAAGACAAAACTGCTGATGAGAAAAATTTCTGTACTCACCCTTTTTCTAGGACACCTTTTTCACACAACAAGCCTTTATTTAAGTCTTTGTAATTGCTTTCTGTATTGACTTTCTAGACTTCCCCCTGCCAATACTGGGAGGAGGCTGCTGTTCCTCCTCGGAGCTGCCTTAGAGGCACAAGGTGGGAGCGGGGTGGATGCAGACAGGAGAGCCAGGCACAGAGCTGGCAACTGGCAGTGCCCACAGGGATTGATTTCATGTCCCTTCAGAAAGCACTGCCCTCAGCAGTGAGGATGTCTCTGGTTCTGTGCAAAATGAAGAGTGAATCTTTGACATATTTTTGTGATTTTTAAGTTTTACACATCTTTATTTTTGTTGCATTTTTTTTCTCTACAAGGAACACACTTCTTGTCCTCAAGTCAGACTTGGCGTTATAATGAAGTCAAGTTTTCATTGCAATGAGGCAATGGCCTCTTTTCCTATTTTATCTTATAAGCAAAGGTCCTTTGGAATCAATACAAGAATCTGTAGCAAGCAGACTAGGAACATTGAAGGCCATTCAGGTTTTGTATATTCATTGCATGCATTTCTAACTGACATTTTACCTGGGCTTTTGTTGAAAAGGTGCTGAAAAATAGAAGACAAGCAAAGCTTCTGGAGCAGCCAAATCCATCAGCTTTAGTGCCGCGCTAATGTCACCTTGTGGCTTCCTTTTTGCTGTGAGAATAGAAAAGCTCTTACCGTTACCTGTAATATATGGATACCTTCCATGAAGTTGACAGCAAAAAAACCCCCTTCCTTCTTATTACCTCCTCCAGGCTTCTCAAAGAAATATCTCCCACTCTGGCATTTTTCTGTTGCAGACCTTTGCACTAGGTCTGCAAAACAAGAATTCATAAGCAACCAAAAAGCCCCCAAACCACGCCTTCCATATTAGTTTTGCACTAATGTAAATGCTTGCACAGGCCATAGGAAATACAAGAGCTATACCTAGAAGCAAGGTTAAAGAAACATCATTCTGGATTGCCCAAGATAGAATCAAATTTTTGATACTATCAAGTCTGAGTGCTTTGTGGGAGCATTCCCTATCATTGGGCATTTCACATGAACTTGGCGTCTCACTAGGGAAACACATCAAACATTTTTATGCATTTAACATCTGTCCAGAAATTCCATATAAATTACTTTTATATAATAATCTGAAGGACTTATAAAAATGCATGTAGAGTTCAGAGTGGATTAAACACAATCAAAAGCTGACATAAACAAAAAAATTCAGACTCCTCAGAAAAAAAAAAACAGTAGATGGCTTCCTGAACTTTTTGGGAGCAGAAATTAAATTAAAAATCAAACACAATTCTGTGTCAAACCAAAAAATTGGTAATATTATCTACTGCCAAAAGGAAATCTCCTGTGGATTATTGTTATTTTTCTGAAATACATCATCTGAAAGACGTCATCCAAATAATTTGATTGTGTTAAGAAAATTGAAAAGTGGGATCCTTCTTATTTAGGGGAATTAATTTGTTATTTAGAAAAAATGGTCCATTTCTGTTTCCTGTGAGAACCAAGGCAGCCACCCAAGTCTGGCAAGTATAAAACAAGCTCTGTAAAACCCAAAGCAGCACCTGAGGAGCATGCAGCATAGCACAGGGTCTCCCACATGGCCTCTACAGGAGCAGCTGAGCAGGTCCCTGAATGTGTTGGTTGCATGGGTCAGGTCTGCTGTATCTCTTTGGGGAGATTAGGAGGGAGCAACTCTGCCTGTTATACATCTCATATCTGATCATGGAAGCATGGAATGATGGAATACTTTGGGTTGGAAGGGTCCTTAAAGACTATCTAGTTCCATCCCCTGTGCCACGGACAGGGGACACCTTCCACCACATCAGATTGCTCAAAGACCCCTCCAACCCAGAGACTGGGCCTCCGCTTCTCTGGGCAACCTGAGCCAATGCCTCACCACCTAAGTCAGGAAGAATTTCTTCCTAACACTGAATCTAAACCTACCTTCTTTCAGTTAAAACCACTACCCCTTGTCCTATCACCCATCCCCTGATGTCTAATTCTGATGTCTGCATCTCATCCTGAACAGATTATGTCTATAGCCTGTAGGTTCCTCTACAAGAAAAAACCCTTTTGCTTCTGTATGCACAAGGCTGTGACCAACTATTTCTGTTGTCAACAGGAAATAGTTTAGTCTTTGGGCAATGTCCTAGTGTCTGCTGAAGAGGCTGATAAACCACCACTCTCTCTTCCCCTGGAAATCATCTCCATCTTTTTTTTAATATACCCACAGCTGTCTGTAGCTGGATGATTTTCCAGAGACATTTTCTTTGATCTGTTGACAAAAGGTCAACGGCTAAAAATACAGCTTGTCACCTGAGTATTGCTAAAAAAAGAATACTCTTCAGATGGTCAGTGCTGTATTGAGGAAAACATGACAAGTGAGAGGTCTGACTTGTCACTCCTTGTGAGGGAAGTGATGATCACAGTATTCAGTCAGCTCATGTGTTGGCATTGTGCTGATGAAGACACAGTACCTGGAAATTTCACAGGCACTCAATACACTGGGTAGAAAGATAACTTTAAAGAAACTACACTGTGGACAGGCTATGTAAGAGGATGAGCCTGGGCTGATATTCAGACATAGCTGAAAAAAATAAATAACCACACCACTTTTCACACTGAAGAATGTGTCTCCAGAGAGGGAAGGAGAGCTGGAGAGAGCATAATCACCAGTCTCAGTCCACACTGCACCAGGAATGGGCTCTTCCTATCTTATGGGTTAGAAATCTAATGAAGTGGAGTAGAACAAAAGAAAATTTAAAAAATAAACCATGAAACATATATATATATATAAATACTTTACCATTTTACACTGAATTTTATATTTCACTTGGCCTGCTCTTGGCTCATTCAAAAAAACAAGCAGTAACAGACTGTAGTAAATCTCATAGTGAATATTTTTCATAAAAAGTCTGAAGCCAGAATCATCTGAGTCTCACAAAGGTTAAATTAGCTTAGAGGTAGAGCTTTATATAGAAAAAAAACACCAGTTAATAGCAAATTATGCAAAAGAGAAAGCCAATGTAAATACTCTATTGGAATTCAATGGTAATTATGCAAGCTTAGTTTCTATAGTTTTTGTCCTTAGTTCAGTAATAATGAACTCTCTATGAACAAAATAAATGGCATTTCAATACATACATTTAAACAAAAAAAAACAAAAAACAAAAAAAAAAAAAAAAGTGAAACACCCCAGGACAAAAATAAATCAGTTTTTGCCTTATGTGAACTCGTGCACAAGATAGAATTGGACAACTTGAAAATTAAGTTAACACTTTTGTAAACCTGCTGTCACATAGAAGTAAAAGATGGCAATTTTTTCATAGAGAAGATGGGAAAATATTATATGTTATATTTAGTTATGTTTTCACATTTTTCAAGCCTTTGTCACTCCTTCTTTCTCTAATCATAATGTCTATTTTCTTTATTCATCATCTGAAAATCTTTCCTGAGAGAACACAAGAAGCAAGTTAGAAATAAAAGACTCCAGGTCTTGTCGTGTTCATAAACAACATAGTTTATGAACAAGGCATCCTAAGTTTAAAAGAAGTCTTTCACAGCAATTTTAACAGCCAAATGTAACAGCTCATTTAGGGTCTTACTTTGCATGCAGCCAAAAAGTTGATCCAGATTGATGAAGAATTCTGAATATATTGTGGCAAATTCCTCTTTTATTCAACATACAAAATACAGCCTGACTTAACGAAGTTGCAGATTAAACTTTCAAAGATGTCATGGATAGAGTTTTTCACAATTTCTAAGCATTCTAATAATAACTAGACAACAGGACACCCTAAAAAATACTGAAAATATTTACTCTGTCTAGTAACAGTGAGAATCTCCTTTCCACTAAGGACTATATTACACAGATGATGCATAACACCTCAGACAGAATAACATATATATTGAATAAAATACCTGCAGGATCTGAGTCTGTAATAATATTCAGGACAGTGACAGTAAGTGATAGTACATAAGGATTATCTTTAAACAATCCATACAATTATTTTTAAGGCTTCATCTGTTCAATGTTAAAAGTATTTGCAAGCCATAGTTTATTGAATAAATTAGACTAAAATAAACACAAGTGATGCAGATATGAAAAATGCAGGTTTGTTTCTTAATTCAAAGGCAGTTTCTGAAGCTGCATGTTAAGAGTTTATTAAATTCTATTTTGTACATAAATATGTATATACGCATATGAAAATCCAAGTAGAAATATTCCAACATTGCAGTGGGAGACTAGAAAATGATTAAAATATCAGGACAACTGGGATATGAGGTAGGGGAAGAATGGCCATTTGACTTTTGGCTGACACTTCCAACCATATGTGACACTTCCAACCATATGGTATAATGAATGTAAAAAATCAAATTATACACTTGACTGAACAACATCATGGGAAAATTTGTAGTCCAATTTGTTTCTTTAAAATGAAACTGATACCTGATTTCTAAATATGATGCCACTGCATTAGGTATAAGCTGTTCTGGAGTTAATTCCGTTTTCATCTCTGGCAGAACTATCCCTGTGAACCCTATAATATATTCTGCATTTTCCAGCAGCAATAAAATAGCTTTATGACATAAAGAAGAAACCAGAGGGAAGAAAAATGATCACTTCATCCTAAAATAAACAAATGCATTGAAAAACTTGAGATGGAAATAGTTTTTTAGTTTCTGTCCAGCAGTTTGCTGGAAATCATTAAGAAGTTTCATTACCTCCGAAAAGTGCAAGTAAAAGTGAGTCCATGTAACAAACACTTGAGTCAGAATGAGACTTTTCTGGTCCCCTGAACCTCCTATTCCTGTTGTGTTTGTTTATACACAATCTCAGTCAGATTTGAGTGTATTAATAATTGAGAACAAACAACATTTGCTAGCTGATTCTTAGTAGGTGATTTAATCCGCTTAAATAACCTAACAATTAACATTTTGCCTTCATCGTTGGTTGCTGTGTAATCGTGTTGCTAGTGAAATAGAGAACTACCCTTGACTACAAGTGCAATTAATAGTGCTTTAGAGAGAAGCCTTAAAGTAACAAATCAGTCTTCCTTTTATTACTATATGATCTGTTGTAGCCAAGTAGTTTTGCTGTAATTTTACAGTGGTTATAATTGACAACCACCTTCCTAGCTAAGGACTGGAAAATATATCCATAAAAACACCATACAAAAACAAGGACAAATGGAGGCTGGGCTGAGTAACCCTGAGGAGCAGGACTTGGTGGTGGTGGTGGTGGTGGTGGGGGATGAGAAGTTCAGTATGACCCAGCAATGTGCAGAGAGAGGCAGAGAGGCAAATATATCCTGGGCTGCATCAAAAGCAGAGTGGCCAGCAGGGAAAAGGAGGAAATTCTGCCCCTCTGCTCTTGTGACACCCCACCTGGAGTGCTGCAACCAGCTCTGGAGCCTCCGCATCAGAAGGACATGGACCTGCTGGAGTGAGTTCAAAGAATTGTCACCAAGATGATCAGAGGGAAGGAGCTCTTCTCCTATGAAGACAGACTGAGAGAGCTGGGTCTGTTCAGCCTGGAGAACAGAAGGCTCCAGGGAAATCTTTGTATCAGTCTTCCAGAACCTGGAGGGTGTTCGCAACAGAGCTGGAGAGGGACTTTTTACAAGAGCGTACAGTGACAGGAGGAGGGGTTATACATGAAAACTGTAAAAGTGTAGGTTTAGATAAGATACTAAGAAAATTTCCTTACTCTGAGAATGCTGAGGCACTGGCACAGGTTTCCAAGAGAAGTTTTGGGTGCCCCTCCCCTGAAAGTGTTCGAGCAGAAGGCATCACTCCTAAGGCAAGGGGCTTGGAACTAGATGATCTTTATGGTCCCTTCCAACTCAAACAATTTTATAAATTCTTTCATATATCTTATAATTTCCCAAGACTTAGTATATCAACCAAAAAAATAATACTCACCAAAACTAACCAACTAATCAAACATGTAAAAACAATCACAAACCAAAAAAAAAACCTTCCCTATATTTTTCCTGACTTGACTGCTTCTGTAAGTTTAAACATTTTAGGGAAAAAAATCCCCAGGAAGCTGCACTGCAAAACAGGTTCATACTGTCCTTATTGACACAGAGCCACAACGCAAATTATTTTGGCAATTTAAGGGGTAAATATAAAACTGCCACTTTTTTTAACTGAAACTGGAGTAACCAATGCCTTCAGTAGACAAGATACTTGAACATCTTTAAGCTCACCTTCAAAAATATAAACATATTTCTGCTGTTTTTAAACCTGCTTGGTTTAATTACTGTGTAGATGCAGAGAAATACCTATGTAAATACTGTCTGTATATGTATAGGTTAATTTAAAAAAAGATACAATTGAATGATAAAGTACCAGAGTCCACCCCTCCCCCCCAGCTAAAACAACAAACCCCCAGCAATTGAAGTAAGAAGCTTCAACTCGTTAAAACAAACTGTTAAAGCAAACAATTTGCAAACAAAGCAGATGTTACACTGGTCTCAGCCGAAAAGATTTAGTTGCACTTGGGCCGTTTCATTTAATCAAAAGGAATTTCATGCTTATGGTTACTCCTTATATCATTCAAACCAGGCAAATGAATATTTTAAACTAAAGACATGCATATCTGAAATAATGATTCATAACACAACACAAACAAGGTTTTAGGGGAAAAAATGTCCTTGCTGATAACTTGGTTTTGGAACAGCAGTGTTTTTATAATGAATTCTGTTTTCCATGTGTCTGGAAAAGTGTCAGTGTTTCCTACAGTAATCTTTTTATGTGACCTCATGAAGGAGGTGGTATTAATACTTTTATAACTTACTATCCTACTCACTTAGCCCAGTAAATTGTAGGTGCTGTAGAAAACTCATTAACTGCATATACATCAGCTGCATATATGATAAAAATACTTCTATTATTTGCTGTTGGCATTTCTGCTGACACAAGATTTCATTCACTGATGGCAGCCCAAAAATTCATTTTTTGCATTTTTCCTCCTTATGTACTTACATTGTTTTCTTTACTGTTCCCATCAGTGTTGGAAGACACAAAACTGAGACTATATCAGTACTACAGATGGGAAACCAAGCAAAAGCAGAGACAAGTCACTTATTTAAGTTTCAGGTGTAGCAGTGAAGTGAGTTCAAGTCTTGTAAATCTTACAGAAGCACAGTAAGCACTGCACAGTCTATTTTCTGAAGTGAAAAATTATAATTTACAGCAGTTCATCTCAGTGTAATGAATACCTCTCTAGAGAGATGGAACAAAGAGGGGGTGAAAAGTTCCTAAGGCCAGAACGAATTCAATGCAAATCCTATATTTTAGGAAATGTTATGCAGAATTATCAATCCACTATATTAAGACATAATGTGCGAAACTGGTGAGACATAGTTTTAGATATCCTTATTGGTGTCATTCTTTAAGCCATTGGAAATTATATTTGCAACAGACTAAATTAAGAAAAATAACAGAGTGAACAAGTGAGTAGGCACAGTGTATTAAATGCTCTGTTTTGAAATTACTATTTGGTTAAGTCACAGGGGAATTCTGCAGCAAATGGAAAGTACATTCTACTAGCACAATTTTTTTCTTTTTCTTTAGATGTCCATCCATCATACATACCCTCTGTTTTAAAGTCAACACTTTGCTCAGAAAACTGTGGTATGTCATGAATTGGAACACTGACAGCAACCCTGAGTTAGAAAACATGTCACTGAACCACATGATAGCTCAGGCAGGAAGGGATCCCAGGAGGTCTGTAGTCCAACCCTCTGCCCAAGAAGCTCCGGGGTATGGGAAGACATTATGCTAATATAGTGTCAGGTAATGAAATAAAATAAAATAATAAAATGAGTAATGTCTAATAATAATGGGCTCAGCAGAACGTGCCTACAACCTTGGATATTTATTGTGATCATGTAAGTTAACTTTTTACAGGAGCCTTTTTGTACTTGAAAGAAAGCAGCTGCCTTGCAGACAGGACAGAAACAACAAAGAAATACTCTTAGTGTCCAGATTGACAGGATATCAACAGACACATTCACATTTCTTACATACCACCAGCTCATTTGCTCCTGATGCAAGAGAAAGCAAATCATTAAATTCTGGACATTGCTAGTTTCAAGTAAAGCTATGAAATGAATTTGCATACTTCAGCTGTACCAATGCAACTGGAGAGCTAATTCCATAACAGAAATGGTCTTTGAAAGCTGTTGCTTTTCTGAGCCTCCTTCCTTGGTCCTTGGAACCTAAGGAATTGCACTTGAGAGAAGAAATGTTGCATACTGCCATGAAGAATCATGACCTTGAATGCAGAATCTCTATTTATGCATATTTGTGTGTTCTGTCTGGTCTCTCCATGTGCCTCATTGCCAAGAAATCTCAGTGTAGTTTCTGAATATGGAGACTACTCTTGATTTTGCAGAAACCACCACCAGAACTCACAGGACTAATAGTCCTGAATTACTGTTGGTCATGTCCTAGACAGTGAAATTACCCAAGGAAGTGGCGGAGAGATTTCCCACATATTGTCCTATGGTGCTGTGACTGCTGCATACTCTTCTTTATTGTAAATAATTTCAGAAAAATTAAATAACAAAAAAAGTATTTATTGAAAGGACATGTAAGGGAATATTTTATTTTCTAAATAAATTATTATAAGTTAGAACAGATCTGGAAGTTGTTTTTGCTTTTAACAGCTCCTGCACTAAAGGGGGGGGGGGGGGAAGCTAAATTTGTACTGTAGATGTCAAATGACTCTTCTGTTTTTCACCTTTAAACATACATGATGCCAGAAGGCAGTTTGAAGGCAGTGGTTGAAAATTTTAAAGCCAGGGTGGTTAATTGTTAGAAAAATAAAATATCCTATGTAAAGTTAGTCTTCATGAACTTGTGCCTCAATGCCAGCAAACCCCAGGTGTGGTAATTATGACCACTGGTCTGTGAAGGATCAGTGCAGGAATTTCACTGACAAGAGATGAATCAAGCAGTCATAAACCATTTTCTTCTCACTTCAGGCAAGCCCTGAAATTTTCATTTCGGTTTGTAATGCCTTCTAGTTTCGTATTTGAGATCATTTAAGAGGATGGTGGAAGTGGTCTGCTAAAGTATGGCCCATGTATTTCAGCATGTCTTAAGCTCTCTGCCTTCTGCAAGCTGCTTTCAGTGAAGTGCTCTGCTGTGACAGACAGGAAACCCAAGATGTATCACCTGAGCCATACTGCATTTCAAAATCTGGTACATGGAGCTGATCAGCATTGAGATCTGTTCTCTAACAGGTCAACAGCATCTCAGTAGTGATCTGGTTTCCTCATTCACCGGATAATGGAGTGGGAAAATGATTGTGATAGTTTTTCAATCTTTGGCCAATTCACCGTGATATTACAGAATCAGAGAATGTGTGAATCTGAAAGCGATCACAGTGGATCATCTGGTCCAACCTTCCTCTCAGGCAGGGTCATCCCAGAGCACATTGCACAGGATTGTGTCCAGATGGTTCTTGGATATCTCCAGTGAGGGAGATCCCACATCCTCTCTGGGCAACCTGTTCCAGTGCTCAGTGACCTGCACAGTAAAGAAGTACTTCCTCATGTTCGGGTAGATTTTCCTGTGCACCAGGTTCTGCCCACTGCCTCTTGTCTTCATAAACTGACAGTCCAAACCTGAGCAGAACAATGCTTGAAGCATTTGGGTTTACTTCTGATGATGAGGCTTTTCTGTGATTTTTGGGATATACTATCCCACAAAACAAAACCCCGAGCCCCAAAAAAATCACAAATACAAAATAAAACTAAATAAAATGTCACCAAATAATTATTAAGCTACAGAAGCACTGAGATGGATGCTAAAGCTGTGAGCATATTGGGAGTGTCTTGCTTTCATAGAAGGCACAGACTGACATGGGGCTCCTGATGAATAACTAGAGGCAACTTGAAAATCTGTAGTAGTCCCATTGGCAACATTAATCAAGTCTAATTTCTGTGGCAGTCTGGCATGAAACTAAGTGAACATTCAAATATATTTTTGTAACACCATATGCCACTGCCAAATCTAAGTTATTAATAGAGCTCATTGCGAGGGAGCCATTCCATGGCAGATGCTTCCTTAGCACAACAGATTTAAAACTTACCAAGTGCCACCTTGCCAACTCTGTTCACCTAGATTGCCCATTTGTCAAATTTTCTCATAAATAATATTATACTTTCTTCCAGCACAATCTTTATGACAGAGAGTACTTTCTGTAAGAAAATTAGAACACCAAACTATTAATCTTCTTGTAATCTCTTTTCAAAATACAGCTACATTATGATCAGTACAAACCACTCAGTGATGAGTACATGGTGAGTGCAGAGTTCCTGTAGTCACTGATTGCTAAAATGTGTTTAATATTATTTCCTTTAACATTCCTACACTGTTTGTGCAAAGATGAATCCCTTTCAGGCAATAACCATATTTATGTTGCTGGCTCCAGCATGATGTTCTGATGCTATTTCAAAAATAAATTGGTGTTACAGCACAAGTGGCCAATTGTCATACACTGTATCAAAATGAAGACAAAATCATTTGTTAATTTTGTCAGGTGCGCTATCTATTTATTGCTTTCTTTGATTTCCTTTCTAGACAGAATTTGGCAGTGGTTATGGTATCTAATGGGAGTGACAACAGGAACAGTTCCAGTCTATCAGAACTGTGGTACACTGCAGTATTGGATCAATACAATCCATCATATCAGTCTTTCCTGTCTTGTTCAGTTTATTCTTCTGTTCCAGATTGATTTGTTACATGGCATATTTTTAGAAGGTAATGTCATAAAAATACAAACATGACATTATAATTAAGCATAGCCCATATTTTCCCTGCCTTTTTATCACCAGTTTAACTGAGGCATGAAGAAAGGAATAGACATCAGACAGCCCCACATAGCAAATCAATGGCAAAAGTAGTAGGGTAAACCATATCTAAAGTCTAGAGAAAAAAAAAACAAACAGATTGTGTGATACTAGGAGAAAGATTTGATGCCTAATGCCCTTTACACCTTCAGCAGGTATTGTAAAAATGTACAAAAGAACTTAATTATTTATACTAGTATTAATAAAGGCACCGGAGACCTTGTAATACTCTAAGATCATATTTAGCAGCTGGGCTGATTGCTTTCTGCAGTGAATTTGTGGCAGTGATAACAAGGCTTCATAAAAGTCACCATTTTCTGTGAAAAATCAAAGACCCAGAAGAAATGTAGACCAAGAAACTCACAGAGAAATGTATCAGTGTTATTAAAAGTAGAGCCATGGGAGCTGGGAAGAAATTGTCTAGCAAGAAAGCACATAAACCTTTCAGATAACTTAATAGAAGCCAAGGGAAGTGTTAAAGAAATTAGGACAGTAAACCAATGTTAGGAAAAAAGAGAATTAAGTGATTAAAAGGAAGCAAGAGCAATGAAATGGAAAGCTATGTTTTCTGGTTTGTTCTAGAGGTGTCTTGAAAGACACAGAGTAAATTGGATGTCCAGGTGTGGTATGAAAATACTGCACTATCTGTAGAAAACAATCTTTAAGGTTTTTCTGTTGCAGTTTAGAGGAATTTTGATAACTGAAGTGATAGTAGATTTTCAGACTATATTGGGTTGCAGCACATGCTTTGGACATCCATTTCTGCTACCTAGTAAAGGTCTTTGGGGAGCATTGATTTTAAGGATGATCAAGAGTAATCAGTCACTACTACAGCATTAACTAGAAGCTTCTAGTTCATGGGATCATATATAATGCAATATGTGGGAAATTAACATATAGATGGTTCTATGATTCATCACCTAATCTACTATATTTGTTTAAGATTACAAAAAATATTTGAGAGAACACTACTATTTCAGTTGTCCTTTCAGGCCGGTTGTAACTTGCATATGATATCTGAAAAAAAACCTTTGCTTTTGGTCAAAATGTCTGTGCTGGTTTACAGTGCAATCAGCACCTTCAGTGCAATCAGTATGATAATGTCATTTGCTGTTGTGAAGACTTTACTGGAAATGGTTTGCAACTCTTCTCCACCAGGTTCATTTTGATCTCTCGGAGAGAACTTAAAGGAGAGGGAATACTTTCTGCATTGCAGGCAGGTGGCTGTAACAGATGAAGGGAAACAACCTGAAAGTGTAACAAAGACCACTTTTAAAACTTTTGCTATGAGCATTTGCCTGTAAATTGTTGATAGAGTTCACAGTTCCAGAATGCAGTTTCATTAACTTCAGTTTCTGAATGTAGCAATACTGCTGTGCAAGGACCATTTCAATTTTGCTATGTCTACTGACTGCAACATGATTGTCAGAGCTTACCATCATCACTTATAGATTTACCATTTCAAATCCAAATTACTAGAGGCCACTCCCCAGTAAAGCCCATATTAAACAGTTTCAGATCCCGCTGAAAAGTGACAATGCAGCAGCCTGCTATAGAAGCCTCATGCTAGATGAGAAACTAGGGCAGGATTTGCAGACTGTGGGGAGAGGAAGAAGCATCTGGTTACAGACCATTGCCTGCCTGCTGTGCCTGGTGTGCCCAGTGCCACTCTCTACAGGAGAGGTTGCATCATTTCATGGGACCTATTTTAGCACCATGGCTACATCTCGCCCATGAATGTTACCTGCCATCTATTGCATTCTTGAAATGAGGATGGCTTAGGCGTTGGTTTTTTCCTTCTTCTTCAGGAAAAAAAAAAAAAAGAGCCCAAACTCTGTGTGCCTTTTGCTATGCATTTGAGAGCTCATCTACCTCTTTTTGTTAATGAAGTGGCAAAGGGGGCTCCTTGAGATAAGCACTCAGCCCTCTGAAGGTGGCTGCCTTTCAGAAGCTGTTCTCTGTTTGCTGGCATTCAGATCATGGTGTAAAACCCCATCTTTCCTCCAACAGTAAAGGGAGTCAGCAAAATGCTGCTGTTTCTTCAGTTTGTACTTTCAGTTTTTTTCCAGACAATCTCTATGACGTTCTGTATCTAAAATGAAGGAAGGGTGGATGGAAATGTGTAGCTGCACATATACACTCTTTGACTTAATAAATAATTTCAGAGTACATCTACATGACCTCATAGACTTAACACTAACCTTATGCTCTTCTCTAAGGGACTACTTCAGCTCTGGAATGAAAAATTGAATGCAATTTGGACTTTAAGTCTCAAGAGAGCTTTGCTTGATATCATGACGTTGCATGTCCTGTCTGCTGTGATTTTTGTCTGCTTGAGTTTTTTTGCTTTGGGCTTAGAACAAACTTATACTCCACTTAAAATCTAAGATGACATTGGAGAACTGAGGTGAATACATGAAAACTAGAGTTGCAGAGATAAAATGAGAATCCAAGCTACAGGATTGTGTCTTAACTCTTTTATTCCCCATCACACTAATTGAGATGCTCTCTTGCCCTTTGAATTGCTTACAGGAAATTTTGGCAACTGATATTTGGAATTATTCCTTCGCAGTGGCAGGAATTGTGTGAGGATCTTATTGGAACTGCAAAAATGTAGGGATCTTTTCAAATGGAAACAGCCATGACTCAGGTTAGCTGAGCTCAGTTTCCCACAAGATTGGATAATTTTCAGACCTGGCTTTATTACATTGTCATGCTGTTGCAATTGTTTTAGCTTAACATCGAAGTGATAAACTGTTTAGGCAAGCACCCCCTGCAGCAGTCCAGCCACATACAGCCAGAAATAGACAAGTTCATAGCCACAAGTAGAGACCAGCAACACCAGAACATGAAAGATAGTAGGAACAATCTTTCAAACAATGCCATAAACAGCCTTAAGCCGCTGGAAATAATGCAGGCTGTGTCTAGTTGTAGGCTGATTAAGACAATTAAAGAGGGACATATATGGATGTATGAACAGCAGTGTGGAGATTTGATGTGTCCTCCCTGATGAACATTTCATTCTTCTGCTATTGGTACCAGAAGACACTACACTGATATGCAGCTACCCAGTCTGGTTAATACTTACTCTATTTGCCCAAATCTTCTCACAATCATGACTACCCACCAGATACTACCAAATTGCCTTTTGTTTATACAAGTGTTAATTTCTAAGTTGTGATTACATTAATGGTTTGTATTTGAATAATTATTTTGATTTTCTAAGCTCTTATTCACAAAGGGAACTTACCCCACGTAAGAGTAGACCTTCCTGACATTACTCTTTAAGAACAATTTAAATCACTTATGACTTCCAAAATGATGTCATTAAGAGCTTCAAATAGTTAATGAATTGGGGAGATCTGACTAAAAAACCCCCAAAACCTACTCTATTGTTTCTTACAGTAGGTCCTGCTTTATAAACTTTAAGAGCTGAACTGTTTTCAGATCTATTAAACTTTAGCCATGCTTCGGCAGTGACATATGCAGTCCACTGTTATTTGGAAGGGAAGCCAAATAGAAGACCAAAAAGTAGCAGAAAAATTTGATTTAAGGGCAGTTGGTGGTGGTCCTTACCACAAGGATAGGAAATCAGGTGAGAAGTAGCAGCTTATGAGACACTCAGGAGACTACAGGGAAAACTGAAGAGAGAAAATATTTTTTTGGTTTTGTTGTCTTAGGGCTTTAACATATTGTTGGTTATAATTTTCTTCCCTCTTTTCCTTTTTCAGGTACCATGAATTCTCTTCAGGTGAATAAAAAAATAAAATTTTCTGCTTTTTATGCATTGGTACTCTTGTAACTTCAGCATAAAACCCTTCAAATTATTCCTTTGAGATGGGGGAGTATTGTCCTGATGATTTGAATTTAATAATGTATATTGCAACATTTTATGTATGAAATACCTTATTATTTATTAAGAATATATAACCATCATGAAAGGCAATTTTTCTCACATGTAATTGACAGAAAAAGAAAAATTATTTCAAAAAAACAAAATCCCCAGTTTTTTCCCCATTACCTCTTCCCTTTGCCAATAAAGAGGGAAACTCATCAAAACTTTTGCTCAGAAATAGAAAACTTAATTCCAAAAAGGTTACAAAACCTATCCAAACATCGTGAAAGATAACAGTTACTCTCAAAATAAGAATTAAAAATCTGAGACAGGCTTTCTAACTTCCCAAAAATCATTCTTTTTGGAAGGAGCAGTAAGCCCAGACCAATCATGGCAAGGCTTTGACAGGCTGTGAAATGGCACACAGCAGGTCAGACTTCAGTTCTAATCAATCCCATACCACACTGTAGAAAACTATGCAATTCAGGACCATCATCTAGGATAGGAGGAAAATAAAGTTAGCAGTAAATAGGAAAAAACCCCAAGTATTAAATAAAATCCTGCTTTGCAAGAAAAATTATGCTTTAAACTGTGTTACTCTGATATTTTTCTTTCCAAAGTGTGGCATATGCTGGCTAAACCATGGTTGATAGCTTCATTTTCAAAGATTCAAAACTGTGTTTATTAAAGTTTTGATGCTGGCATTTCTCAGTTCCATACCACTATAAAATTTATGCAGCTGAACTACACGAAATACGTTGTGTCTTAAGGGGAGGGAAGGAAAAATGCTTCATGAATTCAAACAAACACATTTAGCCTTTTGTTGAAATGGTCATTGTGAAAGCCTATTTGCACATATTCAATAGTGGCTTTTAAAAAATGTGCATCTTCTGTCTTTATTTATTTTCAGTGTTTTCTCCAGAAGGTGTCA
This sequence comes from Euphonia xanthogaster, assembly GCA_034509185.1. Classification (NCBI taxonomy): domain Eukaryota; kingdom Metazoa; phylum Chordata; class Aves; order Passeriformes; family Fringillidae; genus Euphonia; species Euphonia xanthogaster. The sequence goes on along the minus strand of JAYDZK010000001.1, from coordinate 94,322,607 downwards.
AGAAACAGTGTTTATATTAAACAAAAATGTCAGGGTGCCAATGCTAGAGACTCTGTCTGTAAACAAATCAAAACCTATAAAGATCATAAACTTTGCAGCAAAACTTAAAATAAAAATGCAACAATAAATCTTTACTTGCAAAGTTTAACATTTCTCCCCCCTTTTCATTCATATTCCACTTCTTATTTTGCTCTCAGGAAAAAAAATAAACAAAGAAAAGAAATAAAACTGTACATTCATCAAAATATCAAAATGGAGCCATTGCCAGAACACTCTTTTGCTTTATGGTGTGAATGAATTTTGGACAATTTAATACCCTGATATCAATGAAAAAATCACTTTTTTTTGATAATAGATAATATAAAAAGGTAAACATTTCTTGCAGAAGCTTTGTTTCACAGTTTAATCTTCTGTATTGTAAATCTTTTGTATATAGGTGTTTATAAGTTATATGCTTGGTATGTTTTTTTTTACAGTGCTTAAAAATCCCAATGTCAGATGTTACACAAACAAAGATACAAAAGGAGGTCAGATCCTTATCCTGAAAGAGCATAACAACCTGCTTTTTTTTCCTAATTATGTGTATCAATAATTTAAAGACAAAATGGGACATATTAATTGAGTACTAAGTATTGACTCACGCCCTGAAAACATGCTTTGGCAGGAAAAGAAAAAAATTATTTCAAAATTTTCTCCCTAGCAATTTAATAAATTTTAAAAAATCCATGCTTTTCATGGGACTAGAAGAAGGAGGTCTACTTCTTTGTTCAGAGGACAAGATTAATGCTACTTGAATCTTCAGTTTTGTTGTTGTGATTATACTGTAAAGAACATCAGTAGTTAAAAGCAGAAGGAGGCAGAACTTTTTATGCTTTGCACTGTTAAGTCACCAGCTGATGAATCTTTGTTCATGAACATAGTTCCTGTTATGGTGATGGCGTTTATTATAAAGAACATATATTTTAAATTCATATAAATGGAATGTTTTGTGGGAGGATGAACTGCTTGTTTTTTAAAAATGCTCATTTCAGATCTTTGCATATGCTGCACTATTTTAGTTGAGGCTAATCCTGAGCCAAATGCCCAGTTCATTATAGCACTCCTCCTCTCATTTAAGCTAATGACAAAAAGCCTCCCTCACTTGGCAAAGGTAAGGTCAGACCTTAGATGTGCTGCAAGGCACTCAGGCACATGATCCTTTCCTCATTGCCCTGAGCCACTGCAGATTTCCAAGTAGCTCATTGTAGATCCAGGGAGCATCCATGCTGTGGGTGCTCCATGTTGTGCAGAACAGCCAACTGACCTCCACCTGCCCTGGCTGTGAGAAAGTCAAGGATACTGCTCCCCCTCTTCAGCACTCAGTCTTGAAGATCGACTTCAGCCTGATGCAGGGCATGTTTGGTAACTATAGAGTCACAGAATTCTTTCATAGCTTTAGAAAGTGACTGGCATTTATTTTTTGTTATAAAAAATATATTTGAGTTGTCTTCTGAAGCTCTCTAAACCTGTTAGCAGTTTTACAAGCAAACACATGAGTTTCTCCTTATTAGCAAAGATAATGTGAATTGGAGAAAGTATCTATAATACAGATTAAAGAGCTGAAAGTTATTCTGTCATCTGATAAAGTGATTTTTTATTTAAAGAAAGGCAGCCAGAAAGGCAGCCAGACTTTGCCTACTTTAGGGTCTCATTTAAATATTTTTATTTGGGTAATCTAAAATTAACGTGATTTATCATACAGACAGTGAGATTTAGCTACCATTAATAAGTGTCAGATATTAAGTACATCTAAGTACAGTCACCCATTAATATCTGTCAGATATTAAGTACATCTAAGTACAGACACCCTAAGCTCAGTGCATAGTCAATGCAACAATCATGTTCAGCACAAAATCAGCACATGTTCAGTTATAAGGGATTGCTTATCCCCATTCCTTGCTCCAGGTATGAAAGCAGCTCATGCAATGGGTGACACCACAGAAGGGCAGCTGAGCTTCAACAGCTGCTTCATGTAATAGACATTTATGTTTTGTATACCCAAATATCATTTGTCTGAATAAGGAGCTGAAGCTTACCATACTTTTATAGCTACACTAGACATGATTTTAAAGCAGGTCAGTGACTTAGCAATTACGTGGCAAATGAAGCTGGGAGTGGATATAGAGCTCCATAAGTTGTTTCCAGCCTAACAGTGGAAGTATACACACACCTATACCATAATTCCTCAATTAACAAAGCACAAGCCTTGTCTGCCTAATCCTGGTTACGACTGTTGGGAGGATATTTGCTCAGATATCCAAGGTTTAAATTTTCACTGTGATCTAGGAAGCCAAATTAAAGCTAGTGAGTTTTCTATATGTACTGCATCCCAGGCCCCACATCAGTCTGTGCAAGATAAATTTGTACCAGGGAGTGTTAGAACATGACCCTGGGTGTATTAAAAGAACACATTGCTAATACAGTCACTCCAAAACTCTTAGTCCTGTCATTAGATCAGTACATGTCGTTGCTCCTGATGCCTTCACTGAGCACATGGAAATAGAAAAAGTTATAGAAGAGAATTCTTCACTAGGTTCTGGTATCACAGCTAACATCAAAAGGATCTCATATTTGAGAGGTGTTCTTCCTCATATCACATTTTCCTGACATATTGCTACACCAACACTTGGTCTTATAAATTCATCATCCATTTCTCTACTTCCTTGGTTTTACCTATTTATGAAAAATGTTTTGGTTATTATGTAATTTCTTATTAACAATTAAGAATGATAACAATTCAATGTTGCATAAATTATGTTTTGGAGACTTTTTGTGCAGCCCTAGTCTCATAGATAATACATGCCCCTGATCATATTTAGTAATGCTTTTGCTACTCTTCTCACAGCTCATGTGACATGAATTAAAACTATTTTTAAAATTTATTTTGTTTTCAGTAACTTTATTTTCAAGGTACTTGCTGAGAATGAGATTTCATGTGACAGTACTTTTTAAGGTTTAAGCTTCAATTGTCATCTGAGACTGGAAAAATTAAACTCCTTTCTTCTGCCTCTCTTTTATTTTGCAGTTTTTTTGATTAGAAAAAAGTTGTTTGGTCATTTTTTAATCATAAACTTGTACAATATCTCAAGCTGGGAAGAACCTATAAACGTTCTTGATAGATTATTGCTTTAGAGGGTCAGGAATTCCCATTTGCTGCTCCATCTGAAAGCCCAATGAAAAGGAGTTTTGGAAGGAAGATATAGAAATGGAAGAAATTACTCTTTTCCTGTGAACAATGTATCTTGTATTGAAAACGACGAAGACGGTGTATCTTTAAACATGTTTTGTAGAACTCTGACATTTATTTTTAATTTTAAACCTTTTTTTCTTCCTTTTTTGCACATTATAAACTTGAAGATCATGACATGTCATTATTATTGCTATCATCACCCAATATTTTATAGTAGTACTTACTATACTCTTTCTGTGTATCTTTAACCTCCTGTAAATTATTCTCATTACATTATGGATATCAATACCAATGGATGCTGGCCATTGTGCAAAAAACTCAAAGAAAATATTATGGTATGATGATTTTAAAACCCAATCTTCTTACCTAATGATCAGATTTGCTTTCCTTTAGACCATTTTGGAAAAAATATTACTTTTACATAGTTAGTATTGCCTATTCTATTGAAATAATTTTGGCTAGATTTTTCAAAAGCAAATTGTCTAGAGTATGTTTTTTTGCTACATGGGAATGTCTTCTGAGAATTAGTAGACATTCATAAATCTTCCAAATAAAGCTGAAATTTTCCTAAGTATTTAATAAATCAAAAGAGGTAGTCATTCCCCAAAAATACCTTGTAAAATAACAAAACAACCAGACTTGAGATTAAATACTGCTCAGAAAGTTGAAAAACAGTGACCTATTCATTTGAAAACAGCCTTGGTTTGGAAAAGCACCTTGACTTTCTGTGATATATAGAAAAACAAGCTTGATCTGGAAAGCACCTTGACTTTTTGCAATATGCAGAATAGATGCAGAGGTTTAGGGGGTCCAAAGTCTAAATTTATCTTGCCTTTGCATTTGCCTTTATACTGGTGGCTCATGCTGATCAAGGTGCTGTTCTTCGGTGTGACTTTAGCCTTTCTGCTCACTGGCTTTTTTTCAGTCTATAAGACACTTGTGGCCAGGAGGTTCAGTTATCAGTGTGTTTGGAGGTTTTTTCATGAATGGGACAGGACTGCTGGGATACATTCCTCGAGCTTTTATTGCAGCATCAGCCTCATTTCATGGCTGAGACAACAGGAAGATGGCAACAGGTCACAACTTGCCAGCAGCAGCCAAAGATTTCTTTGTTACAGAGCATTTTAAAAACTTTCTAGCCAATAGCATATTGCTAAAGGTTACAGACAATTGCTCTAGCCAACCACTAAAAGCACACGTACACTTGCTTCACACAATACTTGCCTGTATGCCTTCTATTAACAATACACAATGCAGCATTATTAAGCTTAAAACCTTCTACTATCTTGCTAAGCATATTTTCTGCAGTTTTAAGATCCATCTTGGCCAAGCCTAAAACTCCAGCTATTGTTTCATTCCTTGCTTGCTCTACTATTGTAACTTTTTCTACTTTCAGACTTTTCAGCTGCAGCTGGTTCTAAGTTTTCTGTTCTTTCTGTTTCTAAGGCCTGCTTTTACAGCTTTTTGGAAATCTTTTGACCTTTCCTGTTTCCCACAACCAGTACTGCAATCAGGACTTTAGGTAGTGCTAGGGTAAAATATCTTATAATAGCTCAGTTCCAGAGTTTTGGGCACACCCTCACACTGGGATGTTACCTGCCTTTGGTCCATCCTGGACATGGTTTGTCCCTGGCCACTCATTTCACCAGTTTCCATCCTCACCCCAACCTGTGGGCTGGATCCTGGCACACCTTGGTCCACACCACTGCTGAGGTTTCTCCGAGGCTTTGCAGGTTTCTAAGCTGTCACTGTCACTGTCTAAGGTCACTGTCCCCACCCCGGCCCTGCTCCTGTGCTGTGCATTGCCATGGTCCCGCTGGATCTGTGTGCCAGGGCTGCTCTGGGCTCCCAGCTGCTTCCCTTGGAGCAGCCCTGCCCCGGGGGACCCTGGCACCCCTGGGTTTTTTACAATCTCATCTTTATATAGAATTAAATGCCACATTAGTTTTAACAATTTAATGTGAAACAAGTTGGAGAATGGCAACAAGAAAGACAATGGAAAAGAGTATTTTAATAAGTGGTGAACGTAAACCAGTAGTGGATTAGTCATGTTACATTTTGCATTATTGCTTATATTATGGCTTTAAATAAGTTATGTATTTGTTTTGCACTATGTCAATACTGAAACTTAAATGGAATCATGTAATTTTAAGTCCAGTTCATATTAAAACAGAAATAGAAAATATTTTTCACTGTCATCTTTCCAGTCACAAAGAAAGTATGATGGACAAGACAGGGAATTGTAATTTTTAGACCACAGGCTGTTGAAGAGTTTATTATATTATTTTTTATTCTGTATTTATTGCTGGCCTTTCCTTTCTTTATTGAATATTTTTATTACTATCATTCATATTATAAAAATAGAAAAAAAAAGACATACTTGAAAAAGCTGAAAGATGAAATTATTTCTCAGCTCCTAAAGTTGACAGTATCATACCATACAAAATCACAAAACTGAAAGAAATTCCTCAGCAACTGAGTTCTTTTTTCTGTCATCACAGGATGAAGAATTTAAGATGTAAATGTCCTTAGAGCCTCTGGTCTAAGTGCTGCTGTTCTCCCACATACTGTTAACTACAGGCCACAACCATGAAATAAAAATTTCATTGTAATATGCAAGATAAAGAGGAAGGACAAGAAAAGAGATGTTCCAACAATAACAGGGGATTTATGTGAAAATTCTGGATGATGTGAAGATGTGAACTACACCTCAAGGAAAAAAGGCAAAAAAAATCCAGGCTCCAAAACTAACACTTCAGAAGAGCAAGGATATCTCTAACTGCAGATGTCTTCTAGTCTTCCAGAGGAGAGTTAAAAAAATACATTAAATATTTCTAAGACAGACATGAAAATTAAAAAAGACTTCTGAATGAGGCAGATTATTTATGAAAATTATTAAGTATGGGATTAATACAGTAAACACAGTAATACAAACATTTATTGTAAGGAAAAAAACAATCATGTGGTCCTTCCAGTCCTTCTGAGTGCAATGATGACGTTTGGCTTCATGATTAGGACCACCCTTATATACACTTACAGACTCCTTTATCTATGACTATAACTACCATCATCTAGAATAAAATATCTAGACAGTAAAAAAATGTGAAGGTTTTGTTTTATGCAAAATTTTGCATCTAAAAAAATTGCTAAAGCATTTGAAATTAGTCATACTAAAACCTTTGAAAAATGCAAGGGCTTTTTCTGCAAAACAAAAATGAAGTTGCTGTTTGTTTAACTATAGAGTCACAGATTTACTTTATTAATGCTATGTTAAGTTAATATTTTAAAAATTTAGTACATTGGAGCATAAGAGAAAAAATAAAAACTTCTTATCTTCACTTTCCAGGAAGGAAAATTATGCAGAGAAAGACCAAGTGCCCTCTTTAAAGTCATGCAGGGAATTAAAAGAGAAACCTAGAATATATTTGAACATAAGGCACTCCTGTTTTTTTCAATTCTACTATAGGAAATAGATTCAGTTTATTTTTATGCTGAAAATATTTTTCCTTGTACAGAAAGAATTATGAACATTGAATTTTTATGTTCTTTTCCATAGGAAATGGAAGGAAAGCAGTCCTCCAAACCATATTGATGATAACTATAATTGCAGTTAAAGATTCAAGTGGCCAGCAAAATTTTGATCTGTGGCATGGTCATGAGTGGGCCTTGGTTGGCCTTTAAGCTGACAATAGCTGAAGGTAAGGATTTTATATAATGTAAAAAATAATTTTTTTATGTTGTTATTGATGACTCATTTTGCTTTCTCTGCCATAAGCCCTACTCTCCAAATTGTTCAAAGGAGAGAGATGTCATTGCCCTTCAGCCCAGACTTGCAATGAACCAACTGTATCCTGACCCAGTGAACCCCAGCTCTGGCATCAGCAGCCACATTCCATGTGAACAAGATGATAAGCACCTCTCAGCCAGGAGACATGCTGTGCTCACAGTAGGGGTGACCTACCATGGGTACCAATCCCAGTCCAATAGGCACCCCATCAATCGTCCTCTTGCATCAGTGGAATATATTTACATTCAAATTTAGTGGTAAATCAAGGGTCCTTCTGCCTGTGTTCTGAGCCAAATGGTGTATGGAGCTTGCACTGGGTTCCCACTAATAAATCTGAATTCCAATTGGATTAATCATCTCATTTTCAGTAGTGCCCTCCAGTGTTACAAGGCTCTTTTTTATCTCAAGAAATGGGAAAACCAAGAAGCAGGAATGAATTCTTATATGCTGGCAACATATACTGATGATGCATCATTACATTCATGGACAATTTTAATTAAATCACCTGTAAGGGGCTGTAATTTTCTCAATAAAAAGTGTGTAACTTGCAAAATAATACACTGTCTTTTTAAATAGAAATTTTAAATTTATTTTCAAGCCAGGTCTTTTTCAGAGTGTTTCTATTTAATAAAACAACTGGTCTTCCAAGACCACCTAGGAAGAGCATGTAAAGCAAATTACCATTTAACTGAAACCAAACCTACCACTCAACAAATAATGTAAAATTATTAAAGCTGGAAAACTATACATAGTACAGAATTTTTCACTAAACTAGCTAGCTACAAGTTAACATCCCAGCAGTACATTCTTGATACAGTCTGGCAGGCTTTCTTTTCGCTTTCCAGTTTTATTATTTGATCTGAGTTTCTGGACAACTTCAAAGCTCTAAGAATAGGTTTGCCTGGTCCAGTAGCTTTATTTACTATAAGCAAATTTCTTTATGGTGGTAACTTTGGACACAGTCTCATACAAGTACAGAAGAGGAAAATCAAATGCTTCTCCTTGAAAATCTGGTTCACCAAAATGTTACATTCCAAAGAGTTCATGTTTTTATCATTCCAGAGATATTTTTCTTGAAGAAAGCAAACTACAGTTGTATCTTGACATGGTGTCATGAGTTGCAGGTCCGATTTGCATTTTAATTAACCTCAACAGATAATATAATTATTTGTTGTTGCCAAAAAATAAAAAAGAAAAATAAATGTCAAAGTATAACTTGTCATTTGGAATTAAGACTTAAACACATCTCAGCTTTTTTTGACATCAACACTTAACTTTACCAGGATGAACTGTCCTATGTCTGCATGCAGCCACACACAGTAATATGACAGACAATTTGTAGTAATTCTCAAAGGAATGCTATTATCAATTGGAAAGATACAATAAGGATCTAATTCTCAATGTAAATAAGAAAGCAAAAACACATTAAAAAGCACTGAAATGAGCCAATTAAATCATGTTTGAACCCGGAGTAGAAACCTCTACTGCACAGAGAAAAAGAAGGATGCAAATATGACTTTTTTACCTTTGTATGTAAAAGGTACTTGGTTTCTTCCTATTGTTTCCTGTTCATATTTACTTAAAATTTATATTGGTATTTTGCTTGTCACATCTAGAAAATTTTTAAGTCATAACTCCTTTTTGGTTTTTTTTTTCCTTATCTGTATGTAATATATTCGGAAGGGTAGGATGGCACAGGTTTCTGCTTTATTAGATTAGCTCTGACCAGCCCTGCTGTATATTCACTAGAATGCCATCTCCACATTCTTACTTACTGTGATATAGTGCATAAACTGGAAATTATGTATGCTCTGATAGTACATTTTGCAGTACTCTACATAATTGTCTCCACCTGTGAAAACTCATAGAAGCAGAGGAACTGCTATAAAATATCTCAACGGGATCATACAGATGTTGTTCCCTTCAAGGCAAACAGAAATAGGTGTAGGGTTTGCTTCAGAGATAATTGTTCTATGCCATGGAGGGATTTAAGCCACTCTTGGCTTATTCTTCATGGTCAGTTTCTTCTTTGAGTTCCTCAGGTGGAGGTTCAAATGCAAGCTGAGTATGTGGAATCATTCTGAATTAGTAAGGCTCTGACTCCATAGGTGAAAATTTAATGCAGAACCTGACCTGACGAATTTTTTGTGTTGTGGCAGACAGATAGAGAATAGCTATTTCCTTGTCTCAGATAACTGCCTAATGTACTTTGCCTCCAGACATGGATCTTCATGGAAGGATTGCTCTGTGGCTAGACTAATGCATCTCAAAAGGCTGCAGAAATAATATAATGGAACACGTGCGCTACTGATTAGGATTTGCTCCTAAATGTGTTGTATATGCATGAGATAGTTCATTTGTATTTTTCTCAAAAGCAACAATGGAAAAAATATTAATATGTCTAGAAAGGCTTGCAGTCAAGGAAGAATAATCTAAAATGATGTTTATGAAAGTTCCCATTATGGGTTTAGCAAACGCTGTAAATTCGAAAAATTCAAAGAGAGGATCAATGTTACACAATTTTGTATTTCCAGCCAGAAGCACTACAAAAGACCTTCACTCTTCATTTCAGTGAGCTGCTTCATTCAAACAAGAATTTATATTGCCTCTTGCAGGACCAGGGTTTATATATTTGTTACAGCACTAGTCTATATCTCCCATAACAAAGTAGCAAGCACAAGAACTATAGGTATATCTGTGCTGGAAGGTCTGAATATCCAGGCTGTAGCCTACCTTCAAAATCCTGGTAAAACTATTTGAAATGCTAGGAATTACTTTTTTATTGGTTTTGGTGAAATGACATATCCAAGGAAAGGAACCCTGAAATTGTCATAAATTAAATCTGTCACATTGCAGGGTTTGGTGGACACATTCTCTTAACTTTCCCTGAGATTGTATTAATCCAGGAACTGTTGTAGCAGCAGAAAATTGATCTACTTAGAGCTGAAAGTCTTTCTAAGAGGTTGCTCTCAGTGCACAGCCACTGGCACACAAGTGTTCCTTTGTACTTAGTCTGAAAATGTCAGAGGTGATGTGCAATATGGAAAGATTACAGCATTCCTTTGCAGAAATGTCCAGAGTTTAACCACATGAGTTGTGCTTGTAATACTAATGCACTTCCAGCACTACTACCTTAGATGTCTCTGTGTCTGAATCCTGTTCAAAAGAGGCAACGAGAGAGAATAAATTAGAGTTTATCACAAATCCTCATCTATAAAACACAAAGAGTAGAATTCTTCCTTAATTGAAACAAGTCCCAGTAACCTTGCAGTTTTGAAAATTTAATTGAATTGCTGAAGGCTGGGTAGCTCTCTCAATAATTCTTTTGGACTCAGAGAACATTCTGAAATGTCTAAACTACTTGTTATGACTTGAGGAATCTCTTGCTGTATCAACAGACAAGAGCCCTAGAAAATATTTTAATCACAATAGGAAACCAATTGCCATTCAGATGTTTACTACTGTAAGCTATCATAAGAAATTTGGATTTAATTTTTTTTAAATTAGTGAAATTATATTTTTTGCTCTGAATAAGAGAGAGAGAGAAAAAGAAAAAGCAATAGTGTAACCTTTCACTTGGGTATTGCAACCCACTTTGCAACATCTAGCAAATATTTTGTCTGCACACTTAGTCTTATCATCAGTGTTTACTCTTTTATCAACTTCATATATTCTTCCACATCTTTACTGAAGCAGTGACAGCCTCCATGAGTAGAACAGTCTAATAACCCACCAACTGTTTCACATTGACTAGACTTTGAAAGTGATGGGCCGAACTCTTTCTTACACTCACATCCTTCTGTAAACAATACATCAACTGAATTTAATACCAGTCAAATAAAAAAGTACTGTTAAAAATAACCAAGATCCTCAAACCATTTCCTTTTTGGCTGATCACTGATCGGAATCATTTATTACAAGCTTGAGCATTATCCACTAAACCATTTTATCACAATATTTTTGGCACCTATGACAGAAGTAGTCAGGCATTAAATGTGAAGCTTTCTTGCTGCAGTGCCTGGAGATAACTAATCGATGTGGCAAAGATCTTCTGGGTGCATAAGATATATGTCTCACCTTCCAGTGATTAGTTTGTCAAAGCCATAAGATGTATGAATATACTTATTTAATCTGTCAAAAGGATATAGTACAGCTTGAAAAGTCATCATCAAATCTGATGTAGCAGAAAATTTCAAACTATTGATTGGATTCAAACACTCACTTTAATCTGAACATGTATTTTGGTTCATCAATAGGTCAAGTAGCTTATGAGAGCAACCCAATAATATTCAGATCTTGAGTCAGCAAGTTAATACACCCTGAGTACTTCAACTTATTTTTTTCCTGAGATTACTTTTAAAGAGAAAGGTGGTTTTGTGTAAGTACAGAATAGCAGACTGAAGTTGTGTTCAGCTACAGCATTTCACCTCTGCAGTGATGTGGGAAAGGTGAAAGCAAAAACAAGAGAAAGCAAATTAAATTAGATTTATCTAAACCTGCTATCACTTCTGTCAAAAGAAACTTTAAAAAAAAAAAAAAAATTAGTCTTGGTGCCCTGAAACAGGAGCTATCTGAATAATACTGCATTTTTTTTCTGAAAGGACAAAAACTGCTGTGGCCAGTTTTGTTTCTAAATACTGGAATGAAGTATCTACTGCATTCACTTCAGAAAATATTGTATAATTCACTACACATGTCAGGATCATACTATTAAATTTTCTGTACTCCTTGTTGATAATATTATTGATATATTTGGATTTCCAGCTGTTTGGTTAAATAAAACCTTATAGTGTGTACCATTTATTCTTACTTTGCTTTTGCATTATGCATTTATATATTTTTTTAATATAATATGCTTTTGTATGCTTTTGCATATTTGAGCTTCCTGGGCTAGTGGAAGATAATTCTGCCCATGATGGATGAGTTGTAACTAGATGACTTTTAAGGTTTCTTCCAACCCAAACCTTTCTATTTTTGTATTAGTATTGATAACAGACTCCTCAATATTTTATGCCATTTATTTCCTTAGAACCAATAAAAAAAAAACAAAAAACATTTTCTTTTATTTCCCCACAAACAGTAAAATCCTTTATATGTAATCCACCAGATTTCCAAAAGCAACTGGAATACAGTCTTCAGGAAAGTTAAGAAAATCAGCATTTCTGAATCTTTACATACTTGATGGAGTCACTCAGCAGCAAAAAGCGATGATCAAAAGCATTAAAACTTCTACTTTTTGATTTTATCAAATAGAATGATAAATACAAGGAGTTATTTTGCATGTTATGTTTACATATTGTATTGTTTCTTACTACAGCCATAAGTTATTTTACCAATTATGAAATATGGAAGTTCAATAATTAATCCAATTAAACTGGAAAATGTGTACTAGTGGAAGAAAATCCTACATGTATGTATAAAATATTATAAAATTACCCTTATAAGAAACAATTTTCACTTGTAGCAAAGTTGCTTATTTTTTATGCTGAATATAAAGGAAAAAGTACAAAACAAGTTGAAATATACTAAATGTACAGATTATAAATCTCACTCAGGAACAAAAAATTGCCCAATTTAGGTTGCATTTCTTCTCTGTTGAAGGAATGCAGACAAGCATCCCCATATATATCCACCTTCTCAAAAGAATGAGAACTTAGTGGGCTTCCTCTTACCTGAAAATTCAGGAACTGGGGAGATAAAAATGTTTAGGCAACTGAAGGAAGAATTAATCTCAGAAAGCTTTAAATATCTAAAACTCTTTTGTCTCTGACACACTTGTCCTGCTAGAGGCCATGCAAGGAGCAAATCATTTTCTGAGGATGGTTCTTCTGACCTGTTGTAAGATGGGTGGACTCCAGTTGACCCCATTTGTGATAATGGCTGGGTATTTTCCTACTAACTGCTGTGGGATCCTACTTATAGCATTACAAATTCCATGTGAATAAAGTGCCCCTAGAGTAGCTGAATCTTTATTGAGAAAGATGAACCTTCCTTATGGAAGGCACTCCCTCAAACTGAATTCCAATCCAATTAACCAACAGCTTTGACTCTTTAAACAGTTTTCAGATTGCAAAAGTTTAAATTTTCCTGTCCTCACATTGGAAAAAATCAAGAAGTCCATTCACCATGTGATCAGCTGGTGAAAGTATAAATCCCACACCCACAGAAAAAAATTTTCTGTGAGTAATGCAAGATGGTCAGCAAGGTCTTATTATGTTAGAGCCAAAACCATGTAACATAAAATGCACTTAGGTTGCTATGGCTTCATTATCCATTAAGATTTAATTTACATAGTCTGCAACCATGCATTTAGTTATTCCAAATACAGACTTTACACTTCTAGTCTCAAAATGAAACTGTGCATATAAAACCAACTATTTTTCGAATTAAAGTATATAATTTACATATCCATACATATTTACATATATTTAGTCTTGCACAGTGTATATATACACACATGCATATTTTTGGTGTGGTGTATTTACTGGTGCATATTTTATACATCTTTTTCTACATAAATCTCTGTGCTTCGAACATATCCATGTAACTAAATACTTTGTGCAGATCCTTCTTTAAAAGAAAGTATTGAAAGTATTTTTCTTCTTTTAAAAAATATGTTGATAGTATTTTTCTTATTCTGTTTAAATTTTAGGTAAGAAATAGCTGCCTGTTCCTTGCAGTTTTCTGTAAAGATCTTATTCCTGAATTGCCCTTGCTTTTAATAACAATGTAATAACTCTGCTAAGAAGTTGTTAAAGAAGAAAGCAAAACATAAAGTGAGGGATTTTTTTTTTTTGTTGGCTCTCATTTCACTGAAGACAACTGAGGGGGAAGGCCATCTTGTAAATACCAAACCTTGCTCATCCCCATAAGTCTTACTCTCAGGAGTAAGCTGCCAAACTAAGACCAGACAGGTTGGGCTGTATAAAAGGGGAGGGAAAGTGGGAGGCCAAGGATGGAGCCCATTGGTACCAAGAGGAGGAGACATTTGCTATACCTTGATTTGTGATGCAGCTACCAGGAAAGCAGGATGTGGCAAAACAGTGCAGAAGCTGCTGGAGGCATTTTGACACAGCCAGTCTGTGATTCAGCTGTCCTTTGCACAGTTGCTTCCGTGAACATGGGATGAGCCACCTCCAGCCCCAGCCCATGCACAGCTGCGAATGCCAAAGTAAAGGATAATGCTGTTCCTGACACACATGCAAAGACCCTGCAGCCTGGTGACTCTCTCACAAAGGAGTCTGGCAGTTATAATTTTGTGCCCTAGATGGATTGAAACAGACCTGTTTATTTATTTATTTACTTTGGGCAGCAAATCCCTGTAAAGCAGATGTAGGCTAACCACTAAAATAAACCACAGGCAGAGGTTAGCTGTTTAGAGTAACATCTGCACTAGCATATGTCAGAAGGGCTTAAAAAGAGAATTTATTTCAGCATTTCACTTAGACTAATGATGCCAGCAAAGGGACATTGTTAAATAGAGAGAATATGGATTTTGGGGGCCATCAGTTTGAGAGAACTATTGGAGCGAGAATCTAAACATATTTAGGTCAAGGTTGGATTATAAATTCAGAAACTTCTTTTTAATAGAGTATTTCCCTATTGATTCTTTGCCTTCTGACTCCTACTGAGTCTGCATCTGTTCCTTCTCTAAGTAGACGGAATGTGGAATAGATGCAAATATGATGCAGTTTGTTGATTAAATTCTTGGCTCTGTTTATCTGTTGGAAGCCTCACCATCAGGCAGTCAATTTAATCAAACAATAATCTTCATTCATTGGTGATCTTTTATAAAAAAATGTATCCATGGTGCCTGCTGTGTTCTGTATTTATTGAAGATGTATCTCTTTGTGGGTTTTATGCAATTGTGTAAAATTGATAACTGAGAGGATTATTTGAAATAACATGCAGTACCACACATAACTTTTTTGTCCTGTCCCAAGACAATGCTGCTCCTCTTCAGGAACAGTTGACATCCCTCTGGCATGGGCCAGATTATTATTCATTACATTTCTGATGTTCCCCATGGCTATACAAAAGAAGGAAAAAATCAACTCCTTTGCCAGTGTAGTGTTTTATTCTGAACACTGGGGGTTGATAGTCAAACCAAACAAAATTTCCTGGTTTAGACTTTTTGCTACACATGTGAATAAAAGTGAGAGAGGGAAGGAGACATTTCTGCTGTTCTCTTTCCACTAACAGCTTCTCTAATTTTAGATAATACAGCATTTTAACCCTCATAAATAATATAGGCAAGCTGATTTAAAAAAAAAAAAAAAAGAAAAATTAGGTCTGTTACCCACATTAGAGGTAAATAAACTGCTTTTCCTTTAAGACCTAAGGAAGATAAAGAGTGTGAATTCTAAAACAGGATTTATTGTTATTTCAAGGACCATTATCCTCTGGAATATCCTTCACCTTCTCCCCAGAAGCCACTGCCCAGAGTGAAAGACTGGTTGATTTGCACCTCCCTGAGACAGAACAGGCCAAAACCAAATGTTCAACTAGCTCTTTTTGCTCCATTGGGCAGGACATATGGTTCCTAAACCTTTCTTGAAAACCCCTCACAAATGAGACTCCACAATGTGCCCCGGACAATCTCTTCTAATATTTCAATGGTGTTTTTCAGGCAGTTTTGTAGTCCATTGCTTTTTTGTCTTATCTGCACTGATATAGACAAAAATTGCCAAATTATTCAGCACATCTTGTACCTGAACATTGCTGTCATATAATGCGTTGGTCTTTTCATCTTTAATTTAAACATTCCCATTTTGTTCAATTTTTCCTGTAGTAATTCTTCGCAAATCTCTCTGGAGTCTTTCCAGTAGTTTCAGAAGGTTCTTGAAGGGCTGCCAAAACCCAGAGAAAAACTCAGCTGAGGTCTTGTCAGTGCAGAGCAGAGCAGAAAGATCATTTGTCTGTGTAATAGCTGCACTTTTCACAGGAGGGTGACATTGATGACTCATGTTCTTGTGATCCACTGTAACCTGCAGGTCTTTTTCTAAAGGACTGACATCAGTATAGTTCAATTTTTAGACCTGATTTTTTTCCCCAGAGTAACGTGTCTGACTGCAAAGCAACATATTCTCTGTAGTGAATTACATCTTTTTCACACCAATTTCCAAGATGATGCTAAACTCTGTGTACATATTCCTGGCAGTCCTGCCAGCCTTGGTATGATTTCGATTTAATAATTATATTCTGTATCAGGCAGATATTAATATATTTATTAGGTAGAGCTGGACCAGGATAAATCCTGAAGAAACCAGGTTTGTGTGCCCTTTGATACCAATGAAAACCTGTACCCTGAACATGATTTTTCCTCTTTCACAAGGCTTCTTGTACTGTGATAGAATAAATCTGATGTGTTCAGCCTTTTCTTCCACTCAGGTCCCCAGATAGCTACTACTAGGAATCTGGTGTCACTAGGCTATTGAACTAAACTACCTCAGGTAATTGATTATTTTAACAACATTTAGAATACAATTTTCAAATAAATTAAAACTGGGGTTTTGTTATCCACGTTAAAATGTTTAATTGGATAAACCACAGAAAAATATCTCTTTTTGAAAGTTGCTTTACACAAGGGGAAATAAATGTCATTTCCCTTTTTCTCAAGAACAAAAAAAACCCCAAAGTTGATATTCATAGAATCATAGAAAGGTTTAGGTTGGAAGGGACCTTAAAAATCATCTAGGTCTATGCAAGTTTAAAAGTTAGTAATTTTGAAAACCATTATTTAGTTTAAAATTTTCTTCATTACCAGAATTGTTGTAGGGCCATGGAAGTGTAAAATAAATTAAAAATTATTTAGATAAACTTAAAAACTGCAGTTCTGTTTTCATAGGCAGCACTTAAATGTGTTTTATCAGTGCATATAATAATAAAATCATAAAATAATTCAGGTTTCTTTGAATTTTATCTGGACAACATGCTACTCAAGAGATAACAAGCAAACCAGGTTGCTCAGGGCATTGTCAGGTCGAGTTTTGCCTGTTTCTAAGGACAGAGATCCCACAACCTATATGGAAATCTGTTTCAGGACCTGACTACCTTCACTATAAGCACTTTTTTCTTGTACTGAATGGCAGTTCACTGTATTGCACCTTGTGTTCATCGACTCCTGTAGTTTTGTCTGTGTGCCTACAGGAAGCATCTTGCTCTGTCCTTCCTGCAGCAATCCACTGGGTAAGTGAAGACAGCAATTGGTTTATCCTTGCCTCCTTGACACTTCTTCAAACTTCTCCTTCTGCATCATGCCACTTCTCCCCTTGCATCATTTCATCCTGCTGTTCAAAGGACTGACTGCTTTGCTCTTGATCCCAGGGAAGTAAAAGAGAGTTAGCAAAGCTGTACTTCTGTGGAATTACAGTCACAAATCAGGGAATTATTTAGAGGAGATGCTTGAAAAAGCCATTAAAAATATTCCAAAGTCAATTTTTCTAGTTTTCTTGTAAAGA
>JAYDZK010000001.1:94260478-94303085 GCA_034509185.1 Euphonia xanthogaster | reverse complement strand
CTTCGGGACCACAGCAGTGGTCCAGAAGAGCTCAAAGGGCCTCACTTAGGACTGCTCTCTGCTCCGAGTTCACAGACCCTTGGGCTCACAGTACTCGAGGAACCATTCTGGAAGCCAAGGATCCCCCCTCACACACATCTTCACCCTCCTCAACATGCAACCCTTGTCTGTTGGGAAATGCAGTGGGGTATGATGTATTTCAGTAAACCTGAGGGGAATTTTCGATAAGTACATTTACAGGCATAGAAATAGGTATACACATTGTTTTTCTTATGGGCATGTGAATTGATTGTGATACAAGTGTTACCATCTCAAATCTACAGTTAAGTCAATGTTATAATTTTAGTGAACTCTACTCAATCATTTTCCAAATGTTAAAGTATTTAGTGATTAATTGCTGGTAAACCTTATGCATTCTTGTCTTTACATCTGAATCTTTTACATTCTCAGCTTCAGTGAAAATCTTTCCAAATCATTTCTCTTTTGATCTTCCTGTGTGCCTCAACCTGTGTAGTAACACAGCAAACTTTTCCACTGAACTCTGTAAAGCCGCATCTTCACAAATTCATATGAAACCTTTTGTCAATACTATTGCTTTTGTCAATACTTTTGACAATGGATCTTTAAGTGGCCACTCATCTGCAACAATCATAGCAACCAAAGCATTGCTCCAGCTTAGCAGAGGGACAAAATTAGTTTGCAACAGGAAGCCTTTAGAAAGTTTTCTTATAAAATTTAAATTATTTGAATTTCATAGTTTAAAAGAGATTGTATCATTCTTCACAGCAGAATTCCAGCACTCTACTAAAATATATATTATTAAAAGCTATCAATTTGTGGAAACAGTTGATTGACAACAGTTACAACAATGTGACATTATCATTTATGAAAAAAAAGCAGTTTAGGTGTATCTATGTATAAATGCAATCAAAACTTTCCATGCTTCATCACATTTATATTTATGGCTGTCTTGGCTTGAGAAGACAGGTGTCCTCTAAGGAAGGCCGGAGCCTCCCTTGAAACTGAAAATGTAAACCCCCTCCCTCCAAATTATAATAATTTTGAAATTAAGAGGCTCTCAGGCAAATATGTGGGAATAGGAATACAGTTCTTTACTAGGAAAATTAAAAATACAAATAGCATTGCAATACTGCAATAGTAAAAAAAAAAAACAAACCCCAATGACAGTCAGAATATGACCTCTCACCCTGTTGGTCAGGGTGTTGGTAGCAGTCCAAGTGGAATGCTGGCTGCAATCCTCCTGCAGTGAAAGGTGTGGTTCTGTGGTAGCAGTGATCCTGTAGAAGGGTGGAGTTTTCCTCTAAAGGTCCAGTGGTGCTATAGATGGGCCTGGTCTTCCTCTGGGAATCCAGTGGAAAAGACAGCTGCTCCTCTGGGAATCCAGTGGAAAAGGATGCTCTGTTGTTCCAAATCTCAGATTATACCCATGTAGGAATGCTTGGCTCTGCCCCCTGGGCGGAGCTTCTCACAAGGGGATGATGTAATTTTACCCATCATGTGGTGGCACTCAATGGCCCATTAACAGAAGAGAACTCCCAGGAGGGGGGATGGGTTGTGGAAGAGATAAAGAAACCTGCCCAATTAACAGAAAATAACTGCCCCACCTCTAACAGATGGTAAATAGAATACACACCCCAATTTCCAACCTAAGACAATGGCCTTATCTTGCACTAGATTAGAAATGGAAATGTATTCCAATGATATTTTAGCGACGCAAGTGAGTCCTTGAATTTGACATACACCATGTTATAACATTATAAATTGTTTTATTCTATTCAAAAGAAGAGTTGCTGGGGTAAAAAATTTATTCTGAGGAAATAAACAAAGTTATAATATTTAATAAGTGTATGCCATTGTTTGGGGCTTTTACTTTTTTAATTTCCATTTCTGTAAAGGGAAAAATGCAATAAATTTTAATTTAAATTTAAAATATGAAAACTTGACAGACTACCACATGTCTTTTTAATAACATATAAGGAGCTTATTGCTCTGTAAAATCAAGATTTTTGCTTTTATTTTAATTTATTGTGGTACTTAGTTTCAGGATTGAAAGCCTTAGCTGACGTTCTTCAGCCTTCTATTTCACTTGAACTCAAACCAGCATATTATGTCATCCAAACAAAATCACAGTAATGTAATCTTGTCCCCTAAGATGACTTTTTATATTTGGTCTATGGATTCTTCTCCCTGGTCCATTATAAAAAACATAATTAAGATGTATAACATACATTCATGAATGGTTCAATGCATATATGTCATTTATTATATTTTCTATTTTGTTTGATATTTACATTGCTAATACTAATTTTCCATGCATGCAACTTAGGAAAACTGAAAAGATTTGTAGTGTTGCCATTAAGAATATTAAAAATATTAATAATAAGAATATTTTAAAATACCCCAAAAATTATAAAGCTAAAATATTGATTTTGCATGCTCTTGTTTCTAACTCATGGAATAAATATCCTTGTGACAGGAAGTAAGATAACAGCATGTCTTTTTATGTTCCAGGAATTTTAACCTGAAAGAAAACCCAGGGATACTAGAAGTGATCTTATTTTAAACAAGAGATATTTTGTTTTTCTTGTACTTTTTCTTCCTTTTGAAGCAAATACTATTTTGCAGGTCTTAAACTCTTGAAGTAAGATATCCAGATATGAAAGTGAAGAAGAAGAAGATTAAAAATGAAAATATTATGAAAACCTTTCTTCTTTTTCATAGTTATTGTCTGTAATAACACTTTCATTCTTTGTCTAGTTTGTCTGGTTTGATAAGTTGAAAAATATATTTTTTAAAATATAAGAGAAGAGAAAAAAAGTGATACAGCTGTAGAATTTAAAAGTCTTTGCATAAGTTTAAGTCAAATGAATGGATGAATTAAGTAAAATACTTGAATTTGGTTCAGTTAACTATTAACAATACAAAGAAGTCTGAAAGATCAATTTGCAGCATACAAAATATTATACTTAAAGAGGTCTCAAGAGAACAATAATAAAACCCACACTCTTCCTCCCAAAATAGAGAAGTATCATTACATTTTAGTTTTCCGAACAATTAAGATAAACTTTTATTTTGTTGGGGGTCCTTAGGCATTACACTAGAATGTTGTTGAAAGTTCTGCTGAAGTCCAGTTACAACACTGTGGCATTCACATTGGTGTGCATCTGCTTCTGCTTCTCATGTACTTCAAGGAAGGCAATTTCCATGAAATTTTCATGTGATTAAATGCGACAGATCTTTCCACTGTCAAATCAGAGCAAAAATCTGTAAAGTACTGCTACATTTAAGTGAGTTAAAATGTCCTAAGTAAACATATTCTGGGGCTGGTGATAGACTGACTGAATAGGAAAAGTCATGGATGCAATTAACAGACAAGGTATGGTAAAAGTTGGAGACAAAAAACCATTAGCTCCTACTATTTATATCTTCCAGCTATCCCCAAAAGATGAACATAAGTCAGCAGATGAAGAGATTCTAGGAATAGTCATGTTGCTCATGTTATTTAAAAAAAATCCACAAACACTTATTGATAAAACTGAAAACCAGCCACATTTCTTGTTATGAATACTCATCAAGGTTGTTAATAGTTTTCTCATTGTGGTAGCACATTTTCTTATTTTGGTGACATTGGCTAACTGTTAAAACCCACCCAGCTGCTTTCTTACTCTGTCTCCTCAGCAGGATGGGGGAAGAGAAACAGGATAAAAATAAGAACGAGAAACCTAGTGGGTTGAGAAATAGACAGGGATATTGCTTGCAACACCATCAAGGTCAACGCAGATTTGTCTGTGGGAAATAGATTCAGCTGGCAGGAACAGAGACAAACATTAAAACATCAGCTTTCCTTCCCCCTAGGCAGTCTCCACCTCACTCATGCACTCCAGACAAATCTGCCCAGACCCAGAGGTGAGGGGAGGCTGGCACAGGGATGGGCTCCTCTGTGTCCTGCAGTGGGTCTGGTTTAAAGCCATCTGGAACCAGCTAGGTCCAGCATGGGCAGTCCCTGGTTTCTTCTCACAGATGACATGCCTGCAGCACTGCCAACACAGCAACACCTGCACCAAATACATTTACTGATTTTGACTTTTAACAATATTCTATTTTATACTATTTTTGATTTTTCGATATTTTATGTTATAGTTAGTGCTATGCCATCAGCACTAAAATAATAGTAACAATGACTATAGTTTATTCCTAGAGAGAGAATAATTTTACAAGTTTGAAATAAAAACATGTATAGCCATGTCAGTGTAATTTTTCATATACAAATATTTGCACATGTCAGAATAAATCCCTTTTCAATAATGTCAGTAATGTAGATTACAATTCCTGAAGACTAAATCCAGACCTGTGTTAGTAAAATGCAGATAAATCTGCATTGCTATTAGGGAAAAAAAACAGCTTTGTGAGTATGTAAGCATTTACACACAAAATCAATGACTTAGGTAAAAGGTGTTTTCTTTTAGGTATTTTACAAAGTGGTGTTTCAGAATTTTAATGGTATTTTGGTTTAAGCTTTGTAAGAAAGCTTAAGGATGAGTTTAAGTTTTTTTCACACCAGTTCACCTGCCATCTCAAGTCACTGTCTACAAGCTTTGGACTAAAATGGTCTATTGAGTAATTTTCTCTGGTTCTCTGGCCCTATTTCAGTTCCTACACTCAGTGGATTTCATTCGATTTTAGGGTTGACTGCCAGTGCTCTATCATTTTAGCTGTTCAAGGCAATACTTCAAGAAAAATGCTGAAAAGGTCATTTCCATAGTTTTCCTGCAACCATGTTACCCTGCATGATAGATTGTCAAACAGTGCATTTGGACTTGCTAGTAACTGTTTTCCTTTGACTGTGAGATAAATAATGAGATTGGATAATAATTAATAGGTTAGATGGTCTTCAAAATGTCTTGAAAGTTTTAGCTGTCTATTTGATATAATTTTCTAAAAAGCTGGAAAAGCCCCTTTTGCAGTACTCATAATTACAGCATCAGAATCCTTGGACAGGTTTAATGCTGTAGTGGTGGAGCAAATTATCTTTGAGACAACAACTGCACAGCATTTAAAGTAATATGCAACAGAAAGGTAAAATTAAAATGATAATTTGGGGGTTTATATTTGGTAGATTTTTGGTAAGAAGACACTGGCACTATAGAAGTTTCTAAATTTAATTGCTACATAAACATTTCCTGGCCTAACATTCCCGGAAGCACGTTGGGTGTTTAATAAAAAATGTAGAGTCTTTAGGATTATGGTAATTGACATTGCCAGAAGTAAGCCATCCAATTCTGGAGAAGTAATTCTAGTCAACCATGCTCATTGACTCTTGGTTCTGTAATTTAAAAGAGACAACAGACCTAACTTAGTGTCTGTAACTTTTCCTCCTAAATATTTGTCTTAAGGCTGTAGGTGTCCACCTAAGTGAAACTTGAATTAGAATTTTCAGAGGATCATAGAATATACTGAGATGGAAGGGACCCACATGGATCATCAAGTACAACTTAGTCCAACTCTTAGGAGAATGGCTCATATGGAAGTCAAACCCACAACCTTGGCATTATTAGCACCATGTTCTAACCATCTGAGCTAATGCTATCTTTCTCTGGCAGTTTTCTGTCTTGCTTTCCTACTGATTGATCAATTGAATGTAATGACATACAAGCCAAGAGGGTCAGGTGTAGGTTTTCTTTGTGTTCTACAGCTAGAAAAAATAATACCCAAAAAAAGTTCTAAGTAAATTCAGAAGTTCTATAAACTGCTTGTGAAAAATTGTTCTTTTGATGAAACCTAAGAACTGCCTTTGAGACAACATCAAAATCATTATGATCTTTTCAAAAACCTATCTTAATAAAAAGTTTATATCGGCTTACAAATGTATATTGCTTTTTACAGATGGAATTAATTTCCTACATTGAGGGTATGATTAGAGCTATCTGTTATCAAACTTCTTTCTTAGTAAGATTATGGCCCCCCAATTTAATAGGGATGTGAAAGTCGTTGAATGCTTCCAGAGGAGGGCAACAAAACTGATGACACCGCTGGAAGACATGTCCTGATAAGTGTGGCAGGGGATTGGACTGGAGACCTCCTGAAGTCTCTCACAGCCTGAATTATCTTGTGATGCAATTCTAAGTACAGCAATATATACAAGAAAAGGGGCTATATTTTACTCAGCTTGCAGGTTTATATACCTCATATTGGATTTATACCTTTGTCAAATTTCATAGAATAGGGCAAGTCATTTTCCTTCAATAAAAAAGAAGATCAGAAATAAATATTTTGGCTACCAGATGGCATAGTCTTTTTTGCATTACTATTGCTATTCACTATGCTTACTTACTTGTCACTCAAACTTTTGTAATGAAAAACATTTGTTGAAATCTTTTCTGGCAGCATTTATTATATTCACTAAGCTTCAGAAAATAAAACTCCCTTGACATCAACAGCAAGAAAATCTAAAACACAGTGAACTTTCAGGCTGATTTGTAGATATTACAGCTATTTTGAAGACAACAGTTTTGTTTGCATTATGTCATTTCCCACCAGCACAGTGTGTGCTTTCATTACAAATATATTCATTGGGCTTTGCTGAAAATATACCCAGCCTAAGTCAAAATTAGATCCAAATGAGATCTCTTGAGTGTAGTGAGAATTGGAATGAAGGCCCCCAGCTAAAAGGAAAATGTATAACAATATCCTGACAATAATATTCACCCTAGAAAGTGCTAAGAATGTAGGTTTATTATGCCTCACTGTGTTATAGCAGAGAATAGATCAGCAATGAAGGCAAAACTGGAACAGAGACTAAAAAGCTACTGAAAAGAGAAAACATATGTTCTAACAAACCATTCACTGTGCAGTATTAACTGCTAGGTAAGAATGCTAAAATGACAAAGTCCTTGGAGCATATTTCCACGAAATTCAAGAATTAATGGGTACAGCTAAACCAAAATTCTGCTCTGCAGATCAATGTTAATTTTTTTTCTGTCAGAGAGATTTGTACTTTTATGGGCTGTTGCCCTAAAATTTCTGTCTTTCACTACACAGCCTCAATAAATACATTGCATAACTGAAAATCAAATGCAGAGAATCTTACAACTCCCCAAGTCAAGGTTATAGTAAATTATTATTAATATCTACACCTCAGTCATTAATTAAGATTGGCATCAAGAAGCTTTTGCACTGCTGAACAAACAAACGAACCATAAAGAACTGAAGTATTTACACAGGCAAGTGTCTTGCATTCATTACAGTTAATTAGATGTATAAATTAATAGAGGACCATTGAACTGGTAATATGATTTCTTGGAAACCATTAGAAAACACACTAATAGTTCTACTTCACAACACTTATATTAAATACTTGTATAAAAATACCAAACAACAAACCACAAACAAAAAACCCTCTCCAAAACTGGAATATAGTAATGTATTTTGACAGCAGCAACTCAGAAAGGATAACTTCTATTGAAAAATGAGTGCAATAAAAGAGGAAAAACTGAATGATTTTGATGATCAGATACCTGGAGCACCTCTCCTATGAAGACAGACTGGGAAAGCTGGGATTGTTTAACCTGAAGAAAAGAAGATTCTAGGGAAACTTCCAGTACCTAAAGGAAATCTGCAAGAGAGCTGAAGTGGGACTTTTAACAATGACATGTAGTGAAAGGACGAGGGGTAATGGCTTTAAACTGAAAGAGAGCAAATTTCAATTACACATTAAGAAGAAATTCTTTCCTGAGGGTGATGAGACCCTCAGGAACAGGTTGCCCAGAAGTTTTGGATACCCTATCCCTAGGGATGTTCAAAGCCAGGTTGGATGGGTCTTTGGGTAACCTAGTCTTGTAGAGTGTGTCCCAGTCCATGGCAGGGGTGTTGGAACGAGATGACCTTTCCAGTTCCTTCCAATACAAACCATTTATGAGCAGACAAACATACAAGCTGAAAATCAGAAACACAAAACTAAAAATGGCATGCAGAATTTTCTTTCTTGTTGGGAGTGATTGAATGAAGGACTAAATTATTGCAGTAGTTGATCAATAGAGGACTATGTATTCCCATGACAATACAAGTAAAAAAAAAAACCGCAGTGCTGAAGAGCTGACAGATGCATCCAGTAACAAAAGGGAAGCATACACACTACTGACAAGATATCAGAAATAGCATACATACAATTCAATTCATATTTAAGAAAACAAATGGTTGGGAATGTGAGAATACAAAAGGAAGGATTACTTGAATATAGGAGGGTGAAAACTAATTTAGAACATGGAATTAAAAGTACATTGTTTTTTCAGCAAACAAATACAAAAGTCAAAATGGATATGGGTAATGTTTGTAATTTACTAATGACTGAAGGGTTAGAGAAGGGAAAAAACCAGATCAAAACAACTTAAGATATAGGGAAGGCTGGATCAAAATGCTAGTACATACAACATATGAACATGCATATGAATAAAATAAAAACAGTTATTTGAATAAACTTAGCTCAAAGACCTGGTCAAAACGTTTCCATATGGAGTAGGTATAACTCCTTATCAGGTCATGGCATGGATAGGACATGGAAAGAAAAAATAACACAGTGCAAGTATCTGAAAAATTAAAAGATTCTTGCACAAGTAGTTTGAGATCACTTTCAGTTCCAGAAATTAATATAATTGTATTGTTTTGATACATAGTAAGAATTCTATGGACTCAAGCAGTTTAGCTTCTCTGAAAATTTTACTCCAAATTCAAAAAGAAAAACAAAATAGAGAGTGAAGAAGTGCCCTTTAGGTCACGTACTAAAGTATACTAGATAGAAAAAAAACTACAAAAAAAGGACAAGAAAAAAATAGGTCAAAAATGGGCTGCAAGGTGAGTTTTCAATACACTTCATAGTTACATCTGGAGTACTAGTGAGAATGAACATGGTGGAATATAGAAGTTGGAAAACTCCCATAATTTTCCTATCTGTTTTTTAATCCTCAACTTTAAATTGTTTCCTCTGCTGCTTTAGGGTCCATACTCCCATTCTGTATTCAGTTTTAAAATCCACATTGATTTCAAGTCATGGTGTTGACTATATCCTCTTAATGCAATATTCTTGGATCTTTTTTCCTAGAAGTGATCAAGGATAAATACAGTATCTCTTTCTCCTGACAGTTAAATCTGTACAAACTGAGAATCAATTAAGTTAATATTGTTATTAAATAGAAATATGCTCATTTATTACCAATTTCCCTTCTATTATTTATTCCCTTTCAATTTAAGTCATGGAAACTTTATTACTTGTTTTGATGAGAGAGAAACTATTTCAAGGATTTAATTTTAAAATCTTATCTGTGAACCACAGCAATGTAAAAACAACTTTTAAGATAGATATGAACCTGTCATAACTGAGTTCAAAATTCTAAGCAGTAATAAGCAACGAGTCACTGGTTTCTGCAATTGAAGGAAACTCATGAGAACTCATCAGTTTTCCTGATTTTGATTTTGAAGCCAACTCTGTTACTCCATTTCAAAACCAGAGCAGCAGAACAGATGCTCAGTTATATGAACTGTTACAAAATTCAATTGGCACAAGAAATCCAAAGAACGTGTTTCTGAAATAGTCTTCTCAGATTAATTCTAATCATATAAGAGGTTGGAAAAAAAGTACTTTATTTCTATGGGTGACTCAGTAATGTTTCAGAGAAAAGAAAAGATTTTGAATGTGTTATAATTTCATTGAGTACCTCTTCAGCAGGCTTGTGACATGACACATATATAACTTACATGCTCACCACTAAGGTGCAACTACAGCATAACCTGCATAGATATTATAACAAAGATATTCTAACTTTATGGGACCAGATTTATGACTGCCTCAGGCATTTTTAAAATTTATTTTAATATAAATGTAGCTCATTATTGTTGACAAAAGAAAACCCAGACTCCAACTGTCCGTAAAATGGCTTAGTAGCCAGAAACACCATGATCAACTTCTCAGCTGAATGAAGGTCCTGAAAGAATCAAATAAAACTTAATTATGCAAGAGATTCAATTTAGCTGGAAGTCACAGACAAACACCTTTGACCAGTTTTCTTAATTCCTGAAAGTTGGTGTTAGTAATACAAAATGGACTACATTTTCTCAACATGAAGTACTTTGTAAATTTTAGATCATTAATTTTACAATCTTACTAATTACAAGTGCCATATATACATATATACATCCATACCAATTTTCTTTAGCTTAGAATCTGGGACTATATATGATTTTAAAACCTAATTTCTGACAGCTACAACAGTAGTATATTTTTGACACTAATTTGACTAATTCCTCTCCCTCATTGTTATGTCTAAGTGTCTAAGGTATTTTTTCTTTTCTCTTCTTGTCACATCTGTTTGATTTCTGTTGTCTCTGCTACAGCAGAAATGGTCTAGACAATGAAGTGAAGACAGAATATATCCCTGACCTTGAATAATGCTGTGAAGTACATAAAACCTTTTTTTAGTGGTGTACTGTCTGGGATCTTAACACTAGTTGAGGTGGGAAAAATGATCTTAATTCCTATGGGAAAAAAATCCAAGGATTAAAACACCAAGCAACATGAAAATGCTACTATTTGAGTAATTTGCAGATGCCTATCAATCACAACTCATTGAAAAATCATTTTATGGTGTTTTTTTGCAGGAGTATATAGTAGTGGTTTTTAATTATTCAGGAATTCTTTTGATGAATCTAAAGAAGTTCACTGCTGGTTTTGGCATAAATCTGTAATGACATCTACAGATCAAAATATGCAAGGTAAATATCTTTGCATTTGGTACTCACACCATGACAAATCAAAACTTGCAGTAATTCATCCTATCTTTTCTTTTATGAACATCTATTATGCACTGTATTTTCAAAGGTATGAAGACTTAATTGCACATATTTATTTTTTTCTAATTTGCTCTATATTATGTTTTTTGACATATTTTCATTCTCATTTTTTAATTTCTCTATTTCAGATGGACCAGAGACAGGTGTGGATTTGTCACAGGCCTAGGTCATTATTAAAATCTTTTAAATTACTTAGATATAGAGGATTTTCATTGATATTTGTTATACATATTAATTATGAAACATATCAACATAAGAAAGAACATCAAGGATGTATTATTGCAAAACATTGCCTCTAAGAGAAAAATTCAGTACAATTTTCATGTATATATTGCACAGCACACTGTGCATATAGTCCTTTTATACACAGTGGTGAAGTTTTTTCAAATCAAATACAAACATGCTCTACACAAAAAAAAAAAAGCCCTTGATGTGTTCTGTCAGATATTGCACCAAGTGACTTGCCATGTTAACTGCTGCAGTTTAGAGGTGTTTCACTTCTTCAGTGAAAAAATTTCATAGAAAATATGGAAGTAAAGGATATTTAGTCATTCATCAATCTCCACAAAACCTTGAACTTCTCCTTCTCATTACCTTATGCAATCTGTAGCAGCAGCTGTCTTCCTGAGTGATGGATAGCTTTGATATTGTCCTTTGTTTTAACCCGAAAGAAATTATTTTGTCACAAGTCAATATATATATGGGAGAAAAATCATATAATTCCAATTCTGTCCTGATTTCATACTCAGGAATGTATAACAAGGATCCAAAGTGTATCCTAAATCACCTACCAGCAAGGACAAAATCATGCTTACCTTGCCTTATTAATTCTAAGGAGGAAAACAGAGAGGAATATAAAGATATTACAGGTCTAGTTGTGGGGGTTTTAACCCATTCATTTTTTTTCAGACTGATTGGAGTGATTGCCCTTGCATCACTTTGGTCCTGAATTGTCTCAGCTTGCTTTTGTTTCTGGCTCTCTGAAATATTCACTAGGGCAAAAGCAGACCAGTTCTGAGATTTGCAGAAGTTATTGTCAATTCATCTACTCAGCTGAGAAGAAAACATCATGTAACCACAGCAAAATTCCATATAAACCTAATAGTCTCAAATAATGTGGATGGGTATGGTATCACTTCTGTTAAAGGGTGCTAGTTTCTAGTTCCGTAAAGTGCACCGAGCTCTTCATTTTACCTTAATTACTGATTTCAATTTTTCACAAAGCACTTCATCAGTTCTGTTGTACAATTTATCTGAGCTGAATATGAGTGGGAATTGGTCTTTTCAGGCTTTATTTAGGAAAATTTCTCAAAATTTATTTGAGGCATGAGAAATTGATAACCTGGATCCATTATCCCCATTCGTTGTTATCCTCATACATGAGAGGAATACTGTCCTTTGGAATAGGAACAGGTGACCACACATGGTAAATTATGTTTTCTTCCTTCCAGTATAGACCAAATCCCAGCTACCTTTTAGGTATGCTAACCATGTCACTGCCTGATCAGTCCATGTGATTTTATAAGCTAAAGTTTCCCACTTTCATTACATGCCATATACCAGCAGGTACACCATAAGTCCAGTCTTTCCTTCACTCTCTTCCCTCTACCCCAATATCTTCAGTTTCAGCAGCAGTGGCAAAGCTGAATCCTTCCCCAACAGATTTAATGAGCAAATTTATTTTATCCACTCAGCCTGTTTGAGACTTTCATTCTACGATTTCAAGCTAGAAGTGATTATGTTCGCTTTGAATCTAAAAGCATTCAAGATCAGTAACTCAGAAATTCTGTATTGGATTAATCTTATCTGAAGACATTTTGAGAGTGACTTAAAGGAGACACACTGAGATAGCTCCCAGTTACTATAGAAAAAACATAGGGGTGGAAAAGCTTAAAAAGAAGATGAGAGACAGATGCAGAGTGCAAGAGCAATTTACATTACCCAGTCTTATTCTCTATGCAAGAATGTATTTGATGGTCCTTTGTCCATCAAAGTATTCAAAAACAAGTTCACCTGTCCAGCTTAATTTACCCAATATTTTCCTTATATATTTCAAAAGAACAACCTGACTCAGTACATAATTCTTCTATTATTATGGGGTAAAATATATTTCTGAACTTCATGTGAAAAACATCTAATCCTTAAAAACTGCTTTAAAGAAGTGTTTTAAGACTGAAAATATTTCAGGAAATTAAAAGCTTTCACTCTGGTTGATTAGTTAGCCTTTAGGTGTTCCAGGCAATTGTGCTGGCTTGCTTTTCTGTGTTTGTATGTTTTCACTTACAGAACTGTTCTTAATAGGTTGTAAACTTCAAGGCTAATCCAATATCAAAATTTTTGAAGGCTATGCAATAAGCATATATGACAACAAATTAATATGAGTTTTCACTGTAATAAATATTATTTTGGGTTAAATTTCATGGGAAATTATGGAAAGTAGAGTATTGGTCACAGCTGGAAAGCCTTTTGTTATTGGCTTCAGATGCACATAGACATGTGGAAAGACTACTAAAGTACACTACCAGTCACGTTTTCTAATCTGGATACATTTAAATGTGTCATATATCTTTATGCTACAGTTTATACAAATAAACTGCAGGATTTGCTGACACAATGGAGAGATACATTTAAGAGCCCTTAGTGACACAAAATACTAATGTACTTATGTAAAGATATAAAATAAGTACTTGAAAAAGCAAGTGTCATTTGAAAGTGGGTAAGCTTCAAATGTCTGCTTTGCATGGGGCCATAAATTAAGAGGCTACTTTTAGTCTGTCTTCATAATGGAGATGGAGATCCTTTCATTGTAACTGTTCTGAATTGTTTTTGAGAGGGATTTCCTTCTAGCATTGAACAAGGGAGGAATAAAAAGTCTGGCTCTTTATTAAGGAGTGGAAATCAAGTGCTTAAAATTAGATTCTGTGAATAATTTAAATGGCTGTGCATGTCAGAATTACCTTTTTGGTACCTGCACATTAGCCTTTCAGCCTTTTAAAAGGATATTATTAAAATAGCATTCAAACACCCCTGAATATCTGAATCAATAAATAAAATTATTCAAACATCTTATTTTAAGAAATAATGCATTTATTTACTTTTTCCAGTATAACTTTTATTTCCCTGACAATACTGGGGTAGTTGGGGTCTTTCTTCTAATCTAATCTATTCACAGCTCGCAAAAAAAAGGAATTTTTCTTTTTCAGAATATCTAATTGTCAGTCTGCCTTCTTATACTGAGAATGGCCCTTTGATGGAACAGTATTTAAAGAAAAGAAATACATCTTTTAGATAAATCTCTTTAGTTTTAGGCACTGTAAACCAGTCTGGGCTATGTCACAAAATGTTTTCTTTCAAACACTCTTATTGGTGGTCACTAATTAAGAAAAACCGACACCTGCATTGTATGAGACTTAGTTGCTGCAGTGTCTGCTTTACAAATCCCAACGTTACAAGTTTTTTCAAGTCATGTGAAGAAAAAAGGGTTATTTGTGGTCAAGTGCAGGTATATCAAGCCATCCATGGCTTTGTCAAGCTGAATCTTGAAAATGTCCAATATGGGAAGTCCAGATCTGCCCTAAAAATCTGATCCAGTGTTCACTACTCTCCTATTGAACACCTATTTATTTCTAGCCTGAGTGACATACCGGGCCATTACACTTTCTTTTGCTGCTTTCCACAAACAAAATGAGTTTTCTTTATGCCTTCATAACCCCAGGCAACCTCAGCCATACACCTTCTTATGCTTTAGAATTTCCAACTAGTCCAGCTCCCTCAAACTTTCTTTGTGTTGTTGTGTGTCTCATGTTCCTCACAATCATGGCAAGCCTGTAGGGGATCCATTCCATTGTCTCAGAGCTCATCTTGGGAAACTCAGTCTCACTCCTGTCTTTTAGCAGAAAGGAAATATTTGTAGGAAAATTATAATTTTATTTATTGGCAATGTTTCAGAACCTCTTCCTAGCAACTCCTGTTTTTCAGGCTGTAAATTTGGTTGGTTGGTGGTGGGCTTTTTTTGCTTTACAAGTTCAGGCAGCTGAAAGAATGACTAACTCATAGTTACATCCATCAGGCATACTCATTGCCTTGTATTGATTTTCAGCTGCATTATTCAGCTTTGTTTTCATCTATTCAACCTGTGTGACAGGTCACAAGATCAGAGGCAAAAACACTTTTGAATTCTTCAGGAAAGAAACTTTGTGAAATCATATAAGATCAATAACTACTGTAAGCTCTGACACAGCTAACAAATCACAGAATTATAGACTAGCTGAAGCTGCAATTCTGCTCTGGATGTCATGCAGGCCAAGCCCTCTACTCAAACAAAATTCAGCTTCAGGGCTGTGTCTGGTTAGGTTTTGAATATCTCCATGAATAGAGACCTCAAAACCTCATTGGACACCGCATTCCAGGGTATGAATGCCCTGCCAAATGTTGCTGCATTTCTGAAAGAAAAAATTTATGGCACATTTTTAAAAAAACAGGGTGTGCAGTTCAAGACCAGTACTGTATCATATGTAGGGTGAGATAGTTTGTTACAGAGACAGTTTTTCTTCATCATTTTCTTATCCATCCATCCCCCGGGGACAGACTTGATCTTTGGTTACCTATACTAGGCTGTAACATGATACTCAAATTACTTTTGTTTACCTGAATGTGTGAATTTATATCAAATAGAGACTTTGAGGAATTAAAACAGGGAGAGGTGCTGCTGGAAACAGAAACTGGGATATAATTGGGATATAATTGCCAAGAGCAGGGTATGATTTTCATATAATGGGCTGTAGCCCTATACTATCTCCACAAGCATAACAATTTCAAAACACAAAAGCTAATAAAAAAAGCCTGAAACTACATCCTCTCACCTCCTCAGTCTAAATTCTTTAGTTATGAATCTTATCATGCCATTTAGATATCTGAAATCTTAGTTCCTCATTTTTTGGGGATACCTAAATACAGATACAAACCGTGGTAAAGAAGACCCAAGTTAACTAGCAAAGTTAAGCTGCTAAATGCATGAAAAGAAATATGAAAGCTATTGTATCTAGATATCCAGAGGGAGGAAGAGAAAAACAGAAAAAAGTAATAATAACCTATTAAAATCTAATATTACATAGGAATCTACCTGTTTCAGAGATGTATAAGTGCCACTTAAACATGAAAATAGTGCATGTATCATTTTTATAGAAAAGGCAGAAAAGAAACAAAAACCTCTTTATCTTGTATATATATATATATACACATATAGTACAAATATATAAATATATAAATAAAATATATAAAATATATAAATATCAAACATTGCATTTTTACGTAGATTTATAAACTTCATTTTATGTCAACAAAACCTAGTATCCTACATAGGAATAATTTCTTAATTCTTTGGAAACAATTTTGATACTCTTTCCATTTCAGTATTCTTGACTCATATCAGCAGTCTCTTTGACATTACAGGAATTGCTTTACAGTTAAAAGACAAAACCATGGTCTTACAGTTTATTCTATCTAAGGGATTTATTATTTGTATTTACTGATACATAAGTTTCTCAACTGTTACGTCTGGAACTAAAATAAATATAAATCTCTCAACTGACTTTAGGAAGTCAGCTGCATTCATCCTTGTCACTGGAGAAAACAGAGCAAAGAAAATCATGCAAATTTGTGATTCTCTAAAATGCTTGAGCACCTTCTAAAGAAAATTTGAAAGATAAGCAAGTACACTTTCAGAGTACAAGAGCATAAAGTGAGGGTGCTGTAGGACTCAGTGAGGTTGGAGCAGCACATCAGAATGGAGGTTTCCGGTTCAGCCCTCCCTGGGCTTGTTGCTTTTCCTCATTCCCTGTGCATTAGTGCAACATCGTGGTTGACTGAGTTTCCTTTCAGAATTAAACAGCATAGGACAGAATATTTTTATAATTGCAAATGACTGGCACAATTTATTTTATATTAATTACAGCAAGAAATCACACTGCATTTGATGTAAAAACACATACAAGTTGGGCTCAGTTCATACCTCATAAAATTGTTTGAAGATCATATTTTACTCTGCTAATTCTGTTGCCTATGGTTGCTCTGTTTACAGTGGCCTTGACTTTGTTAGAACACAGTAGGAGTTGCTTTGAACTATTATCCGTGTATGAAAAGATGAAGGCACAGCCAAAGATTGACATGAAACAAGGAGAGCAGTCTCTTTTTTTGCCTATTATCCTGGCAACATGGAAAATGTGAGAAGTAATACCTTCTTTTAGACTGAGTGATTGTCTTAATGTGAAGCAAACTGCCTCCCATGAGATGAAATACTAAACATTATTATATTATTGGGCTGAAGCTTCCTGGAGAATTCTGTGTTAAATATTTGTCTCAGACAGCTTAAGTTCTATTTAGACATGCTGCAAGTGACAGTGACATGCTGGAAAGGAAATCAAAGGTGCCTTATTTTTGTTTGAGATTCAGTTGCTGGAAAACAGGGAGAGCTGTTTGTCAAGATCCAGCCTATCTCCCACAGTCTCCTGCTGGTACTTCAGAACAGGACACGTCACCCCCACCCCTCATGTCACCTCTGTCAGCCCCTTGGCAGTGTCTCAGAGGCTCTAGGTGATGAGAAATATTTCTTGGTGATGAGAGTTAGATGATTCCTGAGTCCTGGGTGTAAGAGTGGGATACATACAGCCCATTGTCCAGGTTCCTTTTATCAACAGGACAGATTTTTTCTGAAGCTCCTTTCATGGACAGACAGGAATCTCCCTGATGCTGCAGTCTGTACATTATGTATCCATGGCACCTGGGCAGCTCATTTTTCTCTAACATATAAATAATCGGCATGGAAGAAAAACTAACTCAAAGCTTGTTCACACTTCCAACTCTGCATTTTTCTGCACTGAGGATGAAGGATGAGGCCTGAGACTGCCTGAAAGAATCAGCCTGTCATTGGCTTTCTCAGCAAGAGGATAGAAGAGCTAAAAGCAGTTGTTCTGGGTCCTGGATTTTCAGGGCTGTGGTGTCAATTAGGGACACCCAAAAAATCACTCCTGTAGGATGCTGAAACCCTGCATAACAGCTTTTCTTTTGAGTAGAGCCAACCCAGGGTCAGAAAATTAAATAGAGTATCGACACAATATTAGAAATCTTCTATAGGTAATCGATTTTTTAATGTGTTTAATTAGATATAAATTAATTTTAACCTTTTATATTGAATGATTTCTCATAGAGACCCTATCTAGGTCAAACTTTATATGACTTGTTACTCCAATTCAAGGCTCAATAAAATAGATGTTCTCCAAGGAACAGTTTAAAGAGAACATGCTGTTCTCTGACAGTGCAATTGCTTTTAAACAGTGTACCATATTCTAAGACAAGTGTAATTTTCTAACATTTAAATAAACAAGGGTTTCAAAATTCTGAGTTGAGCCACATAACTGTGCTTCAGGTTTCCAGTTCCATACTTTCTCCAAGCTCTGCTATAGGAAATATTAGAATACTCAAAGGACTCATTTTCATTTTTATCTCAAGTCACTTGTCACGTGGAGTCGATCTCCATGAGAACATGAATCGTGCTAAAGGCTGGAAACCCTTTCTTACTTCTCTTTATCCTGCCACTGATATACTCCTTTCTTTTCCTTTTATCCAAGGACTTAAAGTGGCCAGTGGGAGTGATGTTAGAAGATGGGAAAATTTATGCTCTATAACTAAGGGGAGAACCAATCATATTTTAAAAGCTGTAAAATAATATGAAATTAAAGCAGACGAAAAGACATTTTAAAAAATTGTAATATGCCATTGACCATTCCATCATGTCCAATGTATCTCATGATATCGTGTCTGAGTCATTACTCACTGATGGCAATGCCTCACAACTGTTTTAGAAAGACATAAATGTTCCTGGTGGTACAAAAGACAAGCTTTAAGACAAATGATGGCAAGAACATGACTTTGCACAGAGAAAGATCTCTTCACCACAGAAAGTGACTGCCATGTATAGCAAGCATGAGACTAAATTCTCATTGCTTGTTATTATAAATGTTATCCATGGTCATTAAATAATATAGATATTTTTAAAATTAAGCTATCCAGTGAGTGAAATGTTTGTTAACACAAGTGATGCATTCCTTTTGCTGTCACATGAAACAAGATGACAATTTTTTAGCTTTGGTTTACTGTCTTCTTTCACCATAGTTCCTATGCAAGTAAAAATATGGGTCAAATCCATGTGATTTGATGCCATAAAGCTTGATATGAAAGATCATCCTTTTATCCTTTCTAATCTTCAACTACCACACCATAAAATAAAGCTCTGTATTTTGAAATCTTTGATTGAAGCAGCCTTTTCAATGTACAGACAGGCATAAAACACATAAATTTAGATAGAATGAACACACACATGCATTTGGATAAAATAGAATGCAATTAAGAGCATAAGTTACTATTGTACTCTGTATGAGGATCAAGTAGCATTTTGCAATCTAGCTACCCCTTAATGCTCACTAAATGCTTTTGCTGTTCTACTTCTAAACACTTCTACTATTTAAAAAACATTTATGGTAGTCTAATAGAGTTTGCTTTCCATTTGCATCTGTTTTTAGCAGATGATGTGAATGGCAAACGTTGGCTTTTACTGATTTATTTTATAAGAACATTATGGCTCTTAGAAGGAAATCAGCATATGATCAGGAAATCTGTGATATAAACATGAATAAACCCCAATACATTGGGTTTATAGAGAAGATTATGCAAGCATTTTGGTGGTCATCATTGAAATTTTTTTTTAAAGTTAAGACCTATGATTTCCATTAAGCTTAAGGATTTACAGATAAGTTCGGCCACCAGTCTGTAACTTCATGATATTTTTAATCTCTTTTTTTAACAGCAAATTAATTTCATAGCTCACTGATTATTGTTTTGAAGATCTGTCAGATACTCTGTTTGCTCATTGCTTGAGAGTATCTGTTTGCATTAAGGATTTCAGAGAACCAAAATATTCACAAAGCGTATTTTTCCAAGATTGGGGTGGGAGCATAATCGACATAGTTATGTTATTCTGGGTCACTTCAGTACAAGTGGTACAACCAGATTTCCTCACCATAAGTATTAATTATAATTTTTTCTTATATTTCCTCAGTTCTGGTATCTATTACATGTCTTTTGCACTCTGTGAAGAAGGCTATAATGTAATTACTGCAACCTTAACTTGTTGCAGGACAGAAAGTCAAAGTAGTCTAGTATGACCTTGCCTAAAATCCCTAATTTTTGATGTCCTGTATTTCTGTTCTAAAAGGTACAATTTATTCCATTTTACTTGGGGTTTCTCAAAGTTGCCCTTTTGCGTGGAAATAAGGGTTATGGCTGCAACAGCTATATCAGTTTAATTATTCATTATCATGCTAGCAAGTGTACCATACCTAATATTGCTGTCATTGGAGACAATAGCAGAGATGATAGAAAAAAAGTGTATTACAAGTAAGGAAAGGAAGAAGGAAGGGAGGGAGAGAAGGAGGGAGGGAAAGAGAAAATTTCTCATATTCTTTTATGGGCTTTAATTTTTCCTGTTTGTCAGGGAAATACAAGCCAGCAGCATTTTGGTGAGATAATAAAACTAAGAAATTACTCGAATGCATCTTTATACATACACCTATATGGAAAATAGTTAGCTAGGCTTTTGAAATTATATTTTCATTAGGTGTACACATGCTCAGGTACTCACATGCACTCAGATATGTCAAGCAGAAGCTCAGTTTTTAAAGGGTGCATTTATCAAAAAAGACTTTCAAGGCCCTGGTATTTCAATCATTATCCATGACAAACACTTTGAGCTTGCATGGAAAATAAATCTATTCTCATTTTCTGAGCTGCTAGATTACAGGTCTCCTGTGTACTTTTAAATGAACTGTTGAGTGAAAAATGAAATAAAACAACATTTAACTATTTGCATGTTCTTGGTTCAGGGAGCAGCAGCAGAGTATGAAGAGGGTACAAGACTCTACAAAAGCTTTTGCAGGTATATTCTACCTTTATTTGTTAGCCAGTGCATCGATGACCTATAACACTAATGGCCATTGTTCTTTGACCACCATCAGTTGTTTTAATATCTGGGAGTACAATGAAAATTCCACCAAGGACTTGACAGAGATGCTTGTATGGATACTTAACCCCTACTGCCACTAAACAGCTCTTTGGAAGCTCAGTCTAATACGTGAAGTGCAGCACTGTCAGCCTAGTGTTTCCAGGTCAGATGCTGTTGAAAGTACTGGGTGTATTTTCATTTGATAAAACAATAATTCAAAGATGACTGAACATGTCTATCTGACAAGGACAGGTCAAATATTCTGCTTATCTCTGAGTTGTCTTCTGACTGAAGACTACAATAACTACACTAAATAATATTTTCTCTTTTGCTAGTGTGATCTGGAAAATAGTGATCATTATTTAATCTTAGTCCATGAACTTAAGTCTTCCGCATTATTCTAGTAGCAGCTATTCATCTGGGTTTATTTATTTTTTTTATGAGATATGTATGCCTGTGAATTTCTGACTTTGACCTTCCAAATGTGTTCCTTTTTAAAAAAACAAGTTATTCTAGGCATCCTTAAGATGAGCTAATTCATAGTACTGACTTCCTTATAGTTGTTCATTTGATACTTTTATTAAACCCGAGAGTGTGCTGTTGAATTCTGGATTGGCTCACCAAAGTACATACACACAGCATGTCCAAAGCACATATTCACTCCAAATCTTAAATTTCTGTCATACTCTTCTTCTCATATTCTTTTGACATCAGTTTGCTTTCTTCTAGTTAGTGGTTGTTTAAGAGCAAATGACAGGAGTGTCTATAATCAGTCTGGGCTACAGAAGGTAGAGAGGAGAGAGCTAAGGGTGTCTGAACCACCTTCTGTGCAGCAGAAACAAGGTCCACATGGAGCTGAAGAGATGGGGGCTGCTTTTTAAAGCTTCTCTCATAAATATTTAGAACTTTATTCTAAAATTGAAATGGTGTTAATAATGTTACAAATATTTTCCAAATAATGTCCAAACATTTTCCAATCCCCCCATTTCTAATTGGGAGATTGATTCAATACAATGAAGGAGTGGAAGCTTTTTTACTCTATTTAAGATATAATCTGGTTTTACTGTGTGTCTTATTCCCAAGTGTATTCCCGAGGGTATTAAACTGACAAAAACAGACCCAGAGAAACATGAAAGGGTTTCTAATATGCAGGGACAATGAAATTACAGTAATGTTACATGTTCCATACTAAATGGTTCTAAGCTTTATGGAACTGCCATCCTTGAGGACTGATTCCAGAAGAATGGCCAGAGATTAAGAACATTATCATGAACCAGCTACAGAGAGGGAAAGCATAAATGTTTTAATGCAATTTATCACTAAAATAAATGAAAAAAAATATATCCACATCACTTTCCAATCCTCATATTTAATTAGACATGAAAATAAATTTAAAAAATAAAGCAGAAAAGATAGATAAACCATATGTTTGATTAAAAAAATTTCTCAATTCCAGTGATAAATAAGAAAATGGAAATGTTTAATGGTGGGAGTGTGGATTGCTCTGTGTGGCCAGAGAGCTGCTGCCACAGTGGGAGTGTCTTCAAATTAAAAGGAAATCTCTGCAGAGGAAATAATTCAAAATCTATTAAAAATGTGGTTTTCTGTGTATGCAGATTGACATATAGTTTCATGGGAAAATGAGTAGACAAAAATACTGCCTCAGACACAAAACCTTTGCTAAATTAATACTTTGGTCTGATCTTCTTGACTTGTATTCCTCCTCATCTTGGTCTTTCCTTTAGCATTCTACCAGTTTCATTGATCTCTCTCTCTGGCTATTGAGTCTTTCACAGTGTTTGCATTATGTGAGCCAACTAGCCACTGGCCTTCAAACAGAGACACCACTGTCCTGGGGATGGAGCATGAAAGTGGAGGCAGGAGAAGAGGGCTGCATTTTATCCTTTATTTCTTAAGACAATTCAATTGATCAGATCCCTTTTTATTTAGGTACAGTAAAGGACTGGCTTTTACTTATGAGAAAATACTTGACAAGCTTAGCAAGTAAAGATAAAAGCAATATTCTTATTATTCATTGTATTTAATTTATGCTTTTCTTGCTGTTTTCAATTTCTCCTTTGCTCTCTTTAAGCATAACTATTTCAAGCCTTTTTCTTTCCTTTGTTTTGTGAATATTTATCTTCTGACATCAACATAAAACAGCTATGAAATATTCTCACAGCTATACAGAAATCAACAGTTGCCATTTAAAGTGAGTAAATGAACTGAAGTGCTGAAGTTATTTATTTGTGCAAGTACAAGATGCATTTCACATGTCAGGAAGCACTGAATTTTGTCAAATGTTGACTATTTAATGCAGAGCATGATTCATGCCACAAATATATCCCACAGAAGCCAGAATAATCTAGGTACTCCAATCTATCCACATTTGATCTACTGAAGAGTCTACTGCTGTATGAGCAGAGACTGTGTTATCCTTTCTCCTTATGAACTGGCCTTCCTATCCATCTGCTATTAAAGCTGTTGAGCACACTGGAAAGGAACTGATTTAATTGATGTGTCGCTCCCCAGGACTTCTAGCTCAGCACAGACTTAGTAAAATCATGTTTGACGTTACATAAAGAAGCTACCAGTTGAAAGTCTAACTGTTTTATTTTATTCATGATTCATTGATGTGAAAATAAACACAATTCAGTTCATTGTGCTGACCTAGAAATATAGTTGGACTATTCAATAGCAAATGATCTTATTTCAAAATAACCTGAAATTTTGCATAATGCAAACAAACATTTGTAGGCTGGCTTTTCCAAATGAAGGATAAATGTCATGAGGAGAGTAAATGTTTCCACTGTCAGCATCTCAGTCTGTCTGATCTCTGAACGATAATTTTCAATCTCATTGATTTGGTGTCATTCTTTTCCACAACAAATTAAATGAATTTATAAAAAGAGCTGCTTGCTAAAAAGAAAAGGGACTAATGGACATGTTTATAGAAACAAACTTCAGTGTCTAAGAAACACTGGAAAGACAAAATAAGATAGATGATCTTTTAACATATATGTGGTTATTCCATTTAAAGAAAAAAGTATTTATCCTATGCTAGTTACTAAATAGATCACCAGTTTCAGACAATGACTGATAGACTTGTGTACATCCAGCTGCATTTCATGTTTAGAGGGATGAATGTTGCATGGTGGAGTAAACAATGACACCCAGTGGCCACATTGACTCAAGGCCTGACTGTGTTCTGGATTTCCTCATCACATTCCTGTTTTTTCTTGGTTTCACATGGGGTTTTGGATGTTCTTTCTTCTTTTTTTTTCCCCCCACAGTACTAATAACACCATAGATGTGTTTTTTGAAGCTGAACGACATAATGGATTTGACACACAAAGCTCTATCCCCCTAGAGAGAGAAGTAATAACATTTTGATCCATGGCAAGAGTCATAAATGCAAATCTATATAAACTGTGTTTATAGAAGAAACTGGCTACAAAAAAAAAATTGGAGCAGAAGATGTGCTAGATTGGTATGACAATGACTGATGGTAGATATTCATTTTGTTTTCCAGAAAATTGAACATTTTGGATTGTTGTGAGTCATTATGTCAGCTGCAGGGGGGAAAATACCCTCAGCAACCCAAAACCCCAAAAAACCCCAAAATCCTTACACTCAATCACCCCATCCCTCAAAAAAACACCCAACAACCCAAATCATACAAAATCAAAATGGAGACTATATTAAGGACAAAAATTATTTTAATGAGTTATGGTTTATCAGAAGATATGGGATATCTGACTCCAGATATTTGCTTTGCTGAGAGCAAAGCAAAAGCCAAGAGCAGCTGACTCTAATAAAATTGGCTAGAAGATGCAGATCTGGAATGCATTATCTGGTTCTAAC
Organism: Euphonia xanthogaster; assembly: GCA_034509185.1. NCBI lineage: Eukaryota > Metazoa > Chordata > Aves > Passeriformes > Fringillidae > Euphonia > Euphonia xanthogaster. The sequence goes on along the minus strand of JAYDZK010000001.1, from coordinate 94,278,307 downwards.
TTGCATACCATGAAACCACATATTTATTGCTTTTGACTTCTGAGGAGCATCAGTCAGTCTGTGATCTCCTGAAACAAAGCTAGTATGTAATTTCTGGCATGAGCTGAACCAATGTCTGGTCTTCTTACAGCCCTTCTCATTCATTTAGAAATAATGAAATTTTCTTTTTTAATGAATTTTGTCTCATAGAATACTTATTTTCTAAATGATACAATTGTAAATAGGGGTCTCCAAGACAGCAAAACACTAAGATGCAAATGAAAATTACTCTATTTTCTACCTCAGTGTTCATAAAAGCTACGCTCCTAGTGATTAATGTAAGCCAATACAGTGTTGAACAGACCATATGAAGAAGACCAGTAAGAACTAAACAATGTAATGTGGAATTGTTGGTGCAAGGTTTAGCCAGGACAATAATGCACCAAGGCATTTCTCAAGGAAGAGCACAACTTCATGCCTGAGGAGCACAGAGAGGATTGCAGTGGCTACTACACATGGGAAGGTAAAGGTCCTTCAACAGGTGGTACATAGGAGACTCACAGCAGAAAGCAGACCTACTTATTCCTAAGAGGAACAAAGAGGTGTTTACAGGCAGTCTGTTAGAGACCCTGCTAAGTCTCAGTATCAATGGCAAAGAGTGATACTCTGTCCTGCCACTGTTCTGTGTCACCAACCCCCAAAGCACAATGTACATGTCATCCTAAATACAGTAAGAGCAAAATAAAAAATTACTTAATAAAAAGGTGAGTAGGTATGGAGGAACCAATTGTGCATGGTTGAAGTACAATGAATAAACTAATATTAGACACTAAAACTTTTTAATACTTTCTAATAGTATTTTTCTTTACAACTAATTTGTACTTATATTTCAAAGTCTGGTTTCAGTCTGACTCTGTTTTACCAAATTAACCTAGGTGATGTCTATACCATTCTCTGTTTTGTCAATTTTTAACTATTTCATGCAATTTCTCTTTTCTGTCAAATTTCCACCAAAACAGAGCATCTAGAATGTTCTCCATCATGTACCTTGCCAAACTATCAATCTGAAGAACTATCAATCTGATAGACTAGAATGATTTATTAAAAATTCCATTAGATTCCAAGCTAAAAGAATCAAAATGATTGTTAATTATTCAAATTGGAGAAAGAGAAGAAATACTAAGATTTCTAATTCATGCTGAGAAACTGTTCTGTGTATTTATGAATATCTATAAAATCATTACTAATGATGGCTGCTGAAAAAACTTTGGTGTGATTTCTGTTGAGAAATCCCAGAACCATTAAAGCTGTGAAGGGGCCTCAGGAGGTGTCTAACCAAACCTCCTGCCCAAAGCAGGGCCACTTCTGGGGTCAGTCCAGACTGTCCTGCCTTGGACAAATCAGAGCTTGATACTCCTCAGGTACAGATGTGGCACAGACTCTCAGGGTGATCTGCCATGCGGCCTCACTGTCCTCATGGGGAAATATCTTGTCTTTTTATCCTGTTTGTATCTTATCTCATCAGGTTATTCCTGGATCCCAAAAATTACCCTTGGAAAAAATGCGCAAGGAAAATCATGCTGTGCTGCAACACAAACCAATGAAAATTTTGTGATTGGTTCCAATTAGAACATGGCATTTCCCTTTTGATTATTTTCATTAATGTGACTGCCTCTTCCTTACTAAGAGCAGGTCTCCATGGCCTCAGTCTGCCTCAAAGTAAAAATGAATCAGATGAGTCTCTGGATTCATACACCATTCTCTTTGTTTATTCTCCATTCTTCACAGCTGCCTCCTACAGATTAGATGTGAAGTACTCATGACAGTAAAGACCAGGGAATTTTAGTTCTTCAGATTCATTAAACTATCTCCTGCAGGATACATTGGACAGGCTTTTCATTTAAAAAGCAAGTGAAATCTAACTGTCACTTCTGTTCAATAAGAATCAAATGAAGAACACCAACAATGACAAAAACAAAATGTAATTGTAACAGCAACAGCAGCTGTCTCTTCGTGGGGGACTGGTGAGACACTGTACACAGCTTTCCTGAAAGAAAAAAGAAAGGATAAAAAAGATTACACCCCCCAGACCCAACGCTAGAAACACTAGAGTAGTCTATGAAAGAGCCCTTATTTCCCTCCCAGCTTCATAAGGGATTTGTGAAACCTACTCAAACCTACTGCTGCTACAGCTGTCACCTACACTTACCTTTTCTCAGAGAGCACTGCTGAAACCTTTGTCTCTCTATATGGCCTTTCCATTCATGCCATACATTAATTTAATTATAGTACCACTGACGTGTCCTGCAAAAATGCTCTGCAACTGTGCAGGACTTTCACTCTGGGAGGAAGAGAAAACTTATCTCTCCAAGTTGTGGCACTTTTTAGCATTATTTACTTTTTAAATTAGCCTACAATTATAATAAAGTATTAAAATAACAATAAAACATATTGACTTCACAGGAATCCATGTGCATATATTATTGAATATTTATTATTATTGCTTTAACAAATATTATCAATTCAAATTGTTTATTTAAATATAAATAAATTTATGTTAGTAAATAATAATTATTCTTTTTAATGCACATTCTCATAATTTTATTTTATTCATCTGAAGAAGGAGAAAAATGCACTTGTCATTATTAAATTTTCCTTTCTGTTTTTGCTTAGGATTCCCTTTTCTTATTGTCCAAAATGCTCCAAAAATCTCTTATAGACACTGCTTTTGTCAGCATAAGGCACAAATGTGAGGTTGAAAAGAAAAAAAAATAATTTTTAAGTGAGAGAATGTGAGGGAAAGCAAAAAAAAAGTCAAAATCTTTCAAGTAGGTTACACAGGCTTCTGTACAAAGCCTCTTGTATGTACTCTGGGCGTTTCGTCAAAGCACTGACAAGGCATGAGAGCAGCATGTGCAGAATTGTGTGTTTATCACTGCTCCCAGCTAGATTCTCCAGCCAAACCAAATTTAGAAAGTACACATTTTGGCTTCATTAGTGATTCATATGATAGCATTTATTTTCGTATTAGTCAAAATTTGTAGTCTGTGAAGACATGGTATAACCAAGGAACAGCAATTTTCTTCATTAGCTGCAAGGGAATGACACATCTTTTGATATTAAAAGATTCCTTAAAAATATAAATCTTGATTTTATCAAACTTCAGAACATGCAGGAATAACTAGGGTATGAATTCTAAAGCTATCTGAAGTATTAATTTCTTTTTTCCTCTTTTGTTTGTATTTTTACTCTGGTGGTCTCTATTTTCACTGCTACAAGTAGTGTATACCAGATGGGATATTTGCACTTCCACAACCTGGCCACAATAGCAGCTTTAAGATTGTACCCTTTGCTCTAAGACATACTCCAAGAAGACTTAGGATGTGTCACCACCTCTTCTGCTTTTAAATGAGAAAATTCTAATACTTTTATTTTTCCTATAACTTAATCTGCTTCCTTTCTTCATGTTTTGCATTACAAAGACCTAAAAGATAAGGTCAGTTTGTAGAAGCTGGGCCTGAAATTCATACCATATTGAATTCTAGCATCTTTTTACTGCTAGTTCTTTACCTACGATTCCAAAATATAGGTTAAATAAATTTCTCAAATACATTAACTAATTTCATTTTCAGAAAGTTTTGGATATCCAGCAATAAAATTTCTTAAGACTTTAAAACTGTTGTAGAAAATAAGCTCTTCAAAACAGAGCGGGATCTGCTACCTCATAAAATGAATCATGCAAATAAGGGACCATATTGGAAAATGTGGGCTGCAATCATTCTCAATCAGTAAAATGTAGATAATGATTCTTGTCATGCTCCAAGGATGATGTGGAAATTAATCTGCTAACAAGGACAAGATAATGATTTTGTCAGTTAAGCATTATGAAGCATTGACATTATTTTGCCTGTAAATCTTTTCAGTAATATCCTTATTCATTATTCTGAGATGCAAGACCAAAGTTTTTGAGATAATAAATTTAGAAGAAACTCTCTAGAGCTTCATAGGACTTTTTTCCACAGAGGCCCTGCTCTCTAGGTGAGAAGGAATTGCTTTTGAAATTCTAAAGTGAACTTTTCCAAAAGTTATGTCAAGAAAATATTAGCCCTAGTGAGATCAGTAGGTATATTTGTCCCATCAGCTGTAAACATAGAAGATGAAAAATCAGATTTTTTTTTTTTTTTTTGAAAACCCATTATAATTAGTTTCCAGGCTGAAGTTTTTTGATATCTAAAATCTGTAAGTTTAAAGCCACCCCAGAGACAGTGACAGACCACAGGGCTCCTCTACTTCAACTACATGAGTAAAGACTGGGACTTGATTCAAAGTCTGATGCAGCCATTTTAAGTCCAGGATCAAACCTGGTGCTGTGATTACTAAATTGAAGAAAGAAACATCTACCTTCTCCAAAGACAGGAGTTACAAAAGGAACCTGGGTAACCTGCAGGTACCCAGCTGCCACCGGGCAATGTCAAAGGTCCTACATACCTCCCAAGGTACTCTGCTGTCCCCAGTCACCCTAGCCTGTAAAAACACCTTCTCTGCAAGAGCTCACTCACAGCCCCTGCAGCTCTGAGGACCCTGCTCTATCAGGCAACTATTGCCTTCTTACATGTAGCAATGCAGAAACCCTTGAAGCATTACTCTTAATTGCAGATCCCAATGCCACTGCCTGAATGGGACTTTAGTCAATCACTGATCCTCACCATTTGCTTCTAGGTATTTTTGAACTGCTCCCTGCACAACAATCTGGCTCCCATGGATTCCAGTTTTGGTCATTATTCTCTCCATTCATTGTAGCCTGTTTATCCATCTCAAGCTAGGCAGCAAGTCATTTAAAAGTTAATCAGTGCAGTGCTCAGCATTTCAATAGCTGTCTCCTTTTATGTGTCTAGACATTAGCTGAGGGAACCAACTCAAAGAAATGAGCTATAGTTGTTGTCTGAAACCTCATCCCTTCTGCATTTCAGAAATGGTTCATCAGGAAGCCTGTGTTCCAGACCTTAAGTTTATTCTGAGTAAAATGCAGAGCCGAGAGAGATCATTTTCCATGCAGCTTGCACCAATGCCAGTCTCAATAGAAGAGTTAAATTTGTAAAATTTCCATCAGAGGAACTGATTGTGTACAATTCTTTTTTCCCATTTAGGATTAAAATTTTATAAGAACTGATGTATGTAGGCCCTTACCATTAGATGACTTCCTAAACTGGAATGGTAAACATTTTCCTAATCCTAATCAATGTGTAGTTGTCACTATCATATGACTTGTTTTTAAATAAGAGCAAATGTTTCTATGGCTAAGAGAGAGTGTTAATAGGTTCTAGAATTTTATACTGTCATGCACATGAAATGTATTTAAAAAAAGGAATACAAACCACAAAAAATGATTTGTTTGCTGTGTTCAGTATAAGCAAATAAATCCAGTTTGCATCTCTGGGTGTTGCATAATATATTAAGAGAAATTAAATACCATTTGTTTTTGCCTGAAGTAGAAAAATGGTATTCATGATTTACTTCACCTTTGTATTTCCTAAGCATTTAGCAGTTATTGCTTGTTCTGTCATGTGTGTTTGTTTCTGTAGCTCAAACATAATTGGTGTGATGGCTGCATAACATGTTCATTTATAATTGTTTCCAGGAAAATTAAGCCCTGGATTTCATTCTCTAAATAAATTTTTTATTAACCAAGGTAATGATATCAGAAAGTATTAAATTCTCCAAAGAAGTAAATATGTCATTTCTTTAAGCTCTCTTTATCTCATTCTCTTTTAAACTTTTTTTTTCTATTCTTTTTTTAAATGAACATGAATTACAGCTGCAGCAGGGTGGAAAATGCAGTCTGGCATGCAAAAGCTCTTTATAAAAAAAAGAAAAAATAGAAAAAGGTGCCCAGCTCCTCAGAAATGAGAGAATAGTTTACACAAAATCAATTGAGGCATAAAAAAAACGAAAAAATATTTTCAATGTCAGTCTTATAGAAGCTCAGAAAATTTGTTTCTTATTTAATTAGCTACTCCTACTAACAGAAAAATAATCAAAATATGATATTATACTTCCTTGTCTGTTCCTTTGTTAAGGGAACATAAACAAGTCAGTGTTATTCTACTGTTACGGAATCATTGGCTCAGTTAAGAGATCAAAACAACGAAACCCAACATTTTTACTGTATTTAAGTGGGCAATCCAGGCCCCATCTGTTTTTTTGGCTACGCCTCAGTCTGGGAAGCAGTGCTGCTTCAAAGCATCTCTGTTGATTCTAAATCATAGCCTCAGTCTCTTCCATTCTCAGACATCCAGTTTTCCTTCTATGTATTCCATCACTTAAAAAGAAATACAAGCAGGTAATGCAGACAATAACCATTTACAATTACTGTGATACCATTTTTATTAAATATTTATTTATTAAAACATTTTATTTTAGTTTCATTTTGTCATTATCTAGACATTATTTTCCTATTATAGGGAAAAGAAGAGTAAAAGTATGTAACATTTGTCTATGCTTTCATTTTTCTCACTCTGAAGTGGGTAGTGTCTGAAAATTTTCCATGGGAACTTCTTCATTTTAGGAATATTATTTTCATGGAATAAATGTAGTTCATTTGGAATATATTAGCTAGTGTACTTTCTTGACTGGAGCACTGAATTTTTTACAGTGTACTCCACAGCAAAATTGGTGACAATACTTCCAAAAATTTGCATGGGGTTTTCTTGACCATCAAAATTCATTCTTTGTAAAATCTGAAATCTTTCACATTAAATAAAATTTTTTGTGGAAAAAATTAACATTAAGGAAGAAATAAAAAAGTTCAGTAAGACGCCCAGCCTTTCAGAATGGACATTCTGCAACAAATCTCTGGGAAGCTTTCAAATGGTTTCTTTTATTACTCTACAACATAAGAAAACTCTTTTCAATATTCAAAATCTCTGGCCACTTTTAGTGAAAATACTCTCTTCGAAGGCTAAGAAACAAAAAAGCCACTCTTGGTTACAAGTATTTCTGCACTGTCACATAGTGAGTAGTTCAATCCTTGAAAATTTTTTTTCAATTCCCACATAGGTTTAAGTCTGAGTAAAGTTTCAGGTTAAGACTTTAGTTTTATACTTATTTTAGTACCTTGTCCTAATTTCTCCTAATTATTTCTAATTCACTTTTCTTTACTGAGTGAGATTGTCTCAATTTGCTGTCCTTTGGAGAGAAGCATTCAAACAAAAAGCCTTGCCAAGGCAAATTAAAATGCTGAAATGTAAAATTTATTTTCTAATGCCTGCACAAGCCTTGCCTGTGCAGCATTTAGCTTTATGTTTAGTGGATAAAGGGCAAGACCGCCAAACAAGGACATTTCATCTTGATTTATCTAAAGGGATATGAAAAGGAGAGAGTAACAGTTCTGGCTGCCTTTCCAGTGTCTCTCAAGAAAGACCTGGAAGGACCACCTGCAAAGATGACAAGAAAATGAAAATTGCTTAGTCAATTTAGTAATTGGCTTCTCTATATTAAATTGCCAATTTCATTTAGAGGGACAATTACTGGCTTTTAGGGTGGTGGATTTGGCTCATAAACTATATCTACTAGGAAATGAGTTGGGCACAAGGAAGTAATTTTTTTCAAGGTATGATACAGGAATTGCAAATAGCCAAGCCTACACCATTCCTAACTTAAAGTGGGTAACAGAGTGAGAAGAAACACAGAGAAGCTCTTCACTCAGTTGAGTTTGCTTTGTTGTCTTTGGGGCATTGGTGGAGAGGGGGCAACAGAGCAGCAAGATTTAAGAACAGTATGCCACTAACTCATAGAGGTTAGATGAAAGTGGCTCTACAATTGCCACTCAAGCTTGTCATGTAAAATAATGTCTTACCTCCATGCACAATTTTCTTAAAAAGTAAGTTTAAATTTTTAACAATTTATGACTAGATAGTCAGACTTGGATTTTGGAAAAAAAGCCACGGACAGTTCAGGAGATTCTACAGAAACACCTAGAAAGCAGCAATTTTCATTATATACCTCCAGAAAAAAATTTAAGCACTACTGAAGACAGATGAAATTCTGGCATTTGCTTATTTAGGATCAGATCTCATCCATAGGAAAAAAGATATTTCTTACACCATTCTCCCTATTTTTGTTTCTTATTTAAGTCCTTGTGCTTGTGTTACTACAGAAAAATGAAAACGTCACACCATGAAATCACTTCCTCTTAACACCAGATAGAAGGAGAGAGATAAAGGGACTCTGGAATTTGCTGGTACAATAGCTTGAATTTTAAACCAAACAGCAGAAGGGGAGTAAGAGAGTTGGGATTAGAGTGTTGTGTGTCTTATATGTTGGGAAAGCTATCATTTCACATCTTATTTATCTATACTTATTTATACAAAAAAGCTAACTAAATGTTTGTCAACTTCTAGATGAGCTCAAAAGGCAAAGGGCAACAACGGAATTTACAGCTTTTTCCTGAATCCGTTTGTGCCAAATTTAGCACAAGCTAGTGCCTAACTCAATTTGTGAAAATGCCATTTAGCCATGAGAAAACGGAAGTTTTTTACAAAATTCTATTGAATTTATTGCGCAGGGAATCTAATTTCTTTTTGGTAGGAAATTCTAGTATATATTACTCATCTAAAATATGTTCCAAGAAGACAAAACGTTTTTATTTTCTGGATTTAAAAATAATAAAACCACTGTTTGGTGCAGAAAAGTATTCCACAATGACAGCTTTATGGCCAGAATGGCTTCATGGCCAGAACAGTGAAGACTGCACTGATATTTCTATACTCTTTAAACCTGCAAAGCAACATTAAGCATAGAAAAAAGGAGCAAGGAATAAACTAGATAAATCATATGTATTTTTCCAAATGAATCTCTTGAAATCGGTCTTTTTTCCTCAAGAAACTAGATCTTAGAGCAGGAATGCAAAACCCAGAAGCTGTGAATTGGGGTAAAAGTAAACCCTATAAGCTCCTCTGCTAGGTTATGGGTTTCTCAATGCAAAACACTTACAGAGTTGAAACAGTGATCATTTCCAGTGGAGGATTTATAATTTAAATGGAGGTAACTCTTTGGATGAGCGATGACTATGGTTGACTAGTTTTTTTTCTCAACAGGAAACTGTTTTGGCTTTAGGATTGTTCATGAGTGATTTACAATGTGCTCCAAAAGGCAGTCTTCAAAATACAGAATTAAAGAAATTACACAGAAAGTTCTGTCTTCAGATCTGCTCAGCCAAAGGAAGTAGCTTTCTGGCCACTGCACTGCTCCCTGGACCAGCCTCAAAGACTCCCAGTCTTTCATCACTTCCAACTTCAATGTTCCCATATTTTTCTTTCTTCTATTATGTCATCTGGAGGTAGCTAGAGAAGAGTAAAATTATTCCATTCCTTGTATCCCTTTTTGACCTATATCCTAAGTGGATGATGAGACGAGAAAAAGCATTTAAAACAACAGCTTTGACAGTTCTGGAAGATCTCTTACAGGCACTCTGGAGACAGGAGGACACAGTCTAAAAACCTAAGCAAGAAAAGAAGAATTTTCCACAGATTATTTCCATTTTGAAAAATTTACCTGTTCTGTTCGTTCTTTCTGACAATGATCGTGTACTTCAGAACCTTTATGGTACTTCCTGTGCGAGGAATCACCTTGGAAGGCGACAACTTGAATTCTAAAGAAATGAGCAAACATGATATTCTTCTTCACTTGTATATATTTCCTCAGTTAGGGTTGAGGGGGTTCTGTAGTAGGGGTTGAAGTGAGGAAGAAAAGTGGTGGGAGTCACCATATTTCTGACAGTATTAAAGTTTTCTCTATAATGTCAGCTTCTCAGGGAACACTAAGCAGCATTTTTGTCCAGAAGAAGTATATTTCCTCAATCATTTCTCTGTAGCTGAAGCAAGAGTTTGGAGATGGGTGTTACCCTGGTAGCTGAAGTACAGAGCATTAACAACAGAAGTTATTTTTGCAGAATACTTCAGAGTGTTAAAATCTGATGAACCAAAAGACTTGCAATGAGTCTAAAACACTGAAAAATTATTAGAAAGATTAATGCATTATTTCATCTGTATCTAAAACATCTGCAGAATTCTGTGAGATTTTAAAAATGCTGTAGCTTGGGACTACACTTTAGTGAAATTCCTGAGATAAAACATTCAGTTTTACCTATTTTTGGTAACATTCACTTCAAATACAATTTAAAATGAAAAGAAATATGGCAGAAGTGAAAAAGAAGGAAAAGAAATCTCCCATTAAAAAATTGTTAAGATATAATTTTAAAAAGCATTTTCAGAGTCTGACTGGAATGTAAATTATTTTTAAAGTTCTTAGGACTAAAAGGTGAAGGTAAAGATTTTTTCATTGTCATTAATACACCTGAATAAGATCGTTTGACAAAACATTTCCAGCTGGAAAATGGTTAATCAAAAATCTGTAAAGAGTTGCATGAAAGGGTTAGACTAATCTCATTTCATAATGTAAATAAGACAAATACAAAATAAAAATTAATTCAAAGCTGCCAGAAAAGTTTCAGAATGAAGAATAAGGAAGGCAACTCCCAATATGCAAAACCATTTAAATTAAAAATACAAGAGAACTACAATAAAAAATTTAATCAATTAGGATTTTAAATTTTTTATCTATAGAAGTTTATCTATTTATTATATAAGAATTCTTTCTGAGAAATTATATTTGATTTATGAGATACAAATGCTTTAATTAACAGAAATTGAATTTAATAGTAGAACTCCACATTTTATATATTTTTTTTTCAAATGGCTTTGATAAAACTTTGTAGTGCCACATTTTACATTTACCTGGCTTGTTCTTTAACTTTCAAGTTTGGGCTTAAACAAGTGGGGCTAAAGTTTTTGGAAATAGCTGAAAAAGTAGCACGGAGGGATTTGAGAAGTGGTGAAAGGAAGACCAGTTTTAAAGATTATCTAACTTAGAGGAAGAACTGTTGAAAGAAGACAGAGAGTCAGTCCCTCATGTGTAGATAACATTTGGTTGATAAGACTCCAATTAGCCTTAATCCACTTCTTCATATAAAATGAAAGGATGTTTTTAAACTTTCATCATGTTTGTTCTGGATGGCAATTCAATACATTAATCACTAAGGAATGTGATTTTTATTTCAATGTGATCCTGACATATGTTTTAATCTCTGGAACATAGGTGTATAAAATATGCAACAAAATACACTGTAAATGACATTTTGAGACAGGTCTGCACTTCATGTGTAAGGAATTTGATAGCTGTGAGCTTCTAAGAGTTCCATTTTTTTTTGTTTTGTTTTGTTTTTTTTTTTAATAAAAGCCCAAAGGATGTTTTCAGCAGCATGGCTGATTTATTTCAAAGAAATCCCCATTATTTTTCTTAAGACTTAGACTTGTAACTGTACAGCACTGTGAGTTTTGATGCAAGTTACTGTTTCTTTTTAAACTGGTGTCAACAAAATGCATTTGAGTGACCAGCATGTCTTTTCAATACAAAAATAACAAGGTTTGACCATGTTTACTCCTTTTTGTCATTGGCCTAGATATCTTGTGCAAAAGAGAGATTCCAGTTCTCTGCTTCACATCTCTCTGTTTAACTACCATGGCAAGAATAGATTTTTGATATTCTTCTCCTGTTCTAAAGAAAGGATTTCTTAAAGGGTGTCCTGTTAAATCATCCAGTCCCAAGTGCCTAAATGTTTATCACATGAATGAAAATAAACAGTCAGCCAAGACTGTGATTTGTCTGATCTGTACTGTGAATGTTGATGAGTCAAGGAATTCAGGTGATACTTGTGGTTCACTTTATCCTTTCTTAGAGTAAAAAATTACATAAGTGCCTCAAGATCTCCTGCTCTGAAGTTTCTTCTCTCCTTTCTTACTTTGTCAGATGAACAGATTTCTGCTAACTTCAGTGTAAGGTTTTCCCTTCTTATCATCAAGTGCTAGAATTAAATTGGATTTTTTAGGTGTCTGTAAGCTTTGATAGGCTTTTTTTCTGAAGCTAAGAAAGAGTGAAATAGAGAGCCATGAAGAATGCATTTACTACTCATATCTTGGGAGCACTATTGACAGCATAATTCACAGTTCAAATTGCTGCTGGTGATTTTCCTATAATGCTCCTTCCATTTTCTTTTCCAGGGCCCAGACACATTGCTTGCCATTTTCATTTTGGCTTCAAGTCTAGCATATTTCAGTAGCAGCTCTTGAAATTTTTTTATCCTCTTGGAAATATTTCTTGAGAAGGAGATTAAAAATGGCAAATTGCAGGGCCCTCTTCAGAACTGAATGTGTAAGCAAGGAATTCAAGGTAGACAAAGAGAAAGAGTTCAGTTTTGAAATTCTGTTTTAGGCCATTATTCGTGCTAAAAGAGAAGTCAAAAAATTTCTTGAAGGCAAGGGCAGAAAAAAAATCAACACCATAAACTTTGAATAAGAAAAATTATTTGGTTTTAACCAATATTAAAAATATTCTATTAATATGCTGATTTAAGAGTTCTAGCTGACTCGTAGTGTTCCTTACTGGATGTATGACCAACACATTTTTTATTCTTTGTTACCTGGCATACAGTCAATAAAATCAGTATCTGGCTGAATATTTCACAAAGTTACTCAGTGGTATATCTCCCTTCTTCCTGGCTGTAAAGTTCTCCTGCTGGACTGATGTGATTGACTGACACATTTCTCCCAACTATCTTTAATAAAATGGGGTTTGGATTCTTGGTGGCCCCAGGCTGGCTGTCTTTTCCTCTCGCTTCCTTGCTGTCACTTGGACAGCCAAAATTAACGTATTGTCTGCTCCTCTTCTCTTGGCTCTGAAGGGTCACAAGTGGAGCAAGAACACAAACAAAATATTAAGAATTATCTCACTGAAGATTATCTTTTAAGGGATAATTAATTTTCAATAAAGATAAAGATTTGTACTGGCAGATATAAAATCACTGTTAGCCCAGAACTACGCTCTATCACAAACTGTTTAATCAATCACAGGCAAAAAATATTATCCATAAAAAGTGCAAATTATAAAAAAATAGACATCCAGAATTTAGTTAAGTGAAGGAAATTGATATTTGTTGCATACAGTAATAGAAAAGAAGCAGACAATTATTTATAAGTTGAAATCCTTCGTAAAAATTATGGCATGTGTTCTGCATTTCAAAATTTCAGGTCTTATTCCCAAGTGAAAAAAGGAAATGTGCATCATCAGTGAGGAAAAAATAGAAAATTTTGTTTAATTTACAACCTTCACTTGCAATATTTTAATCTATTATTTATTAATCAAAAAAAGTATACACAAATTTAGGTCACAAATAAGTATGTCAAGTCACAGTGTATTTCCCCAGAAAACATTTTTAATATATAATTAACACCACAGAAGTTATCTCATAGACAATGTGTTTTCATAGCAGAGAGAGAATGAAAATGCAGTACTTGACTTTCCAAAATAACTTTATATCTCTGTTGGGTTTTTCAAGGGTCTGTTTTTTTCCATCAAACATTAAAATTTACCAAGAATATTTTTATATTTATTCTCTAAGAGAAATAGCACTGTCTGGTTTTGAAGAAATAATTTTTTCTTTTAACCTGCCAGTATGTTTGAAAAACTTTTGACCCTGTAGGAAATATAATGTTCTTCTGGTTTGTCTCAGCCCTACATTTTAGGAAAAACCCTTGGCTCCAATAAGTGAATTTTGCTAGTTTTTAATGAATTCTGAGATTCATCACCCAGGCCAGACCACAAATGAATTTATTATCAGACTACCTGATCTAAGATTATAAACACCTGCCTGTCAATGCCTTATATGTTATTAGAAATGTCAGAGAGTACTAAATTGTCTCAGGTGCTATCAATGTTTCCTGAAAATCCATGGCTTTGCAACTGTTGCCTAAAAGTTTTTAAAGAAAACGTACACTCTTTTATAGGCCTGGGATTCCTCATCATTATATTTTACATTCTGAAGTCACTGCTGTGACTCATCAGTGCATACTGAGAATTCACTGCCTGTTCTAACAAGATGGAGTGCACTAAAATGGACTAGGAGTAAAGTACAATTTTGCTTTTAGAAATTCAGACTTTTTTGAGTAAACTCAGAACCTGCAATAAAATAAATTTTAAAATAACAATGAGGATATGCGCAATTTGTTAACAGAATTGTAAATATATAAAAAAGATTAGTAAGTAAAAAAAAATTAATACTCAAAGTTACAAAAGCAAGTTACTAATATTCTAAGATTCCTATATTCTGTCAGAGAAAGAAGAGGACTTTGGCCTATATGGTGCATTTGGTTTCAATTTATTTGACAATTTGCAATTAGATGTTTCAAATTTGCACTAAAGTATGGAAATGTCAAGAACTTGTTGATGGAGTTTTGTGGCATTATGCACCAAATAAAAACTAATCTTAGGCAATGTAATTGCCACCTCCTCATAATCACCAAATCTAAACTTCTAACTTTGGAAAATGAGGGAAAATTGTTGACATATGCCATACAGTTTCGTTCATGCCCTCCTCTTCTCTCCTGTTCTGCACAGAGTGAATATTTTTGTTTTCTCAGAATCACAAAATCATAATTTTTTTTGAGTTGAAAGAGACCTTAAAAATCATTTATTTCCAACCCCCTGCTGGGGGCAGGGACACCTTTCACTAGACCAAGTTGATCAGGGCTCCTTCTAACCTGGCCTTTAAATTTTCCAGAAATGGGGCACTCATAGGCAACCTGCTCCAGTGCCTCACCACCGTCACAGTAAAGCATTTCTTCCTAATAGCCAAGTTTGAAGTCATTCCCCCTTGTCTTGTCACTCTGTGCCTTTCCAAATAATATCTTTCCATCTTTTCTGTACAAAAGTCCCTTCAGGAAATGAAAGGCTGCTATTAGATCACTCTGAAGCCTCTTTTCCAGGATGAATAATCCCAATTCTCATAGCCTTTCAAATGTAGACTTTTAAACTTCCTGACAGAAGTTTACCTCAGAGAAAGTGAAGACTGGACCTAGCCAAGTTTAATATGTGTTCCTCTTATGTTCCGTCTCATTCCTTTGAGAACAAATCACTAGAAATTTTTTTATGTGCAGGTGAGAATTTTGCAACAGAAATTTTCTGCTTTACAACAGAAAATTTGAGTACATTAGACAAGTGGAGTTGTTCCAGCACGGTGAAAACAGTCAGATTCAGGGTAAATGTTAAGACAAGCATTGTCAAAACTATGGACACGTTGAAAATGATAGATAGCTGAAATGAAAAATGTGTTAGAATTTGTAGGTACAGTAGTTGTAAATTTGTAGTTTGAGCATCTGTTTTGCAGTCTTTTTGAAGTAAATGAAGTAAAAATATTTGAATACCCATGTGGTAGACCCTGAATTTAAATTCATAGTCTCTATAAAACCACTGGGAAGAGCAAGGATGTTTGCAAGGGTGTACTACTCTCCCACGTTGCCATCTTATTGTAAACTTGGACTCTCCTAACCCAGGTGAATTCAGTTCCAAAATGTTACAAAATTAGAATACGGATTGGACAAAACAGAAGTGCAAACGAGAAAAGAAAGCCCTTGGCAAGAAATTCTCCTGGCTTCCTTAGAGTCCAGGAACAATAGTCTGGTTATCATGAAAAAAAAACCCTGGCTGACAGATTTCTTCCTTTTGAAAAGTAACACTGAGCGCATAGGTGTCAGCATTGAAAATGGGAATGAATACAGCCTAAAAATACTGGACTGATAACCCACAAAATAGTAGGACTATATGGGTGTTTATTCCCATGTATGTCAAAACTTGATGATTTTTACAAAATTGCATCTGCTGTTATGGTGAGATTGATCTGCATCAGAAGAAATTTAAAAAATTAAATCTGTTGATTTATTTTCTAAAATCATTGACTAAGATATTTGAGAAAATTACAGAAATTCAGATAATTCCTAAGCAAAGACCGAGAAACAACCAGTTTTTTATAAAATACATTATTTATCTAGAAATAAGTATTGACAATCCAACAAACAAAGCTGAAGCAAACTTTTGTAGTTTCGATGAAATATGCTTATATACAATATTATTACTCACTTACAGTGCATATTTTAAATCCCTAAAATATTGCCTAAACAGGAAAAATTGGTGCATTCATGTGCTGCAGGTGGTAAGGTATACATTACTTCACCTTAGCTCAGTTCATACACATCTGTAAAAAAAATTGTTTTGTTCACCTCTAACCGCTAAAAAAACTTTTGATTTGAGTCATGTAAGAGAAGTTCTAGGCACTTATGGAACACAGTTTTTCATGCCATGCATATACACCCAGTTTTAAAAACTGCATTATAAAAACATGACTTCAGGGTTTCATAACTCTGAAATAACTTGGGGTACTGTGCTGGTTTTAATAACCACTGGAAACTAAACTCCAAACAGCTACTCCCTTTCACCTTGTCTCTTCTGATATTGGAGGAACAATAGGGAGAGTTTATAAATTGTAATAATAATCTAAAAATATCACTATACCCTCAGCAGTATTAATAGCAAAATGTCATAAAGTCAAAAAGTTGATGTAATAAAATTTATGACATCATTTTGTGGATATTAAGTCTCTATCACTTCAAAAAAATGATTGTAAGAAAATAAGAAAGAAATTTTTAGCAAGGCAATTAAATGGAAAGACACAATTTCTCTCAGAAAAAAATTATGACTGCCAAATTGCTGTAGATTGAAATTATTAGACCTGAGAAATTATTCCTATCTTCTTCTTGAACACATTCACTCTTCCCCAGGCATTTGATGTGAGGTATCATCAGGGACTAAACTAGATGGAGCTTTAATCTGATTTAACATGCTACATCTTTTATCAGCAAGACAGGTGAAGGATAAAAGGAGTCCAGATAATTCCTGGTGGAAAGATAAATAATTCTTGCTTTTACATCCTGCTCCACCATATAAGAGTAAGAACATTTATTGGTTTGACCAAAGACAAAGAGAAGAAGGATTCTGAATCATCCAGGCAGCTGAAGAGCCAAGTATGTGGGTGAGCTGAAAACTGGAGTTGTTTAGAGAAGGATGTCATTACAACATGCAGAGCGTCCATTGCTGAAGCACCCCTGCTGGCTTGGGGTAGGAAATTGGTTTTCCACCCTCCCACTGCAGGGATGTGTCATTGTTTTGCATCAATATTCTTGTGTTTGAACCATCTAGGTTGGGGGCTGATGAAAAACAAAGGACTGCTAATCAGTGTTCTTAAAATGCAATGAAATAAATAATGACTAATTAGACAGAAACAGGTGGGGGTTCTTTGTATCATTCTTGGCTAAGAATTTGATTATGAAAAGAAAGCCAAGTTAAGAAAGGAAAATAAAATATTTTGCCAACAATGTCAAACTGTTTAAGAGTATCTAGAGACTAAATACTAGACATAGATACAGAAATAACTGAATACTGATTAAGTCCATGTGGAATATTCAGAAGCTTAGAGTTAGAACAAGTGTATTCCATTAAAATTTATAATTTGTATATAAATCTCATTTCCACATTTGATTTACATTTAGGGATAGTTTAGAAAAAGCATTCAGAAATGTGGTGAATTATAATGCTGCACAGATTCTACAATATCTTCATGCTTAGCAGGAGACAAGGAATTTGCAGAAAAATCACTAATAAAAGATATTTGGGAGGTAATAAATCCTAAAACTTTGGGAAAATGGACATCTACAAAAGTATCTCAAATCATTTTTCCAAATCCAAATAAACCTGATTTACAAGGGCATTGCTTTCTCATGCATAGTAAAAAGACTAACTAACTTTACTTGAAGGATATTGCTAGATTGCTATTATGCTATTATTACTAGTACCATCTACTGATACCAATGCAAGAAGTATCCTATATTATTTCAAGAATAAAATTAG
>JAYDZK010000001.1:94235739-94260363 GCA_034509185.1 Euphonia xanthogaster | reverse complement strand
TTAATATTATCATTATCACTAATATGTCAACAGCAAACAGTATACTGATATTTCTGTAAAGAGCAAATTCTATTTGATAGAGTTCAAAATAATACTTTTAGAAAACCAAGACTTTTAAAAGACTGATTTGTTGTATATGAGGAATTTGATTTTTTTTCTATAATCAGTTATATTTTACTGCTGGTTTTGGTTGTGCTTAATTAAGAGAATTCTTCCAACTCTTCACCATGTAATGATTACATACTTTTTTTTTGCTTCATATGTTGTCTTTTCTTTCCAGCTTTGGAATTGCTTTAACAATTTTATGTATTCAAAACACAATTCTGATTTAAGCCTTGAAAAATTACATAAAATTGTCTACCACCAGACTAATACAGTAATACAAAGAGTTTCTTTAGTGGTGCCTGCCTCATTACCTTACTAATTTTCTCTAATGAGACAAGCAACATGCAAAGCTCTGTCTCTAGACTTGACAATTTTCAATGACATTTCACTTTCTAATCCTGCTCTGCATGAAGTAAATAAAAATGAAATAAAACAAACACCTCCCAACAGACAGTGCAATTCCACTTGCATATCTGTGCATACCACATCTCCAACTCCTTTCTTCTAAGAATTGATTGACTTTCTGATGAAGTTGCATTTCCCCAACATTGTCAACCAGCGCAGTCAGCAAGAATAAAAACATACTTCCCCACCCTTTCGTTTAACATTCTCCTCCACCCTTCCTTCAATTAAAAGTGTTTTCCACTTCCATGCAAGCCACATTCCATGTGATGACTCCAAGGAGGCAAAAGGAAAATAGTGAACTCTACAAAACCACTTTAAAAATTTAGTACATTTTTGAAGGGATAATAATTTGTAGAATCTGAAGCCTATCTGACATTTGAGCCTGGAACATGAGTCAAAAACAGAATGGAAAAACAGTTACAATCTAACACCAAAGCAGACTAGATAATGAGAGTCAGTACTGCTTCAGGCTTTCAATTTCTTTACTGGGTAACTGCATTTGGACTTGAGAAAAAAATTTAGGAAACTCTTTTTAAAATTTTTGCTTACAGCACTTTCATTTTTGTGATATACTGTTCACTAACAGTGATCTGCTTCCTCAGTTTGAAATTTTTGGTTTTCATGAGTTTGACATTTTACCAATTAGAATAGAGCCCACTCAAGAAGCAAAGTACTTGAATTTTTGGAAAATTAGGTGAGATAGTTTAATGAGCAGTGATTTTGGAATGGTCGGACCTGATCAGGCCAAAAAAGCAAGTATAAATTAAAGTAGGATATGACATATCCAAAAAAAAAAAACCAAAAAAGACAAATCAAATACATTTATGTTCAAAATAAATGCTTCTTTTATTCTTTGCTTTCATTCGTGCTTGAAGCACAAATGGGCACTTTCTTTTCCACTTTTATTTTTTTGTATGGGGGCCAATTGAACCACAATGAAGCCAGTAGGAGTGAGAGGGAGGTATATCTGGAACATGCACAGTTCATCTGCAATTGTATGCAGAATGATTTGTCCAACAAATCAGTAAAGGTGAACTAAAAAATTTGGAATTAATTTTAAATGAAAATCTTTCAAGTGACATTTATGTAATTCTTTTTCAGTCAGGATTTGAGCTGGCTAAATATGTTAACAATCTGATCTTGATTGCTGTTTAATAGCAGCAATGGAAATTAATGGAATGAAAAATATGGGACACACACTTTTTTGGCTGTTAGAGCGCTAGCCCTGTAATGCAATTGCAATGAATGGTAATCTCTTGGATGAATGTTAGGTACAACTGCTTCTCTTCTAGCAAGCCTGTAACAATTGCCAGTAGATTTGTACAGAAAAGCTAAATTCTGTGCCATTATGAATATGTTTATTTTCTAATCTGTGCTTGTTAAATCAATCTGTATGTGTGTATCAATGGGGTAAGATTTGTCTTCATCTGAACAGTCAACATGCTGTACCAGATATGGGTTCCAGACCATCAGTTTCATAAATTTAGAGGTTTAAAAAAAGGCAGGGGAAAAAAAAAAAGCCACAATAAAACCATACAGAAATAAACCCCAATAAACAAACTACCAAAAACTATTGCTTTGGGAGTTATTGGGTTAATCAAATGTGACATTTAAATAAAGGAACAGAGATAGAGTTCCAAACAGTTATATTCAGACCTGGACATAAGCCCCTCTGAAGAGCAACTCATTTGGCAAAGGAGTTGCTTCTGTGTTGATTTTGAGCCCTGTGAGAAGACATCACTTTCTTTAATTCATGGCTTCCACACGTAAATGATGCCAGTCAGAATGGTCAATATACAAAGTTGCATATTATTTATTTTTATTTTTGCATAGGATCTTATTCTCACAAATGACCTGTAATTCCAGATACTCTTCTAGTTATTCACTCTTTGAAATCTTACTGATCACCCCGCTGAGGAAATTAAATGTTCTTGACATAGGCTAAAAAATTCTTAAAAATCTTAATATCTAATTGCTAGAAAAACACAACTCAAGCATTCAAAAAAAGGGAGAGGGAGGAAAATCATGAGCAGCCAAGGATGTTTTCCAAAACAAATTAAAAAGGAAGTTTGAAATAATAAACCCTATTTTAGAAGTTCTGTGTGGCGAAATGGCTCATCTGCAGTGAGCACTGAGGAAAATACAGCATATAGAAGAGGAAATTAAACTACTATAAAAACTGCAGAGAAGTAATTTTCTCAGTGGTCTTCCATTAAGATTATTTATTTCATACAGTAAATTGGCTGTATTTTTTCTACAGATTTTAGAATTACATGGCCAGGTTAAAAAAAAATACTCATTCTTTTCATCAGAAAGATAAAACTGAGAACACACTTGTCTGTAAATATAAGGAGGAAACTGCTTCAGGGTATCTGCTGAATCTTTTGGTCTGTTTAAGCCTTGTCTATTTACATTTAACACGTTTATCTACAGGCTAACATAAAATGCACATTTCTATAGCAGTTTCTTTCTATCTAAGCAGATATAAAATAATTTATTACTTGTACAGCGTAAGAACATCCACTAGATCAGATTTTCACAGGGTTATGCCACACTGTTTCACTGGTTGCCCCTGGTCAGACTAAATGTTCCAGGCACTTCAGTTTTGTTCCATCTTTATTCTTTCTAAAAAAGAAATTGACAGTCATGGAAGACTTTAAAAAAAAAAAAACCAACAATTTAATAATTAATTTAATATTAAGAAATAACTTATTCATTTCCCAATTTTAATAATTGTGTCCAGCTCTGAAGTCCTCAGAACAAGAGAAAAATTGAGTTGTTGGAGCCAGTCAAGAAGACCATGAAGATGATATAAGGGGTGGAACACATCTCCAGGCTGAGAGAGCTGGTAATGTTCAGCCTGGAGAAGACTCTGGGGGCATCTCATTGAGGCCTTTCAGTACCTGAAGGGGGCCTAAAAGGTGTCAGAGAGGGAGTTTTTACAAGGTCATGTAGGGATAGGATATGGGGGAATAGCTTTAAACTGAAATAGGAGAGGTTTTGATTATGTATCAGGAAAAAATCTCCCTAATTTGGAGAAACTCTTTACTGTGAGGGTGGAAAGGCACTGGAAGTGGTTGCCCAGAGAAGTCATGGATGCCTAATTCCTGCAAGTGCTCAAGGCCAGCTTGCCTGGAGCCCTGAGCAACCTGATCTTGTGAAAGGTGTCCCTGTTCACGACAGGGGTGCTGGAACCAGATGATCCTTAAGGTCCCTTCCAACCCAAACAATTCTATGATTCTATAAAAGAAACATAAGAAGGCAAGGAAGACATTATATCGTGTACATATATTATTTTCAGTATTATATTCTGTATTTTTTATGTATTTATTATTACAGTCGTGTAATAACTGAATATGTCTGTAAAGGCTGCATGTTTTACATCTACAAACCGTAGCAGAGTTTCTGTCTAGAACACCCACAGCTGAATGTAACAGAAGCTGATATAAATGGGATTCATGCATTCGCACTTGCATTCTGTATTTTTCCACTCCAGTTGTGCTTCTATAACCATAGCTTCCATGTATTTGACACCTGTTGTCCAAATAAGTCTGTGCAGATCCAGTTTCACAATATGGGTACACTTCCATTTCTTGTGGGGTTTTTATCAACACACTAATTTTGTATCAGCAATTGCTTTTGCTGCTAACAATGCTTTTTCCTTCTTTTTTTTTTTTTTTATGATTCTGAAAGTATCACTATCCTTGAAACCTCCAG
Organism: Euphonia xanthogaster; assembly: GCA_034509185.1. Taxonomy (NCBI): domain Eukaryota; kingdom Metazoa; phylum Chordata; class Aves; order Passeriformes; family Fringillidae; genus Euphonia; species Euphonia xanthogaster. The sequence goes on along the minus strand of JAYDZK010000001.1, from coordinate 94,256,136 downwards.
TAGATATTGACTGGTGATGACTAGAACTTAGATAATATAAGTATTTAAATCCTTCAACCCATCAGTCATGCACTGTTCCCAGTCCTTAAAAAGAAAAAAAATGGATGGCAGTATAAATCTCTGTAAATTTCACCACTAAGAAGTACATTGAAAGCACTGGCACTTTTAAGGAGAAATTGAAAAGATTTAAGATGTCCACCTCCAGCTGTATTAAAAGTAAAATGCAGTTGTCTAACACATTATCCTGGCCAGAGTGATTGACCTTGGGACTATGATGAGCATTTGAAAGAGAGGTTGGACACAGTAGTCTGGCTCCCACCCTAAACCTGAAACCCTTTCAAAATTCCTCGTCCTGCTCCTTCAGCACAGGGTTGTTTAATTCCTCCAGCTGTTATGTTTAAAACCTTGTCTTGAGTGTAAATAATCCTTGGGTGGGGAGGGAGTGGCCTGCAGTAAAATTAGGAACAAAAACCCAAAAAGGTTAAAATGGCATCTTGCTGAGAATTTTAAATTCATATCTAAAATTCAAAAGTAGAAACCCTCCATCTAAGCTTTGTGACACAATCTATTGGGTTTTATGAAGAATCAATAACACTAAACAAATGTGGCTTCACTTCTGAAGGGTGATAGGATACAAACAAATCTTTAAAGTAAACTCAGAAGATGAAGAATCACTGACATTAATAACTTGCACCCCTGTGCAGTATTCTCTGACATCCAAGGAGATGGAGAGTTTCTTTGTGTTAGGGTGCAATAGTAAAAATGGAAGTACCAAAGACAAAGTCAAGGTATAATAGCAACATAGAACTGCCTGAAATATCAAGGAACTAATAACAGGGCGGGAAAGGTTCCTCATCATTGCTGCTAAGGGCCAAGTATAGGTTATTAGTTCCTAAAATAGGGATAATGTGGTTTGTGATTTGTTTATAAGCAAATAAACAGCAAGTCATCTCTTCTGCTTGGGAAGACCTCCAAGATCACCAAGTCCACCCTTGACTGACCACCACCACCACCTCAACCACAGCCCTAAGTGCCACATACAGTTGTTTCTTGAACACTTCCAGGGATGCTGACTCCACCACTTCGCTGGGCACTCCATTCCATTTCCAGTAATTGCATGGAATGGCACCAACCACAAATAATCCACCATGTGAGAGTGCAAATATCTCCTACAGATCAGTCCAACCCTTTTTACACAAGGCACTGATGATTCCAAATGTAAAAGATTTACAAGTTTTACATAAAACTACTTGCAAACTGCTGGCTACTGAAGCCATCCACCATGTCAACTATCTCACTTCAAATTTTATACACAAGAATCAATTTCAAGTGTTAGTGAAGTTTTGTGAATCTGATTTATTGTTCTTTTTTATTGATAAAATCATCATTATTTTTGACTTTTCACAAAACCATCAGTAAAATGCAATGTCTTCCACCACATTCCATAAACTTCCAGAACCATGTTTACAAGTCCCTTATGAAAATTCTTTCTCCTGGATAGTATCATTGTCAGACAAACTCAATCCTGCTGTAGAGGACTCAGAGCATGAGGCAGTATGTGTATGCACTCCTGTAGTCTCTGAAGTAAAAGCATAGAATGAGAGCAAATCTAAAGATTGAGGTAGCCAAGACACTGTATGGAAGTCCCAGTAGATCTTAACTACTGATCAATAAAGATAATTCAATGTTCAATAGGAATTTAATAATTATCTGATATATCTGAACTTCCACCAAAATATATTAATCAACTAATGATAAATACATAAAAACATTTGCAGGTCAGTGTTATATCAAACCATGCAGCCTCTATTGGAAGACAGAAATCAGTTTTGCAGACATGAATTTAGGCTGTGATTTCAGTTGGTCTCATGTCAATCCAGCTACTTCTTTTGAAATCCCAAAGCTGTCTGAGAATATTCATGAACTCTTCAGCTAGGAAAAGTGTAACATGATGAAAATGACTGAACTATAATCAACTTAAGCCCAAAAGATGCTCTGCTGTAAATTGCCACTTATTTTATTATGGAAAAACTAAATCTCACCTTAACATTCTGTATAATGGAAAGTATGAATGAAAATACAGAAAATCAGCTTGATATTATTTCTTCTGTTATATGGTGAGATCATTCACCTATGTACTGAAGATAGCTTCTCTACATACTGTAAGATGAAACAGGAAGGCTCCAGCACCAGTAGCTCTAGCTCAAATTCCACATCTGGAACTGCTTAGTAGTGTATATGTAAAAATTATTTTGATAGACAACACAATATAATCCCACTCAGACAGCATTGTGCTCCTAAGTAATGTTACTGGATCAACTCAATAATTCTAAAACTATTGCTAGATATAGATTTTCTACTGCTTTTTTTACTCTGTCTCATAGTTAAGTTAAGCTTTTAGTTAAAGACTGGAGGCATTGATTCCGTAGAAGGACAGCTGTAACATAAAAAGGACATTTTTTGCAGATTAATTCCTCCTGCTGGTTTATGAATAGCTGATGTCTCAGTATAACAGAGAAATCCAAGCAGCTGTAGCAATTAGACATGACAAAACATTTTCCACATACTGTTTTGTCTAATGAACTGTCAGAAAGTGCAGTTTCCCTGAGTTTTAATTACTGCACCACCCACAGTTAGGACAAGTTCACCTACCTCTTCTGTCTGAGACTTAATTCATCTTCTCAGACGTGTCCTTATTAAAAGTGAGGGGTCCCAGTTTGTACTTTTGCTAAGCAGTGAAATGCACAGAAAGGAACATTATGGTTAGTGGTTTCTTTCAGGGCGGCCATTCTTTTTCATTTAGAAAGAACATTCATCTGCCTACTATGAATCAAATTATCTGCATTCACTAATCAATGTCAGTTTAATCATCAAAAGTAAGCTTAGACTTTATTTGACAAAGGTTGAGCATTCCACATATCTTAAATAATCTAGTGGACTGAAAACAGTCTGGATACTCTCCACATCTGTGATTCTAAGGAAATTCTCCTTAAGCATTTGTTATATTTTATAAAGCTCTATTTCACTACTAACAAATAGGTATTTCATTGTGACTATAGCTCAGCATACATTGGGACTGAAATCTGGCAATTTTGGGAAATAAAACACTTTAGGTAAATTGCTATCCCACAAATCTGAAAAAAAAAAGTTATTTGCATTATACTTTCCCAGAAAATTTTCTTTATTACCTCTTTCTCTGTTTGGTATTTTATTAATAGGATTCACATCAAGACAAAAGCATGGGATTTTTGTATTCATTTTGACACCTATAAAGGCTTTGCTTGATATGAAGGATTTTTTTATAGTAATAACATATACAAGAAGAACATAACAGTGTTGAAACAAGGCATCTGTATATGTAAGCTAGAATCATAAATTGTTTGTTTTTTGGTAACTACAGTGCCCCAGGGGATTTGAGCCCAAAAATAAATTAGCTCCTACATAAAATCTTCATTCAAGACAAAGAAGTTTTCTGTGACTCTCCCTCAGCATATGCTTTAATTTTAAGACTAAACTCAGGTCAGGTTCAGTGAAAAACTTTACACTAAATGATGTGTTGCTTACAGATAGCCACAAGTTAAGGAAAGGTTGGGGAAATCCTGTGAAGCTCAGCTTTCCACACTCACAGCAAGACTGATTATTCTCTGGGGTGGAAAGATCAGTGATCCTGAGACAAACTAAAGTGCAATTAAACTTTAAACAGGAAAATTAGGAGAGTGTGCTTTCTACAAGAGTATTTCAGGACTGTGGAACGCTCTTCAGAAATTCTTTGTGGAGAAACATCTGCATCTCCTCAGATGAAAATGCCAAACAATGACAGATGTGAATATGTGTGTGTTTTCAGATTTGTATGCCTGAAGATGGCATACGAAATTGTAGTTGGCCATGGAGAGAAGGATGGGAAGGAAAATCTATATACAGGGAGTCAAGAGGAGGCCAGGAATTCCACAGATAATGCAATGTGTTGAAGTAAATCAGGATTCAGGTTCTCATGCTTGCCTTAACCAACCTCTTGAGCTGTATGAAAGAGTGAAAAAAATAAACTGCTCTTTTAAGACTATACCAAGTAATGCTTACTGGGATTGTCTGGCATAGAGGAAGAAAAAATAATTGGTGGCAGGAATACTGAGTGATGAGGCTTATCCTGCTTCATTTTTTTGCGTTTAGCAATTACTGCTAACATAGGAGAAATAAGAACATTTGGAAAACTGTGCTTAAAGATGCATAGTTTCATATCTACTATGGAACGACCATTTATGTATGAATATAATATTTGGATAGGAGATCATATCTGATATAAATTGCCAGAGGTGCTCAGACGCTATCTCAAGTTCAGGATGCAACCTTGTATTTCTGCAGATATGGACCTTCCAGTGTTCCAGCAAAGCAAACACTACCCACTCTGATTCTGAAGAAGGAGATGTTCCTATCAATTTGGACCAGTGTGATTATCCACTGAGGAGGGAAATCTAATTTAAGTATTGTTTCTAAAGGGGCACTAGTTCTATGACATCAGATTTATGGAGCCAGAGAAGTTTAAAGCAATAATTAAAAAAAACCCCTTACTGTTTGTTATTTCTGTTTGAAAAAATTAAATTCTCAGTAAAATAAAAGTCAGAAAGTTTGAGTGCCAAAATATTTCTCATGCTTAAGAGAGACTTGTAAAAGGTGCATGGGATTAAAAGATGAAAATATTTGTACTACTGAGTGATCTTGGGCTTTTATTGGGTATTATATATTGAAAGATGGAAAAATTTGTTATAAGTTGTTAGCTATAAACCACACAGACAGTCTTGATCAGCAGAATTTTTTATAGCCGAAAAAGAAAATTAATTCTGCAAACTCTCTGTCAAACTGGGTTGTCAGCTACAGTAAATCTAGGCTAATCCCTCCATGAAAACTCTTGAAACTACATTACATTTTCAGTACTTCTCTATAATGGTACAGGTTCTGTGCTGATGTTTCATTGTGAATGCAAATTAAATAGTCTTAAAAAAATTAAATTATTAAGTTATTAATTTTCACACCAATATTCATAGAAACACAAAGATTCATATTTCATTAATTCCGGTGGAAGAGGAAAGGACGCAATTTACAGTGTTGTATGATAGGGGGTTTTTGCATTAGTAAGAAATTCCTTATGATATTAAATTTCACACTATTATATTTGAATGAACTATGCAGCATATTACCTTGACTGTTAGTAAGAACTTTAACAAAATCTTGCATATCTTCAGTTAGAAAGGAGCTGCTTTGTCTTTTCTCACTTTTTAACCCTCTGATAGGGTGGTTACTCCTGAAATTAAAAATGAAGAAACAAAAAAGCTGACAAGATGGTTGGTGGAAGGAAAAAAAATGGAAAAAAAAAATCAGACCTACAGCTTTTCCAGGACAAATTTAAGTAGGAATAGGAACCATTTTACAAAGAGAAAACAATCCTGTCTTTTAGACTGATGCAAGAGATCAGTTCATCCCCCAGCCCATACTGATCCTGGGGGTTGTCCTAACCCAGATGCAGCACCTCGTACTTGGACTTGTTGATTTTCATGAGGTCCTCATGGGCTCACTTCTCACGTTTGTACAGCCTTCCCTGGATGGTATCTGGTTTCTCTGGTTTGTCAATTGCACCCCTCTGTGTGGTGCCATCTGCAACTTGCTGAGAGTGCATTTGATCTTACTGTCTGTCATTGATTAAGGTATTCAGGAGACTGGTCCCAAGACAGAGGCCTGAAGGACCAGGCTACATCAACAGTGTTATGTCTGGGTATAAATTATGTCCTTCAGGGGTCTGTTCATTTTTAATGAATGCTTCATTAAAAAATGAAAAAGGTTTTTAATTAACCAAGGCACTTGACCCAGACTTCAGTAAAATCAGTGGGGTTTCCTGCTCTATTCATCACACCCCAGGAGCAGTTAAGTTGTCTAAACATGTAAACTTACAGTGATATTTCAAATCTTTGGTGTGTCAGACATTCACATAGGACCAGCAGATATGATAGGACCAAGAGACACCTTTACTCTTCTACAGATGGGAGCCAGGTAAGAGACCTGCAGCATGTAGTCTGGCTAAGATACCTATGGTAACAGCATCAAAATCCCACTGCCACTACAAGTCTGTGAGATACAGTTTGCTGTGTTGTCATCTAGGAATGGATGGAGAAGCCACATGCTACTGATATTCAGTGCTCATGGAGAAAACCAAACCAAAGCAAAAACAAACATAAAACCTTTGTGCTTCTCTAGTGTAACTGCCTTTGACAGTTTGCATTTTAAGTTCTTTGCTAGCCATGCATTTTCAAAGCCATATTGGGCAAATACATGCACACAGTATCTGGTAGATGTAATGACTAATTTTATAAAGATTGTGCAAACTGTATGATGACATAGCATAGAAGCATTTTGTTTTATAGATAAGCAAGTGTAAAAATAGTTTATTTTATGGAGATTTTAAAAATAGATTTCTGAAAAGTTTGGGAGAAAGCTGTTTTCAGTAAATGTCATGATTTCATATTCAATTTGAGCAAAAGAAGCAGCATTCTAAATCAAATTCAACTAATCCTTAAATGAGGGATGTTCAAAGTTTAGGGTGGAAATGAAACAGAGCTACATTTGGAAGATGAGGCCACAATGACTTCTTCTCACAGCAAGGACTTGGGTTTGGATTCCTGCCATCTCCCTCTCTGACTGACTGTGATTTCAGCAGTGTGTGAAACAAACTAAATAAATAAATAAATAAACCTCCAGATCTTCCAAAGTACATTCAAATTGTGGATTTTATTTGTCATAGACTAAAATTTAGGAATATTGACAGTGGAATCTTAATATTAGTTAGGAATATCCAAGTTTCCTTTATTCTGACTACATTAAGGAATTGCTTTCCTGACAATGGGACTCCTGAGACTAGCCCCCTGATGTTTTTATTCTGACTTAGGCAACCAAGAGTATTGCTCAAAATTACACGTGATTCCTGTTGGCTCAAATAAAAACCTCATTCAGTTTAAACTGACTGAGAATGGACAATTTTCCATTTATGTCTCCCAAACAAACCTAAATTATATTATTTGAAATTATGTTTTAATACAAGACAAAGCAAAGATGCAAAAGAAATTTATAGTACTCTTGTTTTAGTCATGGTTCTCCTTAAAAGACTGCATAAAATAATAAATATATAGCTGAAACTGAATAGATTCTTGCAATATTTGTATGGAAATTCAAAGTTATATTAAAGTGGAAAAAAAGATTCCGAGTTGGAATTTTAAGAGTTTAATGTTATAGCCAAGATCAAAAATATATTTAGGATCCTTTATAGTATTTATATTTTAGTCTCATGTAGTGTTTTTCATGCAGAAGTGTCTCAGACAAATTCTATACTAACACCAAGAAGCAGATAGAATTCTCGCAGTCCTGTAGTAATGAAGGAAATCCATTGTTTTTCTGGCCTTTCCCTGTGTGATCATTCCTTACATGTGTGGGATGTCATGCTGCTCTTTAGGTTTATACATGAGATCATGGACACATGCTTCTGAGCTGAAACAGGACTCCTGGGCCATAGGCAGGGTAATGAGGAGGTCCCTGCTGAAGCCAGCGAGGGCCATTAGGACCTTCCTACTGCAGTGAGAAGCAGCCCATCCTTAATTGTCTCCAGATCCTGCACCTCACACCTTTTAACTCAGTGAAAGGAAAGATGCAGCAGGTGTAAATCAGTGGGTCTGCAGCACAGAGAGCCAAGGGCCATCCCCCCCACCTATTATTTCTCTTACAGGAGCAGTTACAGAGCAGGGTTCCACTGCTTTTGATGCAGATGAGAGCCCTTCAACACATGGGGCATGGCTGTGCTTCATAAGACAGGTAGGGAAACAAGGACATAAAGGGGAAGAAAGATGGGTGAAATGTATAGTTCTGTGCAGTGAAGAACACTTTCACATCATCTCCTGCTTTAAGAATTTATGGGAATTGCCCAGTATCTATTTATTTTTGCTTCCTCTCCAGCCTGAGATTCCTTAAAGCCAACAGTAGGAGCTCAGAACAGTTGAAGGGAATCTAGTTAACTCATTTTTGTCATTTAATTTGACAGTATAAGTGATTTCACTGTTTGTAATGTATGCATTTACAGATACAAGTGTTTAACTTTCTGTCCCAGTGATGTCTTTGAAAAACTGTACTGGATCACTTCTTTTTGGAGTTCGGTTTTATGATGTTTGTTTTTAGGGTTTTTTTCCCCAAATAGTTTGCCTTTCTTATTTCTGGTATGAAAATATTTTGGATGATACAATGCATTAGCACTGAATAGTCTTTTTGTCCTTAAGTGCTAAAATCTAGTAAGATTCAGACTACGAGATATTTCTAAGTTAGTCAGGAACTGGGGGAGAGCAATGATAATCAGTTACCATTACAAAGCACACTCCGCCTTCTGACCTCTTGTTATAAGAATATAACCATATCACCTGCCCAGTTTTTATGACTGAGCTTTTTCATGTCTATACATGTTTCAATTAATTGGACCTTACAATTTTGGAAAATTTCTATATGTCTTACTGGGTTTTTCTGACAAGCTCTTGGTTCAATTAAATTAAGATGGCAGTGTTTGTCATGTTTTATTTACTTTGCAATGGTTAATTAGGTTGATAGAGAAATAACATCTGCAAGAAAAGTATCTGTGTGAAAGATAGTTATGCTTCTCTATGTTCTATTATTGTGTCAATGTGATTTTTGAGAGGAAGCCTGCTATTAATTCTCATCTTTCAGTATGGGACAGATTGAGATTCATCTGTGTTCAAAAATCTTTAGCCTATTTCAGCATTGGCAGGCAGCCATTCTGAGATGAATTCCTGGTGACATGGTATTGCTTTTTAGAACACACAGGATCAGTTCTGAAATGAACAGGGAACAATGAAATCATTAATTTTTTAGGCTTTGCATGTTACTAATCATGGTTATGGGCCACGTGCTTGGGAAATAACCAGTTTTTGGTTTTGTTTTTTTTACCAAAGTGGTGCCAGCATAATTCATTTATATGCAAAAGGAGGGGCTAAAAAAGGCTTGAAGTAGCCTAGGAACAAGTCACAGGTGCAGTCTGTCACATACATACACAGCTGTAAATCTCTTATGTTGCTTCATATGTGGATATAAAATTTGATTTTATTAAGACATCACACTGATCATCATTTGGCCTTAATCTGGGCATTTCCAGAGCTGCCAGAGTGAGCCAATGTAATTCTACCTAAGGACAAACTCATCTCAGTGGGAGCTGTAGCAGTAGTATGCACCACAGATAAAGAACGTGAGACTATATGAGATATATTGCTAAATGGAATTTTATGTGACTTTTACAGTTTTTAAGTGCTATCAAATGAAAAAAAGTTCATATGAATGTTCAAGGAAAATTAATAACAAAGACTGGAGGCATGTAGTGAACTGAGAGTTACTAGGCAAATCAAAGTCAGCCAATACAATTTTTTCTAGAAGCAAAAGTACCCATTGCTAGCTAAAAGTATTAGTTAAAGTACTGCTAGTAAAATATATTGCTAATTAATTGCACAGAATGAAACTTCTTACTTGGAAATTGATAACATAACTCTTCTTGACCTAGGTATGGTTAAGATTAAAGAATACCACTTCATGTGATTAGTAATGAAATAAATATCTAAATAAATAAATTCTCTGTTGAGTTGCCAAGTCTTAGTTAAATTTCACCTGCACTGAGAAATAATTTATTATCAGCTATTCTTTGTATCAAAGGACACCTCTGTGTTCAAAACTGAATTAATTACTGAAGTCACTGACAGCAGAAACTTGTATTTCTTCACATTTCTTCATCAGTGAGTGTGGGCATTTATTTCTCTTCTCAATGGTCTGGCATTCAAACAAAAGTTTAAGTTGCAAACTTTTTTGCACTCCTTTAAATGCATTGTTTTCACCAGACAGAAGGTTCTGCTGTATACCTCACCCCCCCAAAAAATCACTCTTTCCCACCTCAGTTTTTTTCTGTTGAGACATATATAGTTGTATGTTGTGGCTGATGTATTTTGTGACTGACATTCATATAGATTTACTAGGCAAGAGGGACTAGGTCATTGGTAAACCCTGTCTTATTCATACATGAATTTACTGACCACAGAGGCCATTCAGCATATAAATATAGAATTTCTGCAGCACTGATTTCTCTACAATGCACAGAAACCTCCCCCTTTTGAGCCTAAGTAGCCATCTGAGGCCACACAGGAACAGCCATGGTGTGGTTAAGTCTCTCATTTTTCCAGCCTTGAGGAGTCAGTCTGTGCTACATGGCTGATGCCTTTGTCTCACCGTGATGGATTAAACAGACCCACAATTCTGGGAGCCCGTGGAGGGTGCTTCAGTAGGCTAAAGCCCTCACATTCTCACCCATGCCATAGGCAGCTTGACAGAAAGCTAGAAGCACAAAGATTTAGGTGCACCTTCAGGATGTGAGCTTATTATCCGTCTCAGGAGAGAAATGCAGTAAGAATATAATACTTCCTAGAACAGCACCAGGTCAGCCAGCTTGGCCTTGAGTGTTATGGCGAAATCTTAACTGCAGTGAGTGCAGAAGGAATGCTTTCAAAAATAAACCAATAATAGACACTGGGTTCAGTACAGGAGCTGATCCTGGTTTCCTCATCTCGAGAGATCTTTTTTCTTTGCATGTAATTGCATACAGCAGATTGTACAGCCAAATTGCAGCTCCCCCCCTTCCTCTAATACTGATCTCTGGTATAAGAAAAGGATAAATATTGTTTTTCAAGAGGGTGGCTTGCCTCTTTCATACAGTCCATCACTGTCCTTTCCAAAACCTTTTATCACATGATCTAACAACTGCCTGAAAATAGACCTGTCTACTCCTGTGTGTCAGACAGCACATCAAGACAGAGACTTTTAAGAGAAGAAAAGAAAAAACACTAAAGAAAAGGAATGCTACAGACCTAGATGAATCTAGGAATGCTACGGACCTAGATGAATCATTCAGTCACCCCATTAAGTTCTTGTCAAATCTCTTCAGGGAAGGGATTAACCTCTTCAGAAGTCACAGCTGAAGAGTCAGAGTTACTGTCACTTTAGAGAATCAAGCAAAGGGATTAGAGAGGACTGTACATATTGCCCTTCCAGATCCAGTTAATGACCCATCTACTGTACTTCCCAGATATTCAGAGGCAAAACCCCCGTAATGCTGGTAATTTTTAAATGGAAAATTCATAAGAACTTTCTTCTTTTAAAATTAATTTCTTTCCAGAAAAAGGATCTTCCCAAAGAGATATGACAGAAGAGAAATTACAAACACTCTTTTCCAGGAGATCTGTACAAGTCTCATAAAGAAATAACAAGGTGCCGTAGGTGGTAAGGAAATATTACTTGAAATGATGAAAGAAGATTTAGACTTTTAAAGTTTTCCTCTTGAAAAAGAATTTAGAGTAGCCAGCTGTTATCTAATTTCTTATGCCTGTTTTTAATTTGCCTGGGATTTAATTGTTATAGTCAGACCTACTGAACGTCACAAATCATTCAGAAAACTTCTATTACATCCAAAGGAATTCAAAATAATTTTATTACATGATGGACTCAGCTTCACATCACCAGTAGAGATGAGATCAGTGTGGGACCAAAGTCCTAAGAGGCAGGCAGTAGACATGTGAGGTATAGTGAAATGTACCCAGAAGTTTTCACCAAGACTTACCATATAAACAAAGCCTCTATAACCCTAAACCCAGTGACCACTAATGATGTACCACTAGTCAGCTGTCTGAAAATTAAAATTCTGTCTAACCTGTCAACACATGGGAGTGCGATGTCAGTTGTCTCATCTTTGACAACAGCTAGCATTTAATTTTGCAGGAGGGAAAAAAACCCTCAAATTTTCAACAGATATATGCAGACTTCTCTGGAGCTAAAGGTGGAAAAAACAAATCATTGTTAAGAGAATGATTTATCTTTGACTGCTAACTTAAAATAAGGTTGAGTCCTGACACGTAGAGTCCTATGTGAGTGACCACAAAGGGAGGGGATGAAGCCCACAGGTTTTAAAAGCAAAGGAATTGTCCCAACAGCCCTCCCTTTCCTCCCTCCCCTTTCTGCCATACAAGTACTCACTCAAACACAACCACATAAAACATAAAAATTTGCTTTTAAATAAATTCCTTTCAAATGACATGAAATCTGATTCTAAATTCCCTAATGGCAAATGCCATCACTCTTGATGTTTGGTGTTTAGCTGCATTGCTACTCCTGGGCTGCTAAGACGTCATCTCATTTCCAAATTTAAAGTTTTGTAACTTTGACTTCCAGCAACAGTATTTTGTCATATCTTTATCATCAGTCTTGAAAAGTCTTCCAACAGCAAACAGGTAATCTTTTATCCTCCTTTCTCATGAATGGAAAACCTATGCTAATCTGAATTTAAATAATGTTGTGAACATCCTACGAATACTCATTGTATTTTAATATTCTTCCATACTGAGCAATAGACCAGGACATAATGTTGCCTAGAAAGGCAAGATAATTTTCCTCCTCATATTCAAATTTACACTTAATTTAATCCCAAGTTTGAATAAATATTCTTGTTGTCAATATTACAAAACTATTTTCTAAATATCCTTCATTTTACTCACTTCTAAAACATAAATGTCTCTCATAAAGAAAAATTAATCTGTTTCATAATTAATTTTTAAATTCAGAAAATACTACAAAATGAAACTCTTAAATACAACTTTGTTTTTTATTGTGTAAAAAAAAGAATAATTTTTACAGTTATTTCTCTATCAAGCACAATGATGAATTTTCAGCCATTAATAGTCCTTTTACAACCCTCTACATATTGAATTTTTGTAACTTTATTCTAAAAATTACAATATATGATCCAACTACAGGAAATGTATGTACATGCATGGAAATATAGACAGTAATATAGGAATGCCATACTGTACATTTCCTCATGTATATTTTAAAATGTCATTTTAGGATACAGAGATTAAAGAAATAGAATGTGTTCTTATCATTATGAAGATTCTCTCTGGAACAAATACTTCTGTTTCAAAGACTACAAGATGATATGATTCCACTATCTGTGCAAGTCAGAGAATAGCAAGAGATTACCTTTAAATCCACTACCTCCATCATTCTTGCAGGATTATCTGAGAGACAATGTAAATGCAGCCTTTCTTTCTGAAATCCTTGAGACTTTTTGAAAGTCAAAGTTGTCCAGAGAAAACATCTTCCATAATAACATATTTATGGATATTTTCACATATGTACAGGTAAAAATAAAAGAACTAATAAATCTGAAGGGTGATATTTATCTTCTCTAATTTAGTATGCTGAAAGTCAGCCACCTTATCTAAATTGGCTGGTCAGGGTATACCACCCAAAAGACAGGCCTACACCCAACTCATTAATTCACACCATCACCTTCTATTACCATCACCTCCTAGAAGCTTTGCTTCTCAAGGTGCCCGAAGGAGATGAGGAGTTTCCACACCACTCTCCGAGGATGGAAGGATGAGTGAAAGTAGGGCACTACCAGGTGTGTTCTGCAAACAGTTGCTCCCACTGCAAGGGTCACTGGTTGGCAGCTGTTCCCCAGCTGTTGCACACAGTCACCAATTTGCTGATAATCCTCCTTTTCACAGTTCAGATGAACCAACTTGGATTTTTGGGATAAACTATTTAAAAGGTCTAATCCTATTTTGAGTGAAACACATTAGGGATCCCCAAGGTTGAGGAAAATAAGCCGGTTTAATTTAGATGGTTTAAAAAAGTAAATCCTGGGTAACTCAGAACATTTTGACCAGAAAAGGGGTGCAAGCCAGCACAGTTAAGTGATCATTCAGTGTTAGAAACCCATTTTAGCTGCAAATTAGACAGAAAAAAGACTGAAGTCTGTACTAAAGTAACATTGGGAATGCACCTCATCTCTCTAGTCTTACAGAGGTCAAACATTTACTGGAGCACTCAGGCACAGAGCTGACACTTGCAGCAGTTCAGTGTTTATTTGCAATTAACCGTGATGAAATTTTCCTCCTCGCTGTAAATCTGTGGCCTTTACAAGCCTGATGAGAATTAAGGAAGTCTGGCATCATGTGACTTGGTTGCTGTCATCTAGATTCTCCGGTGTCTCCTATGTTTCAAGCGCCAATCAAGATATTCCCAACCCCTCCCTCACACATGGGCCCTCAGTGGTCAGATTGGACACTCTCCTCTACATATGGCACCCATAAGTTCTTCCTCTCCTCCTTCAGGGTTCTTTTCCATTATTCATATCTCTGACATGTTGAAGATCATCACATCCTCTTGCTGATTTGATCAAAAAGCTTTGGGATGTTCTAGGTGTGGACGCACTTACATATATAAGTACCCAAAGAATAATGATGTTTCATTGTCTTATGAAATTCCTGATGCATCACCACAAAAATACAATTCACTAAGAGCAAGAATTTAAGTTATTTACATGAAAGTGCTAAAAAAAGTACATGATCCTTTGAACTGGCTGCAAGCACAATATAAGCCTCTGTAATGAATTATATTTTATTGAAAAAAACTCCCAAACAATACCATTCCTCTTTCCATTACCATTGTAATCCAGGCAGGATCTTTTTTATTTTTATTTTGTGTGTGTAGTACTTCTTGTAAATGAATAATGTGTGGTTTGCATTTAAATATTATGTAGACATCAACAACCTTATGAGAAATATCTCTGGAGGAATATTGTAAATGATGAAAGGAATTTAACCATTTTTCAGTTTTAAATTAACACTTATTTAAACTATAGTATTTTAATGGTGTTATACCACAAAAGCCTTTTGCTTCAGAGTTCAGGAAAGACAAGACTGTATTTTCCTCATTTATTATACATAATTATAGAACAGGTTAAATATATACCTCTAAAATTGAATGAGAGGAGTCTCAGCATCCTATAAACAATCTTTTTTTTTAGTAAAATGTTTCACAAAAAGCACCTTAAATGTTTAATCTCTGAAGCACCTCTTATTTTACTCCAAAGTCATATAAACATTTTGGTATCAATTGTGAAACTGACAATAAACTTTGAAAACCTTTGCTTCATTTCAGGTCTCTCTGTGTTTGTTATGCAGGCCAACAGTTCCAATGGACACATCTATTCTGCCAAACCAGGTATTGACCCAGGACATGGGAGCTCTGATAAACCACCTTGCTGGTTCTTAGACCCTTCCTCATATGGGGTGCTCTGCTTAGCCTTCTCAAAGACAATTTTTATTTATTGTTCTGAAAATCCTTTACCATGGGGACTGATCCCAAAATCCAGTAGGGAAGAAGCAAATTAAAGAAACAAAGTTTGACTCTGTGTGAAGCAGCAGGGATTTCCCCCAGATGCACCTATGTTGCACAGGATCTTATGCAGTACCGCCTCTCAATTTCATGGTTTAGGTATATCACTGCTATGTATTCTTATGCTACACCAGAAACTCTGAACTTAGGGAAAACAAAATGAAACAAAACAACACAACTGCAAAAAATAGACTTCAGGGAAATCCCAGAAAGAAGTTAAAAATTAGTTGCACCAAAACTCAGTATAGAGGAGGCTAGCTGTCAGCAAAATGCACACAAGCTTGTCTTCACCTGTCAGCTTCTGAGCTGGGAGCATTTTTCTGGTGCTAATTTGTATCTCAGCCTAAATTTGGGCATTGAAAATGTGCCTGATAACACTGGTAAGGACGAAGATATCTACAAACTCCTCCCCGGTACACAGGAAGCAAAGCTGTGTAGAGAAACCATACATCAGGGCCAAGCCTAGATGTCTTCTCATGTTCCCTCCTTCCACTCCAGTGGCTTCTAAACCCTCCCACAGCAATTCCTGCTTCAGGTTTCCCTCCAACAGGATGGCTCAAACCTGGGGGGAGGCACACACACCTTTCCTCGCTGATCTTACATTATGTACCCAGATTATTCCCAACTGGTCCTTTGTGTTTCCTTGTATTACAGTGAACAGAGATTTCTACTTCTTCTGGGAAGTAGAAAACCTCTGTTTTCTTCTATTTTCTGTACAACAAGGGACGCTCTTTTCTACAGTGCCTCCGAGCAGAAGCTTCAGGCCCATGAAGGATTGTAGATCTCTAATGATCCTTTTCAGGGAGCAAACATATTTAGCATTTCAGTGCTCTTTTCTTTACTGGCAAGAGAGTGAATGTAATTTGTACCAAACTGGGGTAAATGCAATTCCATTTGTGCTCTGATTCCATTCACTGGGAAAATTCATATCTGTGTGAAACAGATCACCCACATTTTAAATTAAGTTTTCTAAAATTCTAAAGTGTTACGGGGTTGTTTGGGAATTTGGGGGTTTGTTTCTTTGTTGGTTTGTTTTTAGTTTTTTTTTTTGATATTTAGTGCAGGGCTCTACATCTTGATGCTTGATCTAGCCTATAATAATTTATTGTAATCAAGCTGTCAAATGTTTTCTTACAAGCTGTGGTGATTTGGGAAATCTTTCTATGCACCATTTGCGGTCTCCAGCTGATATCATGTTATTAAATCGACATATTATGAAATTACAGTGTTTGGATGTGACTTTTGATGCTGGGGTAGATACTTTTCCATTCCACATCAGGGCAGCCCACATGGATTTTTGTGCCTTGGCACTGAGCTATAGGGTTCTGACTTCACAGAAGGGTGTCATATGTGAGCTAAGCACTTGGGGAGAACACATTTCAGAGTGCACAGCCAGAAGCACTGTGCTCAGGCTCCAGAGATTTACAGAATATGGGGTCCCATAAAATGTAATGCTAAAAGATCTGTCTGGAGAGCATCCAGTCAGGGAGGCAGCTCTCATGAAGGTCTCTGCCTGGCACAAGCCAGAATCAAACTGTGCATACTAAAGTCAACAGAATTTGTGGATGCTTTTTTTTCTTTTTTTTTTTCATTGCAGTTGGTTTTGGATCTTGGTTTTGGGGTTGGTTTTTTTTTTTTTTGTTATGTTTTGTTTTGTTTTTGTTTTATTCTATTGTGCAGTGTTAACACAATGCACAATGCCTAAATAGTTCTTTTTATTATATTTAAGTCATTGAAAATAAGAAAAGGCCTTTCCAGCAAAGAGAGGACTGAGAGCAACTTGGCAGAGATATAAAAAGCAGGGCAGGACACGAGCTATTTAACCTAAACTGTAACAAGGGTACAACTAACTGACAGGCATCTTGGTGGGGGCTTTTGCACAGATATGATAGGGAGAAAATGTATGGCAATGATGTATTTCAGATGATGAAGAATTTTTAAAGGGACAATAGGAACTATGGCCCTGCAATGACCTGGGTTCCTCATCATGTTTCTACATAAGCCAACTGGGAGCTGTTTAGTTATACTTCTGCATAGTTAATTGTGCTTTTGACCCCTTTGAAGAAAGAAAGCAGAGTAATGTAGTGATAAAATCAGGGGTTCTTTTGCAGGGATTTACCAACTAATTTCACTGGTACTAGCTCTTCCTGTGTGGTATAGCACATATACTTCCCATTGCCTGGAGCAACTAGTTGGCTGGAAAAGAAAAAAACAGAATTACTTCTCTGAAACGAGCTATGCCCCTTTACATTTTGGAATAAATGCAAACTTCCAGTTGTTCTATAAAGTGGCTGAAAGGTACGGAAGAAAAACAAATCTTTACCTTTTTCTTTTTCTCCCTGCTTCCAAAATATCTAAACCACCTGTGTTTCCACCAGGTCTACAGAACCCATTGGAGGTTAGTAAGAAAAGATTCTCACAAGCATGTCTGGCCCTTCTCCACAGTGCACAGACAGAATGAGGAGAGAGGCTCTGTTTTCACCCATCCATGCAGTGCTTGAGTAAAAGTGTGCAGGATAAACTGTCCTGTTGACACACCAGAGAAAAAAGGTCACCAAACTAGTGTAGCTAAATTATGTGTCCTTAAGAAAACGTACCTCAGTATGCAGTTTAGCAGAGCCTTCAAATACTCCACCTAGAAAACAGGGCTATTCCAAAACCTTCTAGCACATAAACTGGCAGAATTTGGTCCACTGCCAGAAGCAAAAGCGTATTCAAACTATTCTATGCCAAAAAGATATTTCTGGAAACAGTTTTCATTCACATAATACTTGTGAACTGTAATGAAATGTTATTTATATGTTCACAGGTTGCCTGTTTTACCAGCAGAAAACTAGAGAACTCTATAATATCTTTTTGGTTGTTAAATTCTGTAACTCCTGTATATCACCATATTTACAGAGCACAATACTCATTTCTAACCATTATTTGCTTATTTAAGACCAGCTGCTTCCTAACCCAGAATGCCATTTGAACAAGTAATCCTAGCTCTTTGACAGCCTTACTATTTGCCCTTTCAGTAAACTTTTTTTTCCCCTCTGGTATGTGAGCACTTGCATTCTCATCTGCAGTTTGGTTCAACCCCCAGTTGCTCAGAAGGCTAATGCTTTGCTGTGAGGGTGTGATTGTAAAAAAACTCTAGTTTTTATTAGCAGTAGTGGTCCTATTCACACCCCCAATCAACCCTGAAATTGATATTCTTCATCTGATCTGCATAGGTCATCTGGCAGGTCACTGCCCCTGTTACATTACACCAGTGTTTTTCCACTAAGCCAGTTAACAAGGTTAACTAGAAACGTGACAGACAGAAGAGAGAAGTTGGACACATGGCACAGATTATTTGGCTTAGAAACTAGCAGAGCTTTCTCTGTGGCAAGAACATATGAATAAATGATTTTTGACTCAGCCAAAATAATTTTAGTTTCTTTTTTTTTTCTGAATGTCAAAACTCTGGAGACACCAAATCACATCATTCTCTATCCACTCAATTACAGCATACTCGTCTTGAAAAAAACTGCCTTAAAGCAAAAAAGAAAAAAAAGAAAAAAGAAAAAAAGCAGAAAAGCTATTTCTCTCACTGGCAAAACTTAAGAGAAGAGTTTTATAAATTTAACTGCCAATATGCCATCTGTCTCTGCTGCTCCTTTGAGCTTAGCTCTTCTAATTGTGTCTTTAACAGATGACAAAACCCCTACATCCCTCTTGGGCACTGTAAAATAATAACAATTAAAATATGAATAATAATAATAATAAAGCACACACAGTGCAGTAGGCCTGCAGCCTGAATAGGCTGCTTATTCTGCAGGAAGTCTGTGCATATTTTGTCTTGAGAAATGATGTTAACAGGTGCTCCATCCTGGAACTGGGACCACCAACCTTGGGAGGGGAACTTTGCACAGTAAGAGACCCACTGCAGCAAACTCTATGCTCTGCATCTCTTTATATTTTTTAGTTTCTACTGACCAGAAGCCATTTTAGTAAGTTGGCTACCAACCAGTGGGCTAAGCAAGCTGTGTTTTAGACATGAAACTCATTAGCTACCCCTTTTTTCCATCTGCTGTGGTTGGCACCTCAAAAGCCAAACTGAAAAATCAGTTTGTTGCAGTTTTTAGCTGTGTTCCAGCAAATTTTCTGCAGCTCTGATAGTTGAAAGCAAAACATTTCTTCACACACTTGGCAACAGCAGTATCAGACTTATGTAACAGATCTGGGAAAAATCTGCTGGGAAAAAATTGCAGTCTCTTGTCCCAGCTGTAACATGTGCTGAGGGAGCCTGGGTTATGAACTCAAATGTTCCCAAGGTGATCTTTCAGTCTTTAAAGCAATTGGTACATGTAAATAACAGGCCTTAGGCTTCTTTAACATCTACCACCACGTTGTTCCAACTCAGACTGAGGGCTGGTGCTCAGTCCCAGCCCTGCTCCTCCTGCCCATCCAACACGCCCAGTTTGGGCAGTGAGTGCAGCCAAGGGTTTCACTATGTCCCGTGTTCAGCCCTGTGGCAGCAGACCTAGGTGGTTAGACTCCACTTTTGTCCTAACACTAGAGCAGAGGGCACTAGCAGGCAGTTTTTCTGAAGACCTCTCTGAACATTTAGAGACTTCAAAAATTTTTTTTAATTTTAGCTTTACCCTTTCAGGATGTCCAGGAGCAACTCTCTTTGGGGAAAATGTTAAAACTTTATTAGAAACTGCTGAAATTGTGAGTAAGAGTACTTGTAACTTGTGATTATCTCCAAGCAATAATTTATCTGTTCATAAATTCAGTCCTCCATTAATGTTTTTCACTCTGGCCACAGATGCTCTGTGAAGATTCTAGTTGTTTTTTTCTTCCAAGGTGGAACAGCAGCTGTGCCTTTAAAGTCCTTTTGACATTTTAGTACTGAACAGTGCTTTCAGCAAAATTATCCTCCCATATATGGAATTTTCTTCTCTCTTTTCTGTGAACTTTGAAGAATGACTGTGAAATGTTTATTTTCTGCAAAACCAAAAAATCCTAATTTTTCTATTTTTCCTGATCCCTGCTTCTAGTTCAGTCCTGGAGTAAGGTTTCCAGATTTAAATATATATATATATATATATATGT
>JAYDZK010000001.1:94211066-94221919 GCA_034509185.1 Euphonia xanthogaster | reverse complement strand
TGTGCAGTCTGGGGTTACCTTCCGTGCTGGGCTATGATACCAGGGGCTGGATTGCCAGGAATGTCTATACTTGTCTCTCTCATCAGCACCAAACTACAAAGTAATATCTTTCACCAAGAGAGTGTTAACAACTATGTGCCTGAGACTCTTTTGAATGATTCATTTCCTTGATTCCACACCTGGCTTAGAGACTAGGACAAAGAAAGAATTTCTCTCTTTCTCATGATCTGACATGTCCTAACCCTGTCAAGCCTTTGGTAGTTCTCACCTTTCCTCAGGTCAGGTCACAGAATCACAGAATTGGTAAAGTTGGAAGGAATCACAGTGGATCATCTAGTCCAATCTCCCTGCTCAGGCAGGGTCATCCCTGAACACTGAACAGAATTTAATCCAGACAACTCGGATATCTTCAGTGAGGGAGACATCACTGAACCTCTTTGGGCAGCCTGTTTCAGTGCCAGTCCTCAGAACTTTATCACATCCTGAAGACCTCTTCTATTCACAGTTTAGAAAAACATGAAATCTTTCAGCAAAAAGTTTGTGGGTGTAAAATGATCTTTTTACTTATGTTCCTTCTCTTCAGCTGTGTTACTAGGCTATTTTATGATACCAAATGGAGACAGATATTGTTTTGGCTTCCACCACCACCTAGTGCAATGTAGTGTAGCAAGGAAGTAATAAACTCAATGTACTGAGTCTGGCTAAAGGCACAAAGAATTTCTTTTCCAGCATCAATTCTGTGTTGAATTCTCACAAAAGATGAAGAAAAAAACCAGGAGCTGCTAAGTCCCTACCTTAGGAAGGAAAGCTACCTTTCATAGTGTGCAGAAAACTAGCAGAAGTAAGGATCTGACCACATTGTGATTGCCACCATGACAGAGTAGTAGTTATTTGAATGTGCTGTCAGTAAAAAACATGACAGAAAATCAGTTTTCACCACTGTGGCAAATTCTTGCATCCTTAGCAATAGCAATGGTACGGAAATTGTTAAATAAGCTGTTTGAAAAATGGCAATAAGGTTCATATTTCATCTCATCTGAGACAAAACAATTTTTGAATGCAAGAGATCTTTCTGTGTGATGGTACAAAAGAATCTCTCCCAGAGTCCTGGCAGTATTAAGATGGGGGAATTTTAGTTATTTAAACTAAATCGGTTTAATCTGGTTAACCAAATTTTCCCAAACTTTCTGTCTGATATTGTTTTTCTATACATTATACTAGAGCAATATCTAGGAGTAACAAACCACTTGTCACTAGAAAATTAAATCCACAGCTGCCTTCGTGTGTTTGCCCTCTGTGACTAAGGCAAGGAATGCACATATCTGGCTCCACATCAAGTGATCAAATATTTTATAGCTAACCAAGGACATGATGATTTTAGAACAAGAGCTTTCAGATTCCTTTTGCATTCAGTAATAAAGGAATTACATTTTTACCATCCCAAGCCAATTATCTTTCCTGATCTGTGTACCTTTGAAATACACACTATTCTAGCAAAATAAATTTGAATATTGAAGAATTTGTTAGGTAACTTACAAGTAAAAACTGTTGATAACAATATACATATCAAAAAGTGGGCAATGAAAGTGAAGACAGAAAATTTGTCTTTGTCAGCCTTTTGTTATGGAAGGAGAAAATAGTAGCTGAAACCCTTCAAAATTCTTCAAATTGAAATAAGCAGATGTTTATGTTCAGTCCTCGAGTCCATAAAATTCTATGGTTTTTGATCTTGCAATTCCTGTATGATGAAAGAACTACTTATCTTATCCACATAACACTTGCAAAGGTTTTCAAATCACAGTAAATGTGGAAAATGTATTTTAAGTCAAAATTTCAAGTATGAATTCTTGGGATTTGGCATGAATGCCAGGGTCCTGACCTTTAACACTTCCCACACCAAAAGGGAAACTATAACAAATATGTGTCAAAAGGTGATGACTCTTCTCTCTGTCATCTTAAGTAACTTAGCAGTATCCATGCCCTCCCAAGCACAAGCATTATTGCAGCAATAACAAGTGATGTCCAGATGAACCAAGCAAATCTTTAACTAATTAAGAATTAATCTGTTTCATATTGTTCACTATTTGATTAGCTTTTATTTGGTGAATGCTATTGAGATCCTTCACCATTTTTCTCATTTTGGAACTGATACCTTAAAAATAATCATCATAGAAACCTATTTTTGATCATCATAGCATTTACAACTATGAGAATTACAACTGTGAGAATTACCAGTTGCTCTGTTAAGAATAAAGAAAATACATCTGCTTTCATTCTAGACTGCTATTAATGTAATACAGATGACAAGTAAAGTACTGACACATAGAATACAGTCCTGCCTGAACAAACTGGTGAAGAAATCTGTAAGAAAATTCCACAACTGGCTAAAAAATGTGGAAGTTAGGTCAGTTAAAAAATTTATATAAATTAAATGCACATCTGAAATAGATAATGTCACATTATTAGTGTGGATAAAGTATTTTCCTTTTTGAAGTGATTATATGAAACTGAAGTGGTTTGCCAAGCCTAAGAGCAATTCAACTCCAATGCTGTTTTTTCTATTTCCTAGAACAATGTTAAGAGATAAGAAAATGGATAAAAAAGCAGATCACTGATTTCTTTTTTACAGTATGACAGAAAGTGCAACAAAAGTACTGAAAACTTATACAGGAAAAAAATACAGTAAGTGGATGCTAATGGCCTTGAACTCAATTTTGACAAAACTAGAGATAAGGATCTGCTGTAAGAACATAATGCCTAGTGCAATGTAGGGAATCTATCAAAAATGCAGAATATCAGGAACATGGTGTCAAATCTTTACTTTAAGGCTACAAAAAAGCAGCCAACAAATCAGTAGCATTCATAAGCACTTTGCTG
The DNA here is from genome assembly GCA_034509185.1 of Euphonia xanthogaster. NCBI lineage: Eukaryota > Metazoa > Chordata > Aves > Passeriformes > Fringillidae > Euphonia > Euphonia xanthogaster. The sequence goes on along the minus strand of JAYDZK010000001.1, from coordinate 94,219,042 downwards.
ATAAATCCTGGAAATAAAATGATGTCTTCTCAGTTAAGCCTCTAATCTATGAATATTTTACCATTATACCCAGGGAATTTTTTACCTGGGTATCAAGGAATCCAAAAAAATTAGCAAAGATGACTGACTCCATTTTGAAAAAATACCAGTTTGCTATCATAAATCACATTGCAACTAAACCTTCATTACCATGTGATTGCTAGTGGGAGAAGGGAAGAAACACAAAAAATGTCATTTTAGGAGTGAAAGGGGGTAAAATAAGCAGAAATTGCATAGAACTGCTGTCAATCATGCAGTTACAAAACCAGCCATTCTACTGTACTTGAGTTTGCCTAGTCTTTTCCTTATGAGTGGTCAGTAACTTCATCTAATCATGATTTTCCTTCCAATGACAGCTCTCAAGTCTGGTCACCTTCCTTTTTTTTGCTAACAGATACAGCATTTTTGCCTGCTTCTAAGGAGAGAGATTTTTCATAATTGAGAAGAAGAGACAGGTTGAGGTATTGTTGACAAAGGATTGAAATCATATTTTGCTGTACACAGAAATATATGTACATATTTTATCTTAGAAGTGATTCCATAATTCCCAATGTTTATAAGTGTCCACCTATTATGTGTGAAGCAGAAGTTACATATCAGCTTGCTTTCACTCATCATAGATTATAAAACTATAAAAAAACTACTACAGACAAGACTTCATCAACGATAATTAATGAATTCTATGGGGAATGACAAAATAGCCAACATCACTCTCATATATGTGCATAACACAATAGATAAGACTTCATATTAGAATTCCTGGCCAGCTTAGATGCCATGCCTCATTTCCTTTAATAAATAAAAGTACACATACAAAAAAACCTCCAAAAAACAGAGAGAGATTAATGATATTTAGAAACTAATTAGACTCATATAATTAGTGAAGACGTTTAAAGTTTATTAATGAATCATTTGCACACTCTTCTTCTATACCAAAAAATTACCGGCATTTTATGTCCCATTTTAATACCATTATCCCAATGTTCTTCATCACTATCAGTAAGTGCAAAACCACTGAAAAATATCCTTCCAAATGCAATTTAACACTTATTTCAAAACCACTCTGAAAAAAATTAATTAATATCTTCAAAACAACTTGACACTTTTTGAAAGAAAAGACAAAAATGTCCAAATCTGACGGTCAAATGTCATAAAATGTTATCGGACAATTCAGCTGCAAGCTTTCATTGCTCCTTTCTTTGTATTGCAATGCCCCCTGCAGGTACAACAGATCCTCTGTTCTTCCATAGCATTTTCTTTAGCTCTTTGAGAAGGCATCTCATTTGACAAACCCATGATTTCCGAAACCCTTGCAATTTGGAAAATATTGTTTGAATCACAGAAAAAAAAAAAAAAAACCCAAAAAAAACCCACCAAAACCCCAAACAAAACAAACCCAAAACAACAAAACCAACTCATAATGTAGAAAACAGGAGAATAAAGGAAAAACTCACTGACTATGTGATTACCATTATCCTGCAGAAGAGACTTGACAAATAGCAGATGCTCTTCCCTCTTTGACAGGTTGCAGACAGTTGGAAAGACTGAGGACACATGGATCCCTGACACCCAGGTGCAGGCCTGGTGGCCCTCAGCAGCAGCTGTGGTGGTATGATCAGAGTGGCTGCTGCTCTGTCCCAAGTGCACTGTTAAAACTAGGTGATTTGAAGGATTTGTGGTAATTGTTCACAAAATAGGAGCTTGACTAAGGAAGCACGTCATAAAAAGAGAAAGCACAGTTGTTGGCAGGTAATATTTGATTGTATTAGTTAAGTGTCATATTTCTTACCTGTTAAACTCTGTAAGTATGTTAAATAGAAGCTCCATTAAGTACTTACAACATACTGACAATAGATAGGGCACAGTTGAAAAAACTTCATTCTGGTAAGTCATATGTGTTGGTTTGTTGCTTACAAACAGCTCAAGAGCTGTTTCATTTCATAAGCTGAAAGAGGAAAGATGCTTAACTATGTTTCTTAAAAAACAACAGCAAAAAATGCAGCATGTCTGAGTGAAATTAGCCTAAATCCATTCTTTCTGACTGCAATTGCTAAAAATTAATCAGACGCTTCAGAAAACGTTTCACTCCAGCTTTATAAGTACAGAATATCGAGACTGAGCAGCTACAAGATAACAACTGCCATAAGAACAAGTCCTGCTCTAGTATGATACAAGAGCATTGGCCTTTTGGAGTATGTTAATTTCTTAAAAATTAGAAATCTAGTACCATGTTAACTTTTCCTTGGCTAATTTATAATTATGCAACTTTTTTATTCAAAATAGAAAGGCAGAGAAAACTGAGATTTTGGTAAAGTTTATACTCATACCCCTTCAGAACACCCAGTGATGTAGCCCTGAGCTCATATGTTCAAGTAAGTCAGATTGCCTTCCTTTTAGTCCAGTCTTGCACAGTGTCATACCCAATTTTTGATGTCAGGTCAGCTTCTGACTTCAAAAATTAAATAACTGCTGTTATTTCTGCTCTTAGTTGACCTTCTTATTGAGGGAGAATTTTTTTAGACAGATACTTACTAAATGTTACAACTTAATATCAGTTCTGTTTTTCTTCAAAGTTTTGTTCTCTTTTGTCTTTAAAATTTATAGTGTCATAAAAGTTTTTCTATTCTACACATTAGGAATTAGCAGGCTGTGATTAATTTTACAGAAAAAGAAAATACAATGGCGATATTCAAAACTGCAATCAAATTTATCCCAGGAACACTAGCACAGAGTTTGAGCTATTCCAGAAACAGAATAAAATGATTGAGGGATATCCCATCCGAGGATTTTTGACTCATAGATTGAACAAAAAATACGCAAATTTCTTCATTTTGTACAACTCAAGATTAGAAGATAAGAATGATTTCTTTCTGGATTCACCAGATTGGAAAGCATGAATATCCAGAAACTGTCAAAATACAATCTGTTAATCTCAATTTAAAATGCAATAAATCAGACTCTAAAGGATGATAAGCAAAATTGTTTTGTAGCAAAAAAAAAAGCCCAAAGAGAAAAGAACTAAGATTACTTTAAGTAAAAAAGGTAATTACTTCAAGTAAAAAAGATAATACAAAAAAGAAGATTTTTGCCTCAGATAGTTGCAAGAATAGCACAGATTTTTTGCTGAACAAGCTTAACCTTTTTGCAGTGCAAAGCCTGTCTGACCACATGAAGAATTTACAGTGTTTCAGTATCTGACAATTTGCATTTCAGAAACTTCCAGCAGCATATGTATAATCTGAACTTGGGAGTGCCATAATCAAAGCTACTCAAACCAGTATGTGTGTCAGACATACAGATGAAGGAAACTATGAGATTGTAAATAAACACCAAATGGAAAAGGCATCTTCCTTTTAGATGGTCTAACTCCTATGAAAATATCAGTCGGGGCATACACTGATTTAAACAGAGAGGTATCACTACCTCTGTCCACAAAGGTCTCATCCAGGCTAAACACTACAGGCAAAAACTTGGAAATTGGATCACTATCAAAAGTGAAAAAAATATTAAAAAGGATGACTGTTAATTAGAGCAAAATATTCCAATATTAAGCCACATTCAGGAATCTTGCACTTAGAACACATTGATGCCAAAAGTCATCAGGAGCTATCTATAGCATTTTAAACTGTTATAAAAGAGTAAATTGTACTGAAACTACTATGATATTTTAAAGTGTGTTTTTAAGGAAAGAAATACTTTTAGTTTGATTTCACTCGTAAGAATTCCTGCACTCTGAAGTTATTCTATAGTTCCTGAAGTTCTCTGGTCTCCCCCAGCTTTACAGAACGGACAAGTCCTGCCCTGGTATGAGAAGGGTCTGGGCTGAGAAGTGAGAATTCCTAGCTCATGGGCAGACCTCATTGCTCCTGCTTAGGATTCCAAACAAGCAGCGTCAGAGACCTGTCATTTGATGGCAGCTGCAGCTGCTTGCTGCCACATGTAACCTGGATTCAGGAAGTCTTGACCTTTTCCCCATCCTACAGTGGAAAACTGTGATATCCCTTATGCATTAGCTATGAAGCTGGTGCAAAGGCTCCTGAGGATACACAGCAAGAAATTATACTCAGACAGCACTGACATGCAAAGACACCAGAATTTCTCATCGAATTCTTTTTTACCTACAGGAGATAAACCATTCAAATGAACAATTCCTTAAAAAAAATTCTCAGGATGGCACTTCTGGCAGTATAGAGTGACCTCCCACCACGAGATTTCATATATAGATAATGGTCTAAATTCTAAACCCAGCTCTTCCCCATCTGGAACAGATTTCAACTCAGATGAGCTTTCCATCACTTAGCTATTTCAGGATAGGTATATTTCCAGTTTCTGTTGGTGATAAGCTATTTAAATGTCTACTGAATTGAATTCACATTTCAAACTCACATAAGTGAGATCAAAAATAATATGACTAAACAAGAAGTTTTATGTCTAAAATTCACATCCTAGAAATATTTATAAAACCATACCAAAACAAGTTAATTCATGGATGCAGAATGTTCTTTTATAATTTTCATTCAATTCTGATTGAAACTCTCACACATTCATCATCCTTATATTCCCCAGCAGGATGCTTACCACTTGTTTCAGGACCTACTAAGTTAGGCAGAAAACTGGACAATATTTTCTCAAAATCCCTGCCTATAAATCTTGATCCACTGGTAGACAGAATTATCAAAATAATCACTTAGTTCACATTTACCTTTCAGTAAAATTCAGTGAAATCTGTCTGAAAATATTACTACAGCAGTCTTGATTAGAAAAGATATTTTAGAGTGGCAGATTCAGATTCAATTTGCCATTTTTTGAACCATTAGGTAGTTTAAAGTAAACATTACTAAATGGGTGATATTTCAATTTTTTTTACCTCACTAAATTTCTTTGTGTTTGGTAATGGTTATTATCTTGGAGTCATGGTTGGGAAGTCGAGGACATACAAAAATCATTCAGCATGTGAACTTTAGGCAGGTTGCTTTGAAAGATAGAAATATCACATCTATTTTTCTCCCCTTTTAAACTCTTTTTTGTATGACTATATTGTATTTATGCACATGTCTATTACAAGAACTTCAAGTAATTTAACCAGATAATTACTATATATCTGCAGTCATTCTATGAGACTGGTGCTAGATTCTTAAGAAAGGTCATGCAAACTCATCATATTTATGGCTTCATTCTATCATAGAGTACAAATCAAATCTGACCTTTATGTACTACAGTAATGTAAAAAAGTTTCAATTAACAAGGTTTTGCCTTATGCCAATATTGTTCAATAGCTTTTAATGATGCTGCCAATTATCAATACAATCATATCCTTTACACGTTTTACAGTGATGGAGATTATATTAGCTAGTAAGGTTAAAATATAAAAGTAGAAAATATGAAGTGAAATATAGAGCTGAAGCAGCAATGGAGCCACAGAAGAGACAAATCTAATATTTTAAAAAATTGTCCAACACCATACATGTCAAAGCAGATCAAAATATGATTTTGTCTTCTCTTGCCTCCTGCCTACAGAAATTCTTATTCAGTTTTTCAAAGTCCTTTTCTATTTTCCTGCTCAGTATTTTTTCTCATCTTGCACAGAATTTGCCACATTTTCCAGTGAACAGGTTATTTTTTGGATAAAAAAGAATATTTTGTCATAGCAAATCAACAGATACCTTTCTTCTCACAGTCTCATGCTGTCTCAGGCACAAAAGATGATGTTTCAGGTAAATGTCAATGACAGTATAATTAATAGTATCTGCAGATAGTAAAAAGAGATCATGTGCACTTGAGGTGAGTTACATGGTGAAAAAGAGGACATGTCCCTTCAGTTGCTAAATACCATTTGTGAGCCCTTTGAGGCTGTGTGGACTCATCACACATAGCCAAACGGAAATACAAAGCTGAAGGGGAGCTTCCCACATGGAGGGGAGATAATAGGTCATAGGAAGATTAAAAATCTCCCAACAAAAAGCTGAAGCAATCATTTATGTCCTCACTCAGGAGTCTTTTACCTCAATTACTTTTTTTAAAATTTTTTCAAAGCTCAAATTCCCATCTAAGTACAGGAATCAAAGTCTTACCTGTTTTTTTATACCTTTTCATGCATAGAAATAGAAAACAGAGATGAAAATGTTTTAATATGTCTTTAATATCCAAACATTTTTTATGTCTACAAACTCAGGTATGACCTTTTGATTTTGAATCAGGAGGTACAAAGAATTAATGGGGCCTAACTAATTCACTCTATACTCACACCATTAGTTTATTTAGATTAATTTTCTTTACTGCTCTCCTGTTCTCATAAGCTTAACAATGGCTAATAAATTGCTGGAAGGCATATTACAAAAAATAAATTGAGTGATGATTTGCTTAATGAGTCACCAAAAGACAAATGTTACAAAAAGCACTAAAAACATCTCATGCTAAATGTAGCAGACGCATGGGAAATACTTATGTACAGATATGATGTAAGCACAGTTATTATCATTGCTATTACACATACTTTCAATACTTGTAACATCTAAAATATAAAGAAGGCAAGATGAAACAATGGAAAGGTGAGACAACAGCTCGAAAGAGGAGAGATGGCAAGAAAATAAAAAAACACTACATGAAAAATATTAACTCCTGCTAACTGAATATACAACAGATTATGCAATACAGGGAGATTATTATTACTATAAACATTTGGAAGTCTTTACCAAGGCATATAAAAACTATTTTTGCAAAGTTAGTACAGGACTGTGGAAAAAAAACCCCACATAATTTCATACTGAATTAGGCAAAAATGTGGCAACTTATCAATCTCCTAAAGCTGAAGTATTACAGACTGTGAAAGATGCAAAAAACCCTTAAGTGCTTGCATATCAAACTGGAACTTGGAAACTAATGGTAGCCTACACATCAATGCTGATAATTAAGTCCTCTCACTGTTTACAAACCCCTTCTCATTCCTGTGCTGACCTCAAGCAGGTTGGATTTAACAGAAGAAACAACAAATTAACATCTCCATAAGGATTTTCAGAGCAACAAAATCATAGAATCATAGACTGGTTTGGGTTACAAAAAACCTTAAAAACTATCTAGTTCCAACCCCTCTGCCTTAGGCAGGAAAAGCTTCCACTAGACCAGGTTGCTCAGGGCCCCATCCAAACTGGCCCTGAACACTTCCAGGGTGGAGCATCCACATTTTTTGTGCAAACTCTTCATGGGCATGGCAGCTGTGAACCTGAACACAGACATCCCCAAAGGCTGTGAGAAGAGGAAAAAGATGAAATGCAAAAGTAGACACTTTAAATGAAGTGTTAGGAAATGAAAGGAGACAAATTGTGAGCAGATGGAGTGATTTAAAAGCACTGAGCCATTCCCCTTCTATAGTGTCCATTTTCTGACTGAGTTTTCTATTTAATGGATGGTTTCAGGTTTTGCTCTCTGGCTTGCAGACAGTAATTCATCTCACCTCAGAATTTTTAGTAATGGCAGACTCAGCATTTGGCAGCCAAAACAGTCTAAACCGTTGCCAGGACAGAGGCTCATTTTGCAAATCTTCAATCATTTACCTCTGAGGTGGTCTTCTCAGACTTTCCTCAATGTCAATACAGAAAAATAAGCAGTTTTAGAGAATGATGCATCTAACATATTTCAAAAATGTACTCTGTGCTGAAATTAATTCCTTTCCAAAAGTGTCTTTTTCTCATTGCTGACCATTGAAGCAGCTTAGAATGACTAGCTCAAATACCCATGTCTAGACTGTATCCCACGCCTGCATTCCTTTGACAAATCCCACCCAAGATGTCAAAAAGTGAGAGGGAAAATATCAAACTGTCTGGTTCTCTTCTTCTGGAGAAGAAACAAGGAAAAAAAAATACTGGGCCCCTTAATGAGCTATATGAACTATTGTGGAAAATAACTCAATATCAATTAACATACACACCTTTGGGATGCAA
>JAYDZK010000001.1:94150476-94206886 GCA_034509185.1 Euphonia xanthogaster | reverse complement strand
GGGCCGGGCCCGCCGTGACCTCCCGGTCCCGAGCGCGGTCCGGCGCTGCCGCGGGGCCGCTGCCGGGGAGCTGGGGCCGAGGCGGGCGCAGTGCCGCCGCTGCCTCGCGGAGGCCGCGTTAGCCCCCGGGCAGGCCTGCGGGGAGGCCGCGGGCCATCGGGACGGGGTTGAGGTGACTGGCCTCTGGAGGGCCGTGTCCCGCGTAGGAATCTCCCGCTTGCTGTAAGTGTCCAAGGTTAGAAGCCGCAGTGGCTGCACTGTGGCGTTGTGCGCCCCGCGGTTGTCACTTCACGTTCTGTGTTTGACAGCTTTAAAAAAACTTGTCTCGCCGTTTCGGCTGTTTTGCTTGTTTTGGTTGTTTGCTGAACAAAAGTGGAGGTAGGAAAAATCCAGGTACACCATAGGCCTGATCTCATGGCTCACGAGCTGAAACAGAGAACCTTTAAGTCACTTCCCTGTTTGCGGTTAGGTTGGAAGTTGGCGGTGTTCCGCCTGGACCTCGCCGGTAGAGGGTCACAGTGGGGTGGTTTGCAGTGGTGGTCAGGCAGGAACCTGCTTTTCGTCTGAACGAGCACAATTCCATACATTTTTCATTATGGTTGTGGTGTAAACCCGGCTTGGACCGGGTGTGTGAGTAACCCCTGTGCTATCTTAGTAACAGAGAAGATGACGAGGCTTTCCTTGTACCGGCCAGCATGCTGGAGTGTCTCTTACTGGAATCTTGACATCGGCACTTTGTTTTAGTGAACAAGTTGAAGTTGCTGGATCACTGCATGCACAGTTTTCAGCTGAGGTAGACGGTGCAGTGTATTCATGTTGTTACTCTTAAGGGAGACTTTGTTCGTTTGGGGTTCTCTGTTATTAACAATTTTATTTTTTTTTATCTGTGAAATGAACAATTGACTTTGTAGTCGGTGGTGAACACCACTGTACCAGATGGGGGCTAGTGAGAGGGAGAGAGAGGAGCTACTGTACAAAACTGTTTCACTGTCAAGTGAATCAGCTGTTAATGCCTCTGTGTTTTCGGGTTGGTGGGTGTGAGAAGGGCTGTTTTACAATATCAGGGCCTTGATGAGAGCCTTTCAACTACTTTTTCTTTTTTTTTTTTGTAATGTCTTTTAAACAGGTTATGCTTAAAGTTTCTTGTGAGTGCTTTTATGGCTTCATTTGTAACTTCATAGTAAATCAGCTACTGCAAGTATCTATTTGATTACCATATCATCTGGATCCAGAGATCACTTGTACTAAAATGTGGACTGCCAAAAAGCTTTGTAGTGCTCAAATACTGTTGCTCCAGATGAAAGAAGGCCAACTGTGTAGTTCCATGTTTCCCAAAATGTGGCAGTTCTGGATTGGAATTCCAAGCTATTGCACTTTAAGAGTGCCACATAACAGAGTTAAATTCCAGGTAAGTATTTTTGTGATTCTCTAAAGATAAAAGTGGTGTGCATAAATACAGTGATAAAATAACTTAGTTTAGACTCTGCAGAGCTAAGCTTTTAATTTTGCAGCATTAATTATGATTTTAAGATGCCTTCAGTTTATCAAGGTAAAGGGGCAGGCAGCAATAAGTGTTGGAGTACCAGTATTTCAGAGTGAATTTTTGAGTCTGATAGTTCTGAGTTGGGGAGAAACATTCACTTTCTTCAGACTGTACTCTAGATAGTAGTGCAGGATAACTGACAGGCTGATTAGTTAGAGTGACAATCTTTAAGTGAGGAATAGGACCAGAAATCTCTGAAAAATTACTTAGAGATGCAATGTTGAGCAACAGAGGGTAGAGAGGAAATGTATTGGTAAGGGAGGATCAAAACAGAAGAGTTTGATTCTAAAAAAATCTGTAGATGTAAATAAAAATAGGGGTAAAGGACACAAAATAAAGCTCATTTTCGATACTGGCGTGTCCAATTGGCAGTGTTTTTCAATATCTAGTTAAATTAATCTTTAAAATATAAATTGCTGCAGATATAAGCTGTGGAACATTGAGGTTTAAACTCATTTCGTGTTGGCTAAGCAATTGCAAAATTCATCTAGATGACTTAACAGTTACTGTCAAATAATGTCATATTACTGTTGTTTTTGATCTTCATGTGTCTGACTCTCTGATTGTAGGTTTCCAAGGTAAATGATAAACAATCCATAGTTGATAGAAAAATGGCTACTAGTGCAGAGGGAGCCAAAATAGCTATTGGAAAAAGTCCCAGTGGAGTGTGTGATGGAAGACAACATTCATTACAAGGTATTGAACCTTTTGCCACCCTTTTCTGGGGAAGTCAGCCTTCCCTGCCCCTCTATTGACATCTTAAGGATCAAGGTCTAGACTCTTGATTTGAAAGTTTTGTATCATGTGATGTGTTTCTCTTTTTAGTTCTAAGGGGATTATATGCAAATGTTATAATTTGCAAAGACTCGTGATTTTCTTAAGATTCTTAATGGCTGGTTAGATGATGTACTTACTATTTTTCTTCTTCAACTTCATCGAACTCTTATATTCACTGAAGGCTGTGAATTGTTATGCTAGTGCACTTTTTTTCCCCATTAGAAATGTGAAAAACCAAACATTTCTGTGTTAGTGGTGATTTTTGATTCAGATAAATTAGTAGTTACCTTTATGACCTTTATTTTAGCAGTGCTGCCGAGCTAAGCAGTTTTTTTTCTGTGGCTTTGCTTGTTTTGTCACTCTTTGCTAATAACTTATCCTCAGATGTGCTGTTATGCATCACACATTTTAGCTCCTGTGCTTTAGGGTGTTTGGTCATTTGTATTCTATGTATATTTAGATTTTGTTTGTAAAGGTGCTTGTACTCAGTTGCTTTGGGCATTTTCAGCTTTTGTTTACAAATGGGATGACAGGGAGATAGTTATGACAGGTTATGACACTGGGATGGTACAATGTTTACATTGCTTTGGAAACAGCCCTATGAGAAGCTGTCATGTGCATGACAATCAGGAGGACAGTACCTGTCCTCAGAAAGCTGTCTGGTACTGTATCATAATTTTTCTGTACAGTCTTGTCTTTTTATATACGTTCTCTTGAAAGCTTGCATTACAAAATGGATGAGATGCTGCTGAGTAAACAGAAATGCCCCCACTCCTCAGTAATTTTTAATCACCGGTGGGTTGTTTTTTCCCTGCAGATGTGGTAATCTTTTATAGAGAACTCTTAGGTTTATGTTTATTCCTGAATGCTCCTGCATTATCTGCAAAATAATGAAACTGAACAGCCCTAGTGTTCTTCTTGTACATATATTTTCTTACACTTCTGTTTTTTTTTTTTCTTGTAGACAACAGAAGCATTTCTATCCCCTTGGCCAGTTGAAATCTTTGTGTTTTCAATTTTGCCAGTCATGTAAGATTATAACATTTTTTTGAAAAGCAGTAGCAGAAATGTTTGTTCTGTCCTGCTTATGTCATACATTATGTGCACTGTCCAGCTGAAATGTACTTGTGCATCAAGGTTCATTGAAACGTTTTCTGAAGACATCCAATATGACAACTTTGTGTTAATAGGTGTTAATATCCTTAATAATCACAATTTATGTTAAACTCTCTAAGAATATTTGTTTTGAAGATTTGTGAAACAGGTGTTTCATACTGTTTCTAAGATAGCAAGATTTCTGCTCTCTGCTCCATTAGCTGAAGGAAGTGGTTTGTGTCCACATGTGACTATGCCCTATTTCTGTTATGCTATAAGAAATTGTTAGGGAATAGTCACAATGTATTCTTAATTAAATTTCTCTCTGTTTCCTCTTTGGAGTTTTTATAATCATACTATACATTTTTGATCAAAAAGGCAGGGATCTATCATATCATCAAAGCAAAAGACATTTTTGAATCATGCTTTGACTAAAATACATCATTATAACTTGCAAATTGAGTGATGCAATAGCATATTTGCAAGAATTCTTTTTAAAGTGTCCAGTTTCCTATTACTTTCCTTTCTGATTTTACAAGACATTCATCTAAAAAATTCTTTCTTACCATTTCCTCTTATTTGGAGATTTGTTTGCAAGGTGAAACAACATTGCTTAACTGTATCTGTGGAGCAGTAGTTCCTTATAGAACCATGATTCTTATTTATCTGTTCCATCTTTGTCATCTGCATCCTTTGTAGGTTAAGTGCTTTTTTACAGATTTGTTGAAGAAGCCTCAGTTCCATCCACTTACCTGCAGGTGGATGCAGGACTGAAGATATTAATGTTCTGTTTCTTTTCTGTAATGCTGGGTATTTGCAATACTCTACTGATTTTAATATTCTGGACAAATGAAAGAAGACGTGATTGTTTCACCCAGCAACAGACAAATGCTAGGTATTGCTTAGGAGCTAAACATTGCAAGATTTTCAAGTTAACAACTGGGTAAAGCCCTGAGCAACCAAATTTGATCTCATAGCTGACCATGTTTTAGACATAAGAATGTTGGGCAAGAAGTCACTTGAATGATTCAGTGATTTTTCCTACTCATTATTTAACCAGTTAAAAGGTTTGATGGATATATATGCATGCCTCATTTCTCAGTCATGAAACTAGATGTAACCAGTGGATCTGTCATTTGGGCATGAATGTCATCTGCCAATTAACATTTGTAGTGAGGAATTCAATTTTTTTTTGGTATATGACAAATACTTAATGAATACCTGGGGATTTATCCTAATTAATAGAAATGTAGTGTCTGGGTAACACAGCTATGCTATTGCTAGTCTTAATTTGAGGTTCTCTTGGGGAATCTGTAAAACAGTGTATTGTACTGCATGCCATACAAATCCAGTGGGTCAAGTACTTCTGTTCACTAAAAGTAAAAAAATTACCTTATTTTCACATTGTATTAATTTAATCTTTTTGGACTTGAAATTAGTCTGCTCTTCACAGAGTTAGACTAGCAGCATTCTTGAACAGTATTTCTTGAAATCTTAGTGCTGTTTTTTCTTCTTGTGTGTTCTTCTGTCACTGAATCCTTTTGTTAGTCAAGTAACTGATGTGAATACTCATTCAATAATCTCTCTTTCTTGGGTGGGAAATGATGGAGTCAGAAAAGTGTGGGATCTAAGTGTTAAGAAATTAACTCACGTGAAAGAGTGAATGCCATGTATCCATACACTGGAAAGAGAATAGTGGTTGTTCCCAGTAGCTGATAATTACATAGGACTAGAGCTTGTCTAAGAGACTACAGTTGCTTCATGAAGGTGTGTCAGAGGAGGTATGGATATCTGACTTTAGTCAAATATGTTCTGTAGTTTTTGATCTGAGATTCAAATCGTTTCCTCAGTTCACATAACGTCCTTTTCTGTTCTTGCTTTAGATAAAATGTACCAGGCCCTTCTTTACACAATGAAGTATGATTTTGCTTCCACATTTGTAGGGAATTTTTCTTTTTAAAAAAAACTTTTAATCTAAAGTTTTTTACTGTAACCACGCTTTAGATACTCTTTGTGGTTCTCATCTTTTTTTTTTTTTGTATTTGTAACATTTAATTATTTTCCAGCAGAGAGAGATACTTTTTGGAGTATTAGCCTAGTAGAAGGTTTAAATCTGTGTATACATGTACATAAGCATCCATATACTTATTTTGATTTACATAACCTTATTATCTTACACTTGCATTTCTTAGTTGCATTTCACAGGTCCCATAGATGTAATTCTTTGGATTTGTGAACTTGTACTTTGCATACTTTTTGACCAATCAGCTATGTAAACATAATCTTTATTTCATATAGTGCTTCATATTAGTAGTGTGCTGATCTTGAGATTGGTTTTGCATAGAAATGGGATTTGATTCTTCCATTCCTACGTAAGAATTCAGTTGCTTTAACCAGCTTCACCTTTATGTCAGAGTGGCCTGTGATGCAAATGCATCTTTGCTCCTAATTTGTAGAAGGTATGGAGTCAGCTGCAGCAGCTGGTTTAACTCCCAAGAGTTTAACTATCCTGAAAGGAAGCACATTGTGGCATCATACTTCAAAGGCTGTTTTAGTTTTCTTCCACTCTATGAAAAAAACCAAAAAAGTAGAGTTGTGTTTGTTGTTTTCCAGTAGCATCTTGAGTAAAGTTTTTTTACCTTCTATTCAGTACAGAGACTTTTCTTTAAATTAAAAGATCCTTTTTTGCAAAAATAGCAAATCAATTTATCACTTTATTTATTCTAAATGTCTTTCTCTCCTATTGTCACAGCAAGAGCCAACTCTATGAGTACAAATGTGTTAGATTTGTTACAGGTGTTCCTACTTACAAGTGGCTATGGAAGTGTTTCCAGCACAGTTGATAGACAATGTGTTTTAGCAGACTGACTGGTGCACCAAATATTCCCTGTCACTATGAGATGCTCTCTCAGTCAAACAGAAAACCTATTCAGATCATAAGGTCTGATTCTAATCATGCTGTGGGTAAAGCAGTTGGGTTTAGCATGTTTTCTTATCTAACGGTTTTGAAAGCTGTTTCTTCTCCTCATCTTTCTGGCCTTCCCATTTCAGAGATGAAGAGGTATCTTTAACAAAAATGTGGTGCTGTATATGTTTGCCTGTCTTCATCAGGACTGATATAACAATTCCTGTCTTTTATTCCTATTCATGTTGAGATTAACCCAAGTACAGTAGGGTGTTACTTTTAATTCAATACTAAGATAATGTGTACAATATCTCTTACATCTGTAACATACAATCTGTGGAATACCTTGCATTCATTATGTAGTTATTTGCAGAAACAGAAGAGCTAGTTAATTGTACATCATTCTGTTTGTTTATTTAGTTTATTATCCCTAATAATCTGAACTTATGCTTCCTATTTGTGGGGGTTTTTTTTTGTTAAATTTAAATTTCTACCCTAAACGCCTTTAGAGTGTGTGTGTGTTTTCCTACATTTAGTGCTTTGTATTTTACTTTGGGGCTTTTTTTTTGTCCTTCCTATTTTAATAGTAGAAAAAATATACTTTTTGTTTTTCTTTTTTAAACTAGTAATTAGTTTAAAAATTTGCCTATTAATAATTCTAGTAAGCAGATGAGTTTCAAAGATGACAGAAAAAAATTCCTCTCTTACAGAGTTATAATGGATTCAAGGCCCTGCTTATGTAAGGGGGAATCTGATCGTTAGAATCATAGCATTCCCTGGGCTGTGAGGCACCTCAGAGATCATCTCATTCCAACTCCCCTGCCATGGGCAGGGACACCTCACACTGGGCCAGGTTGCTCAGAGCTCCATCCAGCCTGGCCTTGAACACTGCCAGGAATGGGGTATCCACACCATCTCAAGGCAACCTGTTCCAGTGCCTTACCACCCTCACAGTAAAGAATTCCTTCCTAATATCCAATCTTAACTTTCTCTCAGTTTGAATTCGTTTTCCCAGTCCTGTCACTACATGATGAGACAGTAACCAGTATTTTTATAATTAATTTGATTTTTTTAACAGAGGTGGCTAACAATGTTTGTTCTTTCAAGGTATTTTTAATAACTTTTGTGTAGCTACTCTTTGACAAATCAGATGAAAATATGTATTTATGTTATATATAAGTATATATTTTTGATTTATTTAAAAGGGATTTGTACTAAGGATTATTTTAGAGTTGTTTTCAGTTTTGGAGACACTTAACTGCTGATTGCTTGATGTGTTTAGTAATCAAAAGCTTTTACTGTTCTCAAATAACTTGCGGGGTTTTTTTATAGTTAGAGTATATTAGGCAAAAAAATTAAATGTATATTGCAAGAGAAATTGCAAAAGACTGACTATGACACACTATTTCCACAGCCCAAATGAGACACATCAACCTGTCCTTTGCAGCTTGTGGCTTTCTGGGCATTTACCACTTGGGGGCAGCAGCTGCTTTTCACAGGCATGGTAAGAAGTTATTGAGAGATGTGAAAGCTTTTGCGGGAGCTTCTGCGGGATCTCTGGCTGCCGCTGTCTTGTTAGCAGTGCCAGAAAATATAGAGGTAAATTAATAAACTCGTAGGTATAGGCCGTGATAATTTTCAAAGCATATTTTTTTATATAATCATCTTCCATTAAGTTTATTAAAATGTTTTGTGTCTTGCTTTTTTTCTTCTTCTTACTTGCTGGGAACAGAATTCTTGTATCATGTTTTCATTAACCATATCTGTGACTCATGAGCAAAAATGTTAATGATAAAATATTTAATATGAACCTTACCTTTTAAGCTGTGTAAATACAAATCTTGTGTGTGAATCTTAATTTGTAGGCAACAGATATACTTTAATATACCAAAATGTATACTTAATGATGGTACATTACGAAGTGAATCATTGTTCTGTTAGTTAGAGATAGGCTTTGCTAACTAAGCAAGTGCATAGCACCACCCGTCCAACCTTTTCTGAAAGGAGGTGAAAATGGTAGATGGAGTGTGTATTCATGAACAGCTCCCACCTGCTCAGATCTTTTTCTTGGTGCCTGTCCTCCACTGAACAGCATTAAAGGCTTTTGCATCTCCTTTAGACTCAGTGCAGCCCATGCCCTAAGAGCAGCTAGTAGGATTAACCCTCACAACATTCTGTTCTGACATGCATCTGGGTTGTTTCATCTCCAGAGGCACTCCTTTCTCACAGTGCATGTGGTGCCGTGCAGAGACACCGAGGTTCTGTGCAGTGATTACAATGTTACAGATTCCATGAGGCACCTTAGGGGTTTTTTTGGTGTCTGTTTGCTTGGAGAGCATTAGGGGTTTTTTGGTGTCTGTTTGCTTGGAGAGTATTAGGGGTTTTTTTGGTGTCTGTTTGCTTGGTTTTCCCCACAAGTTAAGGCTGCTTTGCCTTCCTGAACTGTCTGTGGTCACTTCGCCTTAATAAATGTAGAGGACCAGGATTGCCAAAATGTTAGTATTTCTTTACTATTTTTAATTATTGTGGGAAAAACAGGCTGTTAGATTTTTTTGGTCTAAGTTACATTTTGTTCCAAGTGAGCATTTGATAATTCCTCTAGGCCTTGCTTATTTCATTTCATTTGATTTGAATAATAGTCCCAGCAAAACCCCACTTTGCCACTGATCTTTCTGTTTGTTTGTTGGTTTTTTCTGCTGGGATATGAACTCAGCTTGCGGCATTAACTATACTCCTTTCAGCAGTTGGTTTTTCCCTGGCTTCTTTCACCCATCCCACTTCCCTGCAAGCATTCTTTATATGACTTGGTATTAGGCGAGTTCCTCTCTATTGTGGCGAAAACCTCATTGTATTCTGTGCAGGCATTTCTCCCCTTCTGTCACCTCTGACTGGTAGTTCAGTTTCAAGTTTGCCTGGTATAATGCATACCTCTGACTTTAATTTCCTCTGTGGTGAGCATGGCAGCCCTTTGTTAGCCCAAGGAAATTCTTCTGCTTATTGCAGATCCTGGGTATGAGCCCTTGGTCTCAGCCTGGTCCAACTTACAAAGATCTTTCTAAGTAAAAATATTAGAACAGTTTTTAGTTTTTGTTTGTTGAAACTAAGTTTATATTACGTTGAGTGTTGTATTTTTCCTTGAAAATTTGTCATATTATTGCAAGCTAAAGAAACTTCATGAACTTCCTGGTCCTTTCATTTTTTGTGTACTTTGTAGTTATTCTGTAACAGTGTTTAAATGGGAAATTGGGAGTCCTTTTGTCAGTGGGAATATTCTAATTGTCATGGAATTTAAGTAAAGGCAGTTTTCTGTACTGAATAAAATTAACTTTTCATATCAGAATAATTATATTATTATCTTTACTATGTTTCTAGCTTGAAATATTTTATATCCACAAGTGTAGCTCCTAATCTGTTAATTATTTTTTTCTTCCCTTCCCCACCCCCCCCTCCCCCAGAGATGGCAATGTTAGGTAAGCCATAATTAGGACTTCCTTCGTCTCAAACCTGTAATGCAGCCTGTTCTTGTCTTGGAGACAGTGAACATTGAAGATTTATTTTTTTGACTGTTGCTGTTCTAAGACAGTTTCCAAATGTTTTTCTGTCATATATTGTATTTTTGTCACTGTTTGTAAGGGTGTGGGACATAAGAAATCTAAGTAGGCTTGTTTAGTTATAGGTAAATACTATTTATTTTAAATTACCTTGGTCGTGTTTGATATCAAGTTTGCTTTACTCAATACAAGCAGTTACAATTTCTAAACATGGCCTCAGTCATTATTTAAAATGTAGATTTATTGTTTAGAGCTTCTAGCACTCAGATTCTAAAACAATTAATAGCTGTAAGAAGTTGTCCCTTTTGAGAGCAGAAATTGAGAGTCTAGGTACAGTACATTCTTAGAACTTGTAATATGGAAAATAGTTTTCTGTTATTTCCCTAGTTTGATACTCTTAGCTCCCCATAGCTTTATTTAAGCATCTTAGATAGAGATAGTTCTGAGGTGCTTCTGTGTAGTGTTTTGTGGATTTATTTTGCATTTATAGAGAGAAGTATTTGAATGTGCCTTGATTGGCTTCGAGCTGGCAATGGCAAGTATCTCATGGGGTAAAGGTGCAAATCTAACCAATGTGAAGCTAAGTAGCACAAATAATTGTTTCTTTAACAGGTGTGAACCTCTTAGTGAACTTTTTGATACATTTATTCAAAGGCCATATAAAGAAAGTGGATGCAAGAACTACATTTCTGTCTTTTGCTGAGTGCTTTGTCATACAAGTGATGTGAGGAAGTTTAACTCCTTCAGTTAGCTGGCTCTGATCACATGTTAATCCTTGCCCTAATTCCTTCCTTGTTTTTCTCTCAATGGATTCTGTATTCTTCTCCTCAATGGGATGCATTCATGTCTCTCCTTTTTTTGTTCCTTTCCTTTACTTAGTCACCCAGTCATTGATTTTGTTACTAGCAACATAGTTGTTCTTTATGCACAGACCTAATAATACAGGAAACCCAAACTATCTTTTATTCATGTGGCTATATGGGTGAATGTGGATGAATTTATAAAGTACTAATTTCAGAAGGTTGCGTAAGATTTAATTTAGTTTTCTTTCCAAGTCCCTAAAATCATTAGAAAAGCCGGCATGAAAGGATAAGAAAAGGATTACAAATATTAAATAGTAAGTATTAAGCCCTTAAGATCATAATTCATTGTTTCAGAATGTTATGGCTAAAAATACATTATACCAATTCCTTTACTGTCCCTTTGGAGTTCTTGTGACTCACGCTTCAAGGTATTTTTTTGCAGTCATTAATGCTGGGCATTTCAGCTTGTGTAAAAGGTTCTCTGTGCAGGAATCTGTTACCTGTTTTTATGATGAGTATTTTCTTCCTGTGTCACCCATCATAGTTTTCCATTCATTAAATACTTCCATAGTATTTTATTAATTAAAATAATAGTAGCTTGTTTTTTGCTTTAATGAGAAGAAATTGTAATTTTTATTTTTCTTACTGCTTATAAGCATCTTAAGGTACTTGGGTCTAGTTTAAGTTCTGAAGTAGACCTTAAAATAAAAGGTGGCTTTAGACTTTGAACTAAGTGATTGTTCTTGTAATGGCATGATCCACACGTGGGAAAATCCTTCAGTTTGATCTAATAACTCTTTTATTAAAGCTTTAGCCTCTAGTATATTTTAGGTACTGCAGTTGAACATGCTTCCCATCACTTAAACATCCTTAATGGTTAATGCTTTTCATTTCCAGAAATGTAAGCACTTTGCCTGTGGATTTGCAGAGGAAGTCAGAAGATTGAACTTTGGTGCTGTAACGCCTGGTTATGATTTTATGAAAACACTTAGGTATTTATCTTAATGCTTCTCTAAGATCATTTTTGTGTTAGAAAGCTCTCCAAATGCGAATGGAGAGGGTGCATATTTCTGCTGTGGTGTGGGGTGCTCACCCCTAATGCATTTGCAAGGCTTTTAAATAATAGTGGTGAGTAATGCTGAGCATTTTCTTTCCTCTAGGGAGGGCATAGAATCTATTCTTCCTTCTGATGTTCATGAGATAGCTGAGAACCGGCTCTATGTGTCAGTCACTAACTCCAAGAGTGGGGAAAATCACTTGGTTTCAAATTTTGCCTCCAGGGAGGACCTCATTAAGGTAAACATGTTGAAAATGGCAGTTGTAAATAAAAACTCAGGGGTTTCTTCAAGGCTTAAGGGTATATTATTAATTGTACAATAAAATCACTGGTTTAATTCAGGTAACCATGTCTACCCCCAGTGGTGCTACAACCATAATATAAACAATGTTTAAAGCAGAATTTGATCCTATGGCTTCAAAAATTTTGCTAAAATTTATTTGCTGCTTGTGTGTGTTTTCTTCATTGGTTATTCAAGTTCTATCTAGTAGGCAAAGGGTTTCTAAAAGTGACAGGTAACTAATTGTTGCAGTATATGAGAACACAGTAGAAAATCTGATAATGTTGTAAAAATGTGTGCATGTCTTACTTTGCTGATATTGTTTCATTACAAAAGAAAGTAAAGGAGGTTTAAAAAAAATGGAACATTTCCTACAGGTGCTTATTGATACTGGTTATAATGTAATGCTAAGTACTGTATATAAGCTGGAAAGTATATCTTTTACTGTCTTTCTCTTCATCTGAATGCCACATTGTAAATTTGGATCAGGATTGTATGCATAAGCTGATAAGAAATGGTAGGAGCAATTCAGATGTATGTAAAGCAGATGTTCTTTCTAGTAATTGATTGTATCTTAGTGAAAGACATAGTAAGATGTATCAGAATAAAGGAGGAAATAGTATAAGAAGGAATTCCTTCTTTCTCTATCCTTGTGGATGCTTAGAGCAAATTCTTTATAGTCACCACTTAAAAAAAATGACACTTACTAAAAACCTCAAAGTGTGCATATACTTTAAAGTATGCCTTTAAAAATTTTTAAATTTTTTTAAATGCCTTTAAATGCCTTTATTTTTTTTTAAATGCCTTTAAAATTTTTTAAAAATTTGACCCTATTGTATTCTACATGGAGAGTCCTCAAACTTTACAGGACTTTGTCTTGCAAATATAATTATGTGAAGAGTTTATCTCAAGTTATGCAGTTGTTGTTATGTATGCTAGTTGTTTCTAGCTATAGTATGCAATGGTAGCAAGTGTGGAGATTTTTATTGTTTATGTGCTTTTGCAGTGAAATCTTCTAACCTGGGGACAGTGAAAAGCATCAGGATGACCTTGGAAATACATACATTTTACTAGTATTTCAATAGTTTTTTCATTGATTTAGCCATTGCTGTTCTATTCTTTAGTTCTCAATGATATCAGTACGGTGGGTTGGAATAATAGTAATAAAATTACACATAACTGCTCATTGGAATATATTCATATTGTCTGATCTTTCGGTCCAGCTCCTAATACCTGTTTTTGTGCATGCCTTCAGCTCTGCCTGTATCATGAGTACAGCTCTCGGAGTGCTGGTGGCTGCCACAGGAGCAGGGAGGGTAGAGCTTGTTAGGTTATTTTATTGTATCATTCCTAGGCATGACCTACAGCCAAGGCATCGATAAAGGTACTGCTGGGCAGATTGTTTTATAAACAGCAAAATGTCTGTACCCCCTGCCAGAAATCTTTTCGCTTAACAACCAAGCCTTATGGTTCCAAAGCTTTTCATAATGGCTAAACTGAATATGTGGCGCTACAATGTTAAGCTTTTATCTTTTTTTTCTATTCCCTGTGGACTTGGAAAAGCAGGTAATTATCTCCCATTTTTGAGCTAGTCTTCCCATATGTGAAGACAATTGTCTTGTATCAGCATTTGTAGACTTGCAGTTATTAAACTGGAGGTGAGGGGGAAGAGAGGCATGACTTGTGTGTTTGTGAGAGAGCAGGGCACAGAACACTGGTATATTTAGTTTGGGAAAGTAAGGTAGTACCTAGAAGTCCATACTGGTCTGGTAGTGGTAGGAAATACTGAAAGTGTTTGTTCTTCGAACTTGTCCTGCCTCTCCTCACTAAGGAGATCTCAGTGGCTTTATACGAAGAACAACTGCTTTCTTCAGTCCTCTTGAAAAGAACTCAAACTTTGCAGGAGTCACCTGGTTTTGACTCCATTCACTAAATGTTTTTTCTGCATTTCTCTTAGTTTAGAAGGGCCAAAGACAATGACATGGAGTTGAGGAAGAGAGGAGAAAAGGTGCAGGGCTGAGGAAGAAGCTGATGTTGGGAACTTGGGAATCTTGTTTTAGACTCTTTTGAGCGAAAGGCTTGTTTGGTAGAGAATTAGCTGCAGTTTCACTTTAGAAAACTGAGAGAGCCTTTTTATCTGAGCTCAAAGCTCTACATCACTAAGAAGAGAAATAGGTAGGAAAACTGTTCTCACAGTGGAAGTTGAAGACTTCGTATATGTATACAGTCTTTATTAAAACTTGTTATGGGAACAGAAGGGCTTAATACTAAGATAGCTTAAATTTTGTAAAAGTAAATGCAAGTTCAGCCAAAAAAGCTCAAGCATTTTCTTTTGTAATCTCTATGGATTGTGATTTTTCTTCTGCAGCTGCTCATATTTCACATACAGTGTGTGCACCAGTTTGTGACCTGCTTCTGTTCTCCAGATTGGTCATCAGTGCCACCACACAAGTGTGTGCATATCCACCCTATTTAGATGTATGAAAAATTCTGACATACTGCACTTTGTCCATGCATTTACCTTTTCTCCTGGAAATGCTGTATGCTGATTGCTTATATATGTATGGGTGGATACACAGGTACGGAGATACCCACACTGTCTCATAGGTATTGGTATGAATGGGTAGAAAGGTATATTTGTGTGCACAGCTGTACATGAGATAAGAGGTGTCCTGGTCTAAAAAAAATTAAAATAAAAATCAAGAATGGCTACAGACAGCAATAAATGCTTACAGTAGGGGAAATAGTAGTTTGCTAATATTAGAATGTATAAATACAAACATTGGTAAAGGTATACATATGTGAATTTCCAGGATGTTGATGGTATTTTTGAAACTTTGAAAATCTGATTAGAAAAGAAAACACTATATTAATATGCTAACAGAATGACTTGGTCAGCTTCTTCTTTGACAATAAACTGCTTTTTTTTTCATCATATGCATATTTAATTTCTTGGAAACCGTAGATTTACTTCACATTGTGCAAAACTAAGTTCATACTCTTGAATCACATTAATCAGTGAGTTAATTTTTGATATTTTCTTTTGAGGGTTGTCACTGTTGAGTCATAAAAAACCAAACCCTAGTGAATAATTTTAATCACATTTTGGCATACCACAACAATAAGACATTTTGAGATTACAGTGGATTTATATAAAACTAATATATTGACTGGTAAATATGTATGGAAATATGTATTGGTTCTAAATTACTTTTTTGCCATTTTTGATTTTTTTTTCTCTATTCTTTCTGCTTTCTTCTCTCTAGGTCCTGCTAGCAAGTAGTTTTATACCAGTGTATGCAGGAATTAAGCCAGTGGAATTTAAAGGACAGGTAATTTTTCATTAGCTACGAACTTTCTTTTTATATGTTTTTCATTTATGGTGTAACTGTTTCATCTTAAGGGAAAGCAACTTCAGTTCTATATTTTGTGTTTCTCATGAGAAAATCTTTTTACAGTTGTCTTTACTCAATCTAGCTCCTGCAAGTTTTTTGTCGTTCTTACATAAGTATATTAACACTTCAAGAATAATTTTAAAAGCATGAAAATGGCTATTTCTTCCTTATGAGACATAGAGGATACTTCAGTTCCCCATTCATACAAATGATGCCTCTAGAACCTTTATAACTTCCACAGACTCCCTGCCAAAAAGCGCCACAAAATCATATGTATTTGCTGCTAGCTAGGTAGTCATTATACCAGAAAGGTTGTCAGCTTTATAATTATAGATACAGCAATACATATCAGCTGATCAGTGTGATGCATATGCTCAACAGACCTCATGTAAGATGTCAGTGAATCCATTTAGCCAGCAGACCCGTGTTAAGTTTTGGGCCATGCCTGTAACACAGAAAGAAATAGGAAGGTATAAATACATTAGCAAGAGATGTCACAGCTGTCCTGTTTATATTGGAATAGAATTTGGCCTTTAGATCTCAGTCTTCACTATGCTCAACTCCTGCAGCAGAGTTAGGTCTGCTCCCTCTTATGCCATAGTTGTTCAGCTCCTTCCCACCTTTACCTTCCACTTTCCAGCTACTGCTGTCTTGTGTACTGTATATAAGAAGAAATGAGGCTCTGGAAGAAAAATCACAGGAGAGGAGAGGAGTCATTTGTGGTTTAGCTTCTGCAGTCAGAGTACCTGCACACACAGACTGTACAGCTCCTGTTGTCAATCAGAATAATATTCTAGAGGAGTATATGTTACCTGATTAATATCTGATACATTATGTGTAGTATTAACAGTCTTGTCTTTACATGTATACATTGAGAAAAATTCCATATGGGGCATTTTATTTTTTAACTAACAAAAAAATTCTTATAAGTAGCTTGATAAACACCTTGCACCAGATTTGTTCATTATGTTAAATGCTCATTGATTCAAATCTCTGTGTGTACATTATCAGTTGATATTTGACACACGCTGAAGCTTTTTCATTGTATTCGTAGAGGGAAACTTGTAAGTTTTCTTGAGAGTGAAGGAGGTAGGGTCAATAAGGGTAAAGTATTGCATTGTGATCATACTGTACTGGTGTTACTTTGAAAATATTTCTGTTTTCCAACAGAAGTGGGTTGATGGTGGCCTTACCAATGGCCTTCCTATCTTGCCTGTGGGAAGAACGGTGACAATTTCCCCTTTCAGTGGTCGATTAGATATCTGTCCACAAGATAAAGGGCGTGTGGACCTGTATGTCAAATTAGCAAAACAAGATATGATGGTAAGTTGCTTGTTTATTAACTAAGAATCACTAAAAAGTATTTCTGCAGTTGTGTTCATATGTAAGTGTTTATTTTGTGCTCATATATCAGCTTATGTAAAGTTTTGGCATGGAGTTTTGCAAATGGAGGTTAAACCTTTTCATAAACACAAGGAAAGGAGAATGTAGAAGAAAGAAGGAAGTTTGAAAAACATTGATCTAGTACAAAATCGAACAAATTATATCAGGCTGTTCAGTGTAAATAATACTACGTTTGCTTTACATATCAGGTGCCTTTGAGTACGCAAGATGTTTATAGAAAAAAATAAATTGGAATAACTCAGGAGAGGACAGCTGCAGAACATTTCCTTAAACTTACTGAAATCACTTGCTCTAACTGAATTTACAATACAAGTTTAAGTTGTACATTTAAAATTGTATATACAGTGACTTGTCACTGCACAAGAGAACTTGTGAACATTTGTGACTACAATGCATTTCCAAAAGATTGGAGTTGCAGAAACATTTCTGTATATTGAAATACAAGACTGATTTTTATTTCCTCCTTTTCATCATTTTCATTTCTGTCTTTGCAACCTTTGTCTCACAAACTTTAACCACAGTTTTGCTTTCTTCAACATGCTGAAAGAAAATACTGAATAGTGATAAGACCTAATGGTCAACAATATTCCATTAGAAAGAAAGATTAACAATAATTAGTTTAAAACTTTCTTTCTAGGCAGTTTTTAATGTTTTCTTAACTTCACTAAAATTAATGTTATGTAATGCCTTTCTCAATTGGACCAGTTTTTGAATCTTTATAGTATTTCACAGAGAGATAGTAAGCATGGTAGTACTTGGTAAAGATCATAAAGTATGAAATTATTGATTTCATCTATCATGAAAATATATGCAATCATTGTATATTTCTTGGTTGTGTTTTGTATCTAGAGGGTGAAAAATGAGCTGGTGATTAGTTTAGTTTAGAGACAGAAAATTAATTGCACAGTTACATTGCTTCTGGGGTCATGTGCAGACTTGTTCAGAATCCCAGGCAACATTTAAAACTATTCATATTGAAGCACTATGGCTGTAAAAATGATGTCTAAGAATAATTTCATTTCAGCAATATTGTAATCTGCATAAATTGAAGAGTTATACATCTTCATTTATCTATATGCGAATGTGAATAGTTTTCTGTCTCTCCATCTCCTAGTGTCAGAATTTGAATAATTGCTTACTTCAAATAATGAAGATGATTCTGGTATTGTTTTGCAAAATTGTTTATAATAATGTGGCTATGTGTTAATTATATAAAGAAATTGTTCAGAATTATGTTTTTAGTTTGTTGTAAACAATTAATAAAATCTCTATTCAAGAATAAAGCTCCAAAATCCTTTTACATTATCAGAGTGACCACTTAAGATGCTGAGTAGTTTTTAATTTGTTGGTGGTAGAAGCTACATTATACTCATATGTTAAACATTTCCTGGGAATGTTCCCAAGAATGTGCTTGTTTGCACTAGTAAGTTGTCAAAATATTTCCTTGCACAAGTTTAACATGTGCCAGCTACCACTTTGTGAGATGGTTTTGGGAGTGTTTCCAAAGCTAAAATGTTTCAGAAGCTTTGGACAGTTTTACAGGCAGACAGTCTGTCTTGGATGCTGTGAGTTTTGACTGTGTGTGTGCACTGCTGGTGCCAGTCTGTCCTGGCACTCAGCAGTGACCCTGGATGTAGTTAATTCCTGGTGGAGACAGAGCCATGCCAGTCTTTCTATTTTACATATGCTCCATGAAACAGATGACAGAACAGTCACATCAGGATAAGTTCCATTAATAAACTAATTTACAGCTTCTTGCTCTGTTACAGCTGTCTCTGGCCAACCTGGTAAGGCTTAATCAAGCTTTGTTCCCACCAGACCAGGAGAAAATGGAATCCTTGTACCAAAATGGCTTTGACGATGCTGTTCGCTTTTTATTGAAAGAAAACTGGTTTGAGTAGACAGCTCACAGAAAATTAGCAAAACATGAGCAATGTCAAAACACACCTACAGGCATCCTAGAGAATCTCAGGGATTGCTGCCCCAGTTCCTGCTCATGAAAATAAACATCCCAATGGACTTGGATCTGCTTCTGCTGCGAAAGTATCAGTTGCACTCCACAGAGCTGTATAAACATGTCA
Organism: Euphonia xanthogaster; assembly: GCA_034509185.1. Classification (NCBI taxonomy): domain Eukaryota; kingdom Metazoa; phylum Chordata; class Aves; order Passeriformes; family Fringillidae; genus Euphonia; species Euphonia xanthogaster. Next base: position 94,187,995 of record JAYDZK010000001.1, on the reverse strand, counting down.
GAACAGGAGCTGGACGTGCCTGGTGGATGTCTTGTTTTGAGGAGGTTCCACTTAGATTCATTTTGCTTCAGCTGGGGACTTGAGTGTGGGATTGTAAAAAGCTTCTAAAAGGTGTCATAATTACAGAAATTTGGAAAGGTCTTTTTCAGTGTAATTTGAGAGGAGAATTGATGTTATATAATGAAATATTGCCATCTGTATTATTCACGTAACAGACTTCTGTGTATTAGTTCTGCATATTAATTGGATGCTCACATTGTTACTGAACTGAAGCGTAACTTGCACTGTTCCAAAGGTCTTGAAAATTCAGTACTAGACACAAGAAGATAAAACATATGCACTCTTATGTATTTTTTCACTTTAAAAGTTCTTTCTTCAGTGAATGTTTTCTTTTAAAATTTTAAATATTACCTGAAATTTTTTAGCAGAAATGTGATATAAAAATAACTTATAAAGAAGGGTGTAAAAATTGTTATATTTATTATGTTTTCTTCTCTGCCAAAACTGAATAAATATATTTTCTTGAAACTTCTCTCAAGAGTTTATTTACAAGTGTCTTGGAATGCTGTAATGATGTGATTATCTACTATCAGTCTACTGGAGAGTAGTTGGTCAGAGTCAGTGGGTAATGAGCTCCGATTCACCTTATTACTAAGGTGAATCTATTTATTTAAACCTTCTTATTTTAATATTATCTTTTATTTATTAGAACCTTATTATTTTAACATTCATGTTGCATTGACTACCTTAAGTTCTGAACTTCCAATCTCGATGCCCAAATGCTAAAGTCTGCAACTGTTTATGTAAAAGCAAAGAGTGTTTGGTTTATAAGTGTGGAGCTTAAGTTGATTGGTAAAGTTAAAAAGAAGTTAAAATTGGAGGTTGAATTACACATGTATGAAATTTTTGAATTTCTAAAAACTGAAAAACCTGTGGCTAAGAAAAAAAAATCTTTTATAGCTGTTTGAAAGCCTATTCAGCAAGTAACCACCAGATTTATGTTAATATGTAGTTAGGAATCATGTGCAGGGATTTAATGATGTTATTACTGTTTTTGATAATGAAAGAAATAAAAAAGACTGATGTGAGGCACTTTACATTCATTTTAGAGCAGCATGAATGAAGTTCTGTATACAGTGATAGTGATATACAGAATAGCTTGCATAACTTCCAGATCTTAGGATAGCATTTTTGCATGTAAAACTGAAAGAAGTTACCTTTGTAACCTGTGCCTCGCCCACTTGCATTCTCACTTGTACAGAGGATAGCTTCCAGCATGAATTGCAGTAGTAGATAATGCTGGAAAAAAATTCTCTTCTTTCATGCTCATCTGCTGTGGTCAAAGTCTCCAATGCAATGGTAATAACTGTCTTGGAATTTTGGTGAAATCTTGAAACAGCTCATTTTCACTCTAGAGAAACTGAGACATCTAACAAGATCAGAGCCTCTTAGATTTTGTTTTCTGTTTACAATAGTTGTATTCTTCAGGGAGTGAATATGCTCCTCTTTGAATGGAGGAAGTTCAGGGGGTTTTTGCCACTTTACAAGTTCTTCAGTTGATGCGAATCTTTCCTAGGTAACTATCCTGAGTAATATCTGGGATTTTCTGTTAGATAGCAGAAATAAGATGTGATGAAAGAGGATCCTTGCCACCTCTTTTTTCTCACAAACACCTAAGATTAGAGAGTTCTCTTTACCAAGTCCTAAATAAGTGGAGTTGAAAATCAGTTAGTGACCTCTTTGTCAAAATAGACCCCAATGAAATAACTGGGTTTTAAATTTCAAGACTAATTCTGTTGCTTCTCTTCTTTGAGATGTGTTTCAGGTGTAGTCCTTGTGTGGCTGAAGGCAAAACCTACACTGAACAGAATTTTGTCTTCTGATGGACTTGCTATGCAAATGGACTACATAACTGCTTTAAAAAAAATGTTACTAATACCTTAAAAATCTGAAGGAGATGAAATGTACAAAAATCCATACTGACTTTGTACCATGATGTTGTTGATAAGTGTTGCAATGAAGGTGATTGCATACAATACTTACAATTTAAATAGAAGGCTTCATTTTTGCTGAAACCTTAGTAGTTCTGCTGGCTGTGTTGTCTGGGAAACCATTATTTTGGGTTGTTTGGTTTTTTGATTCAGATTTTGTGAATTCTTTTGAAAATCATTAGTACAAGCACAGTCAAATCTAGAAGATGAGACAGGCTGAAGTAATATTTTCTCATGAGAATGAAAATAATTTTTATTACAAAGCACATGTACATATCTGTGCTGATATTTCTTCAGATTATGCTAAGGATATGCTAAGGTACATTTTTGTTTGCATATATTCTGAAGTGTGATTAAAGAGGTAGGACATACAAATCCTAAGAAACTGTTTTATTCTTGGATTTCATAATTTTCCATATTTCAGAAATGCAATGCTTCTGTATTTTCTAAGACCTCTGTTTTTCTAAAAGACTGGACTCTGAACTCTGCTCTGACCTTGAAAATCTTTGTTGATGTGTAGAGATTGGAAATGAAGATCACTATAAATATATAAGCTACTTTAGTAAGTAGCTTGTTAGTTAATAAAAATAGTAATTGGCTGGGAGTACTAAGCCAAGCAGTAAAGCTCATCATCCAGATGTAGGTACATCCATGGATATCTGATGCCTGGACAGGTATTTTATTTCTTCAAGAGCAGTTTTTCATATGCATATCAATACTCATCATTCCTCTAATCTTACTCTTCTTATGAACATTAATTTCAATCTTTTTTTCCATTTTCTTTAATTTCTCTAGGGAAACTATATGGCATGCATGCTATTATTATATATATTTTTCTGGAGTCCAATGAAGTGTTTTCTCTCCAGTTTTCCACAGAATGCATCTTGAAATCTGTAATTCCTGTTGAAGTCAGGCTGAGGGTGTGTTAAATAATCCTTAATACCAGACGAAGCCATTGGAAGTTACTGTTTCAATTACTATTTTCCTTTCGCTTATCTGCATATTTCCTATCAGAGAATATATTTAAGTGATTTGAAGGTAAACTTGAGCCCTACTAAAATGATCAGGAATTCTGTCTCCTCCAGTCCCTGGAGGGCTGAGATTCACTCCATGGTTCAGATACTGGGTCATGAACTTGAGGTTCTTGTTTTAAGTCATCTGTAACTGAAGATATGGTCTAGAGGGGTCTGGGCAGGCTGCAGAATTAGACCGAAGAGTATCTCTCAGGTTTGTCAAAGAAATGGGCAAGTTCCTGCATCTGCTTTGCACAAATGTACCCTGAGGCGTACTGAGGGACAGCAAAGACCATGAGCCAGCAGTATGTTTTCATGGCAAAGGATCCAGCAGCATCCTGCCCTGCATGAGGCAGAGCATTGCCAGCAGTACAAGGATGAGGGTCCTTCCTGTGGACTTGGAAGATGCTGGACCAGATGTGGAATGAATTCTCCCATTCTGGGTTCCCCAGGATAGGAATATTATAGACTTTCTGCAGTCATCTGCAAGCCCATGATGATGATTAAGGACTAGAGAGCCTGGGAGAGCTGTGATTGTGCATCCTGGAGAAGGATCAGGGGAATCTTATCAATTAGTATAAATACCTGTGGATGGCAGAGCCAGGCTCTGTGCAGTGCTGCCCAGGGACAGGATCAGAGGCAACAAGAAACACAAGAGGGTCCATCAGAATATCAGGAAAGTCTCCTTCCTGGGAATTACTCAAAAGCCATCTGGACGAGGTCTTGGCCAACCTTTTCTGTCCTGAGTAGGGGTGTTGGAATATATGATCTTCAGAGGTCCTCTCTAACCAGTGGTTCTGTGATTCTTTGACTTACTGTAGTCCATTTATATTATATATAAATATTAATGTTCTTAACACTACAATATGCATTTTCTAAAAAAGCATAAATCAAAAAAAGAATATTTCATGCATTTAATATTAAGAATTTGTGTTCTAAACTCATTCTGAATTCAGTCCTGATGTTTCATTCTGTGGTAGGCTTTCATAAAAATCCATGATGTTGCCAACTGAAATGTAACAAGTGGTGTCTTTGCTGTTGGTGTCAGATGATAGAACATGTTACATATTACATTTTTTCAGTTCCCCAGAATTTACTGAATTTTTAACCTTTCAGGGTGGAAGTTTATGTCCAACTTCTTTCCTTCTTTCGAAGCAACTTTAAGCTGTTTCTGAGAAGCATGTGAAAAACTGCAGAAATCATGCTGACCTTCATTTGAAGGGCCTTCATTTGATCAAAAGTGGAGGCAGTGTTATCAAGTGTAAAGAGAAGAGCCCAATTTAGGCATATGAGTTATCTGAATTAGAGGCTTTTTAAATGCACCCTCTAGATGTGCGCTGGATTACGTAGGAACTCTTGTCGGTTTCTGACAAAATGTCAGAGCTGAAAGGCTTTGCATTGACCTCTTTGTGCTTTGTGTACTTGGAGGTGACTTCGGTTCAGTGACTGCTGCCTTCAGTTCTTTTCTTCAAAGAACTGCATCTGTGGCTCAGACAGACTCCACACCTCACATCTAAAATGATGGAATGGCTATTTTTGCCCTTAAAGCTCTATGTTAAATATATAAACATTCAGTGTATTTAACCCCTTAATATTTAACCCAATTTATAATTTTTCCTTTAAAATTAAAAGTTAGGCCTGTATTATATGCAATAAGGATTTAATTTTTAAAAGAGTTTGAAAATAGGAAATCTGAAGTGCTTCTGAAGAGATAAGTTTTGCTGGAAAATTAAAATTTGGTTTACTGACTCTGGAAGCCTAAATATATATGACTGCAGATGGAGTCAGTTCCCAGTTTAGATAGAAAAAGAGGGAAAACCATTGTTTACTTCCCAATATCCAAAGAATAGCAATAATAATTTTTAAAAAGATACTTCATGGTTGTTCTTCCCTATCTGAATGCTTGCAATTGATCCCTCTGAAAGTCACGTCTCACTTTGTCTGTGTGGTAGCCAGCACTTTTACCAAAAGGAAACAAATGCACAAATAAATTTCTTAAAATTATGTGGTGTTTTTAATGTTACAGAAAAGAAGAATTTCAGAAAATAAGGCTAGTGATGAAGCTGAATCATCAGCTTCATCAGTGTGTATCAGTTCTTAGAGCTCAATTAAAGTATAAGGTTGTAATCTCTCATTTTATTCTATGAACAGTTTCCTTTCACATATTTACAATTGCAAGCAATTTTGAAATACAGTATTCAGCTTGCAGTATTTGACTGTGAAAAAAATTCATTTCCTTCAAGTCACACATACTTAACTATGTCAAGACTGCGTTTCCTCAAGTACTATGAAAATTATGATAATCTCTTTCTATGTATCTTATTTGCATTATTTCCTTAGATTCCACAAGTATTCTAAGCACTTTAAGATAAGTTTAAAATACACATCTTTAATCCATGTAATTTCTGTGAGAGTCCCAGATATGGCAGTAAGCCCTACAGCAGTAAACCATGTAGCCTACCTGTCAAGATTATTTTGGTAATTAATATTTCTTTAAAAAACATATAAGTTATGACTTTTAAAACAACATTACGCATTTTAATTTGGAATGAAAATGTGCATTACAAGATGGCATAGCTGGCTAAATAGCTAAGAGTAGAAGGAATTGCAGGGATTTGTTAATGCCGGGGATATGAAAGGAGTTAGAAATAATGCCAGACAGTGCCCTGGGAGCGTGTGAGGAATTCCGTTCTGACAATCTGTCATTGCAGTGGACAGATACTGTTCTACAGAACTACATTTTTAAAGCAAAGAAGTGACCTTAAGCTGGATAAAAACAAAATTGTAACTGTGCTTTTGTTTGAAGTAGAAAAAACCAATATACATGGTAAGTTATGTTGGCATTGAAAAGAGGTTTGAATACCTTTAGCTTTCACTGTATTTTGATGCGGGTTACATACATTAATGCTCATTTCATTTGTAGCTGTGTGGAGTAAAAAGTTCTTTAACTTGAAATAAATACATGAACAAAACCTATTCCAGGTTAATGAAAATATTTTTATGTGTATTTCTTTTCTACCTTGATAGAAGTAGCATCACACATGCTTGTATCTTGGTTACAACTTCATACACTTTCTTTTTCATATTGTCTCCCTTCCAGTGTCACACAGAGTTCTTATTATTGACATATCTTCATATTCTTGACTAAACCCATTGTTAACTAGTCATGATGGCTGGTCGTAGATCCATTCACTTTGCATGGTAGTGCTGATATCTTTGTTTCTCAGCTTATTCTTGCACTTTGTATGGCACTGGTGAATCTGTTGCTATAGGCACAACATATATTGTTAGGCAGTAAAAATGTTTCCACTAGATACCTCATCTGTTTAGAGAACCGATGGCTAACTTCACTAGGATATCAGTCCAGATTTATTCTGAATTCGTTCAAAAGTTGTTATGCATATTGCAGTCGAAATGTGAAAATTAATTTTAACTACACCTTCATGAATTTTATAGACTGTTAATAGCTATTATTTTAGTAGTAAAATTGTTAGTAATATGTAAGCTGTTAGCAATACCTATGTAGTTATTGTTTGATAGCTTTTTTGGTTCTAACTTAATAAAAAACTGGAATATAGCTAGGTGTGGGCCATTATGATACAGCAGAACAATGATGGTACATTTTGGTTTAAAATCATTTAGAATTATTATCTTACAGTGTTAGATTAATTAATTTCAGTTAATTAGCATCTTATATGATGAATCCCAGGCCTTTACAGGTAGCAGAGTAAGAGTCATTCATATTGTACACAAGAAATGGGCTGAAAGTGTGTCTGACTGCGTACCAGTGGTTTCATGTAATGCTTCTCCATTTTCCAATATTCCAAACATCCTTCAAGATGTTTGTGTGCTGTTACTTTTGAAAAAAATAGGGCATGGAACTGATGGGAGAGATATTTTTATTCATTCTTGATTCTTAGGTAGTACAGACAGGGCTTTTTGGAGATAAATGTCTTCTTTTGGAGAGGATCCCCAAGCGGACACTTGTAATGATGCTGCTGTCAGGCACAGGTGGTGTTGGGATAGTGCCTTGCTGTGTCCTACTCTAGACTTGGAAGACCTGAGAGAGTTTAGCAGAAGTAAGGAGCAAGGGAACAGCTGAGTGGGTTTTAGACTCACAAGAGGCAGGTCAGAGTTGTTTTTGAGCTGTGTACAGAAGCTGCCTTTCACCAGCCATGACACACTGGATTTAAGCAGTGGACTGTAAGGGCAAAAGGACCTTTGAGTCACCCAGTCCCACTTTCATTAGTTTACATTCTGGTTTTGACACAATGTACATTTTCATGACAGGAAACATTTGTCATTTAGTAAAGAAATGACCTTTAAAACCTCCTAACTTTATAAATTTCAGTGTTGTTCTCTGCTGTAGGTTTAGCCCAGCCAGCAGGCAAGCATCTGCAGAGTAGCTTACTTGCTCTCTTCTCCATCCCCAGATTGGGAATGGGGAGAGAATATGAAGAACAAAACCAAAAAAACTCACACATCAATATAAAGACAATCTAGCAGGTGAAGGAGAAAGGAAAAAAAAATGAAGAAAGCAAAAAACCTAACAAACAAAACAACAAAAAACCCCAAGTGATGCAGGGGAAATCACTCACTACCTCCATCCAGCAAAGCAATGCCCGGCCAGTCTCTGAGCAATAGGTGACTCAAAAGCAACTCCCCTAGCCCAGTGTTTATTGCTGAGCACCTCTTGCCCACTCCCAGCCTCCTGTTTGGAGCAGCAGAGTGAGAAACAGAGAAAGCCTCGATGCCATTCAACCACTGCTCAGCCGAATCACTGCCATGATATCAACATGTTTTAACCACAAATCCAAAACAGCACCATTTGGACTGCTATGAAGAAAGCAAGCTCCATCCCAGGTTACTGCTGCTGCTTGCTAATTGTGCTCACAGTGATTACTTTTGGGAGAGACTTGATTGGCTCACCTTGTATGTTCAGATGCAAATTCTTGTCAGGCTTATGCTGCTGTTGTATTTCAGCAAGGTTTGGCTTTTTACCACATCTCTCTCGTGAGTTCACTGTGCCACTCAATACTCATGTCTGGTCACCTACTGCCTGTGAACATTTCTCGTTTTGTTGTGGCTTTGAGGTAACAGTACTTAACAACCAGTTGTTAAGGAAAACAAAACCCAAACCTTGACATAGAAGGGGAATCAGATACTGTAAATATCTTTGTAATTCTTGTAACTTATGTCACTGGTGCTGAGTCTTATGTGATAATGAAGTTTTTGGCTGTCTGGCAGTATCAGCAGAGAGAGAATGGTTGCCATAATACCAGCTTCAGTAAGGGGAATGAGATACTGTAAATATCTTTGTAATTCTTTTAACTTATGTCACTGGTGCTGAGTCTTATGTGATAATGAAATTTTTGGCTGTCTGGCAGTATCAGCAGAGAGAGAATGGTTGCCATAATACCAGCTTCAGTAACACTGAAGTAGCAGTACCTTTAAGCAGCACAATTAGAGAAAGAGCAGTGAAGGAAATCCTGCCTTTCGGCCAGGATTTGACTCTCTCAAAGATCCATCTCTCTAGAGTTAGAAGAGCTCATTGAGCCATGGTAATTCCTCCAGAGCTGAGTTTTGTTCCCCGAAGCCTGTGTAAGTTTGGTACCTATTCCCTCTTGATCCAATTTAGCACATGTTTTTTAACTTTTAAGGGTCTCTACCACAGTAACTTTGAGGAGACATATTGGTAAAGCAGGAGGAGTTTTTGAGGTCTGGTATCAATTATAATTTGGAATTACACTTCCAGGTATCTTGTAAATGTAAGTAGAGCATATTGTACTGTTGAGGGTTAGGCAGGAATGTAGTGTCATCCATGCTTTCAAGGACTTGTGATGCTCATTTGCCTCAAGTTATGGCACAGCTCAGATGGCTTCCACACAGGTTTGTTTCCAAATAGTTTCATTTACATGAAGGTTATTGCCAAGTAGGATCAAAATAGAGCTATTCATTAGCTGTCTTTTTTAGATTTTGTTCCATAAAAAGTACTTGATTAAAATTACTATGAAGTTTTTTCCTGAAGTGGGGAACTGAACCACAATGAAAAAAGAGTGAGGGGTTTTTAAAATACAATGGGAAGCATACAAACTCACCCCAGATTTGGACATTTTTGTATATACAAACAAATGTTTTCTTGTTCTCTTGCAAAATCTTCCCAAGTATTCCAGCTGTCAGGGTGCTGCACTGCTGGCCAGGTAGATGTCCAGCAGTGGCCCAAACCAACTAGTGGGTGGGTTTGGGCAAAAAGCCCTGGCATGACTGGTTGGTTGGACAGAACATGAGTAAGATAAAAGATGAGCAGACAGTGATATGTGTCCAGAGGAAATCATAAAAATAGAAGCTGGTGTTCAGAAGCATGAAACAAGCAGGATGCATTTCAAACTACTAATCACTTTAGGCATTTGTTTCCTCTTTTGTTTCCAGGTAAAGGTAAAAAGATCAGCCAGCAGTAGAGAAAATATCTTCCCTGTTTTCAGCAAGCTCAGAAAAAAAAACCCCTTGTAATTTATTTGTATGTCATGGCTTCCCTTTTTTTGTTCATGGCATGCCCTCTAAACAGGGTGGGGGCTATAAATCTAACTCTTTAGTTAACAGAAAATAGAGGGACTTTTTAATTTTTCACAGGTGAATATTCAGGCTAACTTGCTTATTGTTTCTTTCCATCAGAGAACGCCAGCCATCTTTAGGTTTGTATTATTTGTTTTTGAAGTTATTACTTACACCAAAAGCTATGATAAACGTAGTGGCAAAGATGGTATATCCAAGAAGGAATCAACCCCACCAGATCATATCTGATGTTGTACAGTCTTTGCATTTCAAATCTGGAACAAAGAGAAGGAAAATTAAATATTTGAAATAGAAAAAAAAAGTTGGTTTCTGTAAAGATTTAATTTGAAGAATTAGTGAAAATTGACCAAAGAGCGATTGTCTTTGTTTTCATTGCATTTTCTTTTACTTTTTTTTCAGGAGTAAAGCTTCTCTCTTTTTACTCCAGACATGAGATTTCTGAACCTGTTGCAAATTCCTTACGCAATAGAAAGTAAATAAAATTCTCTGTATAGTAGAAGTGGGATATCTGAAAACATATGTTATGTAGAAAAGGCAAAGTAAATTAAAGTTATCTTACCAAGTCTCAGACAACTTTTTCTTCCCTTTTTTTTCAGGCTAAAACTAACATATGCGTATGGTGTAATTGGCAATAGAATTTCCTTGATTGCTGGTTTTTTTAGAAACCCTGAAGAATTGTTGGACAGTTGTTAAATACAATTTGAAATCTAGAATGAGAAAAGTGCTTTGTGGCATGTTAGCACTTGCTGACCTGATTTTCTGGAAAGTTTGCATAAAGAAAATTCAGCTCATGTGAAATTTTTGTATATCAGTCACTGAGGCCATATGCTCAGCAGAATTCTGAAAATGCAATTCATAGCTAGAAGACAGGGGAAAGTTATAAATTATTGAAAAATATTTTACCATCAAATGGAAAGAAAATTCTGCTTCCACATATCCCTACTTCTGTGTGCAGTTTCTAAAAACAGTCACACTGCTGTGTGAATTTACTATACATTTTTTAACAAACCAGAAGAGAAAGCCCAAGCTGTATTATTCAAGAGACCATTTGTTTATAAAGACTGAAGAAAATTATGAAAGTGGTTATCAGGGGCTTGGTTTGGGTGTTTATAGGTTTGGCATAAAGACTCAGCAAATGTTTGGAGAGAAGATTAAGAAAAAATATTAAAATAAATTCCTAAATACAGACACTAAAATATCATGTATTTTGATATATAAATATTTAGAATTTCATAAAATATATAGTCAGTGTTCTGCAGCACAGTGAACTGAACTGGTTTAGATCCACAGAAATTCACTGTCCCTGAAAAGTCTGCACAGCTGTATAAATAGTTAGCACCAAACAAATGTTGTGCTTACCCTCCCCTACTCGTATGACAGTACACTGCTCCTTTACAACTTTCTTTTGGCAGACACAAGCAGTAGCAGAGAAGGCAGTAAGGCTGAAGGAAAATTTATTTCCTCTTGTACACATCAATTCTGTTTTCTATCACTCCCTTTTTTGTTCTCCCAAATGCTCCTTACCATGCACAGTCAGCTTGGTGCCATTTCCACATTTGCCCTGTATTTTCTCCGTTAGCATCACATCACAGAAATAGGAGCTACTGGCATTCTGGTCAACGTTGCTCAGTTTTAAGATGGAGAATCCCCTGAGGATGATTTTTGTTATCTGCACCTGTGGCCCACCTGTGCTGGGGCTTGACTGGAGACTCTGCTGGTTGTGGCAGTCAGGACCTTTCCTCCAGTACACCACTGGCTCCTCCTTCTCTTCGCTGGGGTACTCAAACACGCACAGCATCCACACCATGGAGTTGAGGAGCACACTGGCATCTTCAGGGTATTGCATGACTGAAAGCTGTGGCCCGCTGCTGGCTGGGGGTGTAAATAAAGCACATAGAAGTAAACAGAGGAATCTCTCCTCACCAGGGTGGTCTTGGCCAGCAGTTTTGCTACAACCTAATGAGAAGCCACAAAACCAGGTTTCCATTGTAAATGTCTTTGTATTTGTAAAATTACTTTCAAATAAAACAGGTTTGTCTGTTAAGGGGTGCATATGCATTTTTATATGGAGTAAGAGGAATTGGAAAGTCATTACTAAGAGCAGATAAAACTTTGTTTAAATATATAAGAACAAAATAAGATTTTTTTAAACATCTGGTTACTCCTGGTTTTTAATAGTCATTCTTTTTAGACTTTTTGTCATTTCATAGTATCATAGATTGATTTGGGTTGGGAGGGACTTAAAAATTCATCTGGTTCAAACCTCCTGCCATGGGCTGGGCCGCCTTCCACTAGATCAGGTTGCTCAAAGCCCCATCCAACATGGCCTTGAGTGCTTTCAGGGATGGGGCAGCCACAGTTTCTCTGGACAACCTGTTCCAGTGCTCCATCACCATCGTAGTAAAATACTCGTTTTCAATATCTGCTCTAAATCTTACCTCTTTCCATTTAGAGCTGTCACCCCTTGTCCTATCACTACATGCCATTTAAAAGGCATAATTGCTAATAAATGAATTTTCAGAAGGTGCGGGTCTTTGTTGAAAGAGATTCCTGAAAGCTAATATGAAACACCTTTAAAATAATAATAATAATAATCCAGAAAAGTTTCTGGGTCTCACTTTTCATTTGGGCAAAAGTATCTTAAAACATCAGTATAGCACATTAATAGCAATATTTCACTGCCTGTAGAAAACCAGCCTCATCTCAGTTGAATGAGGGAGAGGTAGATAATTGTGTGAAGTGAGAAAGATGGCTCATATCTGAAATATCTTTTGCATTTTAATCAGGGCATAAAAAAATTACAGTTTTTTTCTTTTAAGTTCTTTAGTTTAAGTGACTACATTTAAATGACCTATTAAAAGTTTAAGTGACTGCACTTAAATGAACTTTTAAAAGTTCTCCAAGACACAGTTTTATAAAAATTCTGAAATAATATATTGTTTAGTTCAACTAATTATAAAAAAAATATGAATCCATATTTTCTACTTTTTCATTCAGATATAATTTTAGTTTTGCCTCAGATGCACTTTTAATTTCTATCTACTCTTTTAAATATTTTAATACTTTTTTTCCCCTTATTTTTATTTTCCTTCATAAAACAGCAGTTTGAAGAGTTTAAGGACTAAAACTGAGCAAATGACATTTTCATCCTTGATTATTAAATTAGCATTCTGTTCCTCAATTAGTTAGGGTTTGGTGAATTCTGGGATAAAATAAATAAATAAATGTAAAAAAATCCCAACTTACAAGCAAAGTAAGTGAATTAAGTTGTCATAATTAATATACCAAATTGCATCATTTTCTTGGGATTGCTAATGCAGAGATTTTAAAACCTCATCCAAAACTACTGATAACAGGGCTTTCAGAATGTAGCTGAAAAGTGAATTCAAGCTCTGCTAAAAACATATTTTTAATCTTGTTTTTAATGGGAGGTTCATGTGGTTTCATTCACTGTAACTATTTCCCTGTGTACCATCAGACATCTTTGACATTGCAACATCTTAGCTTCTAATATAATTTCAGATTTAACTCCACTGGGATTATTTTTCCATTCTGAGAATTTTATTCAAATGATGAGGAATAGGATTGGTTTTGTAGAGCAGATTTTCTCAAAGCTGCCCATCTCAAAAAAATTTAAATGCTAAAACCCTCTAAGGTTGGGAGCAGTGCTTATGGTGTAATATAGCAAAGTTTGCAATAGACACTAATTTCTGATGTTTTTCCTCAAAGTTCCATTTACACCTTAAACACCACATGATGACTTTGTTTTATCTAGTGTTGTTCCAATTAGAGAAGTCAAATGTACTACAGGAATGATTCAGAGGAAACATTATTTCTCTTTGCTGAAGTGATGCTGAATGTCTAATTATCATCCTGCAGTTCAGGACACATGGACATTAGCTGCCAAGAACTATACAGTGGCAAAGAGGGCAATATTTAACCTCCTAATATATACCTTCTGGATTTACAGGAGCCCACTAGGCTACTTAATGTCCTTGTAGCATCTTCTATATATAGACTATTAAATTTCATCCAAAAACATTACTCCTAAGCTTAGTTAAAACTTGTTACTCAGCCTCACTGCCTACAGATTTATATGTTTGAGTTTGGCTAACAGATAACTTCCATGGGAATGTGCAGTTTTGATCTGAAGGCTTTGAGAGATAGAGCGAACACACTGAATGGTCAGCTGCTGCAATGACTAATCACTGTCACCATGAAAAGATGTGCCTTAATTTCTATTCTGAGCTCTGTCCTCGGCTTCTCATCACTGAAATAGCTTTATATCTCCTCTATAGCCCTTTACTACCCACACCCACTATTTTAAAGTGATACTTATACATTATATAGGATAATTTTCTGATACTATTTTTCAAAAAAAATTCCAAAATTTCTCACAACTGTTGTGATTTAAAGCTGCACTCCTTTAAAACCCCTTTATTCAGGGTTAAGAATTGAATTTCTGTTTTTTTGTCCCTCCATCTTGTTTACAGATACAAGAACATTCCTCCACAGAGTCCTACTGGGAATTCGCTGTCAACTGATTTTCTATTTGGAATGTATCTTTTCAGAGTCATTGCTTTCTTATGTGGTACAGGAATATCGCACAGTCCTTAAATAAAATAAAGGCTACAATCAAACCCTCCAGCTTTCCAGTAGATGCTGTGTAAGGATGTCTCCTCAGTGGTAACTTTCAGAGTTGTTTTGTTAAACTGATCTTCTATCACTGATTGTATACTCTAATAATAATTTGCACTTATGTCCTAAAGAGTTACCTTATTTCAATTTACATTCATTCAAAGGTACATCCCAGGGGAAAAAAAAAACCCAACTAATTGTGTTACCTCATTTTGTTATCAGCAGATAAATACATGTATTTAATTATTTTTACCAGCATTTGAATACAAGAATATCTAATTGGATATGCTTTTAATTCATCATATCTGAAACTAACCAGGTTAAATAGAGAAACAAAAGGAAGTGCAAACCAGCAAATTTCCTGTTATTAGACTGTAACTCCTCAGATAACACTCTTCTTTTATCTATAACATTTTGAAAAACAGTGACAAAAGCCCTTTAAGATACTGACTTGAATAGGAAAGAGAAAACTGATCAAAGACAAGCATAAATAAATTATTGAAGCTAGTGTGGGATTCACGTGGGCATTTAAGCAGCTATTCAGTACCAGAACAAGCGGGGTGGGGTTGTTTTTTTGTTTTGTTTTTTTTTTTTTTTCCTGAAAATTAATTTAATTATTGATATAGCAATGAAGCTGCTTCACTGTTTATCTTAGTATCTTGGTTAAATTATTTTGGTCGTGATAAAGTTTAACACGGTCTTAATAATATCTAATTGCAATACTGTTTAACTATACTACTGAGTAGAATTGCAGACTATAAATAAACAGTGGTTTATTGGCTGAATATTCAGAAAACAGAAAGGCTTACCTACAGTTGTGACTACCTAAAAAATTAAAAATTTCTATTTTAGTTGTTTGAAGTTTCTATGTTACTGGTATACAAGGCAAAAAGTAGGTAAAATCTTTCTAAAATACTAGAGAAAATTACTAATAAGCTGAAATTCTGCCATAGCCTCGAGGTTTGGCTCACCAGGATCTGTGTTCATACATACAGACAAGCTTGTGCTTGACTCTTTTTCTATTCATTAAAGATGTTGTAGAAGAAGCTGTGTCCCTTAGGAGTGATAAGTATGTGGCATAAGCACTTTCAGGAAGAGAAATCAGATCACTTTTGTACTTTGCTATGCAAGTGTAACTTGTGGCTGAGAAAACATGATGACAGATTTGAAATAAAGAAGAGTTTAAATAAGATGAAATATAAAAAAGCTCTTTTATGGCATAGAAGAGGAACTATTAAAATGCCCTTGAATAAAAAGTACTTTTACTCTCTACCATAGAAGTGATATTAATCTTTAAATATTTTATATTTTCCCTGTGCATTAAACAGCTGACAGGCAAGATTTTAAGATTTGAAACTTCCAACATGTTAGGAATGGGGAAATGGCATTATAAGCCTTAAAAAATAAATGCATAACTTTGAGATACCTAAGGATCAGGGGATCAGTGCATAGATCTATTTCAGGACCATCTCACAATGATGAAAATAAGAATTGGTCTATGATGATATTGAAGACGTGCTAACATATAAATAAAATCACATTTAGATTTTCTGTCATTTCCTTGTTTGGTTTCTTATTCCAGCTTCAACTGTAATTCTAGGAAATTTAGAAATTTGAGTCAGATTACCTGAAAAGTATAGTTTTAATTTGCTGCTGAAAGAAGGATTAGATATAGACTGATAAAAAATTTCAATACATATTAAAAAGGCCTTAATTCCACCTGATTATTGTTCTTTCACAGGACTGGAGAAAAATATGGATGTATGCAAGGAATAGACTGTAGCCCGTCCATTATCAGCATTATTTTCCACTATGCTAAGACTTATGTGATAGTTGAGGATGTAACTGAGTGACTGCCTCACTGCTCTGTGGTTGCAGTCTGGAGGAGTGGCACAGTTATGTAGTGGCTAAATGAAAAAGACATACATAATTTGTTTTGATAACAGAATCACCAAGAGATGAGAAAATAAATGCTGTGCTAATTTTCAACTGATGCAGTGAAAAAGGATAACAAGACATGAGGAATGAGTCTGTCTCAGATAGTAATATCCTTTACCAATCCTCATTTGGAGGTATTTGTCTGTGAAAAGTAATCAAGCATTTTATGAAGTCTTTAAAAGTGGAGGTGAATGTGGCTTTATGAAATAAAACTGCCTTATAGTTTGACAACTACCCCCCAGCTACTTTACAATATGGAACAACTTAAAATAGGCATCTCCTTAGCATATCTTAAACAAATAGCATAACTTGCATTCAGTTTATTGTTTATTCATTATAGAGTCCAACAAAGCAGGCAAACACTATAAAATCTTCCTAATGGTGAAAAACAGGAGACCTCTGGAATAGCTGCTCTGGTGAGGCTGGAGACATTTTAGAAAGTTGAGGCAAAAATGACACAGATATTGTGGATCCAGACACTGTCTGATGATTGAGGATGTGATTTGTTGCTGCTGAGTGTGTAAGGCCTCAGGATTTCTCTGTGTTTTCTACTCAGGTGTACAAGGTGAGAGAGAGTTGCAGCAATAGCACAGACTGAGAGAACCCACCTAACTTCAAAGCTGCTTTATGACCAGGGACTGACTATTCTTGAAAACTTGAGAGAAACCTGCAGGTTCCTCAGTTAAAGACGAGGATGTGAGTTCCTGCTGGGTGTCTCCATAACAACACATTTTCTGTCCTAGTAAGAAATTGAAGTCACTACACAATCCTTTTCAATGAAAAACAGGAAAATACAGGAGTATAAATGAAATTCAGAAGGGAAAAGCAAATACTCTAATGTTACCCTACATTCAAACTGGGACCGGAAATGGATGAAACCACAGATGGAATATGGAAGAGCATGTGCTCTTATTTGACCAAATTTACAAGCTTATTTTAATTATTTAGCAGTTTCTAATTTTTATAGCCAAGAGAGGGTATGGCTGGTACACCAGACTATTTACCATGTGTATACATGTCTTTACTAACCACTGTGAATTAAAAATGCCCCTATTCATTTGCAATCTGCAAACCAAATTTATGCAGTGTTCCCTTCAGTAAGTTGCTCCATCCCTGGAAGTGTTTGTGGCTGAATTGGATAGAGCTCTGAGCAGCCTGGTCTAGTGAAAGATGTCACTGTCTATGGCAGGGGGTTGGAACTAGATGAACGTTAAGGTCCCTTACAGCCCAGACCATTCTGTGAGGAGCAGGTATGGATAGAGATGCCAGTAGTGCATGTGAGTCATGGATCTGCAGCTTGGAAATTAGAGTAAGTTGGTTGTGAAGTCAGCTACCCCAGGAGTGTTATGTGTTACTGATAAATTAAAAAGTAGCTACTGTTTAAACAAAGATCATCAGAAGAAAATACCTTGATTGAATTTTAAAAATAAATGTTATCCAAGTAAGAAAACTGACTGTTAATGAACATTACTGGGTGGAATATTAGCTGCTGGTTTAATCAGAATAGTTGGACATAAGGAATATGACATTTTCCACAGAGACATATGTAGAACATGTCACCAATTCATTTCTCTCTGTGGGCACATCTGCATGCTTTTCCCTCTAGATGAAGCATGCTTCCACATTCTGGAGGCTTCTTCCATATTCTCTGAGTAGGCATGGAACAAGCTTAGACTAAAACACCTTCATTTGGCTGTCTGTGTGTGTGTACAGGGTATTTGAGCAGCCACCACAGTCAGTGAAGATCCTGCCACTGCATGTAAGGGACCCTATGAGACACTTCAGCTGACCAGCTCATAGGAGTCCACAATATATTGAGATGACTTAGTCTTCCTTGGGGGTTCTTTTCTTGAATCTAGCACAGAGACATCCAAAACAGTTGTTAAATCTAACAAACCACTCAACCTGGCTAGTGGCACTAAATTCTACCAGGCTGCATGAATCAAAATATTTCTACTGAAACTGGCATAGTGGTTCAACATTCTGAACCTGGAGATACCTGAAACTCATAATTCCATAGTTTCACTAATCATATATGATCCTCTATGATTGCATGTAGAGACCCAATCCTTGATATGCATTCAGAGTATTCTCAATGTGCGTGATCAGCTCTGAACTGCATCAAAAAATCTGTGATGAACATGTTTTTCCTGATGTTTTACAGCACTTGCTTGAAAAATGAAAGCTACGGTCTTGCCTCAGCTTGCCAAGGTAAAATTCTGCATTTCACAAAGCATCAGAACACAGCACAAATCAAGCTATTATAGAGTCAAAACACCCTTCCCTTATTTGTTCTCCTTCTTTTTTCCCTTGGATCTCGTCTGCATTTAAAATGGAGATCCCCAGATCTGGAAGTGTAATTACCCTTTTAAATTGCAGAAAGTTTACTGTGACAGTCCTTGGAACAGTCTCAGTCCCATGAATGCTGCCACCACAGTGAAAACTCTGGAGCAGATACTCTTACACTTCACAGTCCTGCTGGTCAGAGAAAAGACTAAGTGAGGTCAAAGTCAATCCTTACATGAGATACAAAAGACATTTTTATCAGAACTGTCCTTTGAAACTTTGAAACAGAAAAGACAAAGCTTTTTCAGAAGTAGCTCTGTACACTGCCAAGTCAACAGGTGCTTTCTCATATCAAAAGTAAGCAACACATTTATCAAGCCTAATGTACGTGTTCTTCATCTGTTGGCAGGAAGAATAAAAATACTACGAGATCTTTCTGTTTATCGGTTTCACCTTGAGACATATTAACTCTCT
The DNA here is from genome assembly GCA_034509185.1 of Euphonia xanthogaster. NCBI lineage: Eukaryota > Metazoa > Chordata > Aves > Passeriformes > Fringillidae > Euphonia > Euphonia xanthogaster. Next base: position 94,169,082 of record JAYDZK010000001.1, on the reverse strand, counting down.
TTGGAGCAATTCCTTTGACACAATATGATAATTTTCCCCTTTCAGTTGAAAGCCATTTCATTATCTAGCGTTCCCTAAAAGTTTTAATTTTTTTTTTCAGTTGCCATTTACTTCAAAAAATACTTGAGGTGCAGGATATAAGTCTGAAATATGACTCTGTTCCTTGAAGTATTGATAGTTTTTCTAGTGCTTATGTTGGTGTTGATGGATGAAAATATAACAAGACAACCACTCTTAGAAAGACCTGTGTTTGTGCCCTTCAAAGTCCACTCACATTATGCCAATATTTAGATATTCTACCACTTGTATATCAAGCCATGGGCTTCTATCTCTACAAAAAGTATATTTCATGCATAGAAATAAAGAACGCAAAGAGGGGCAATAGAGGAAGGAAATGTTCAATTTTTAAAAAGAGGAAGAGGTCATCCTAAAGATAAATGTAAAAACCCAGATGCATTTACACATCTTTAAAACAGTGATCCCCAGTCTACAGCTCCCAGACAGAAAAAAAGACCTTTTTCCTGTAAAAGTTGTTAATGTTCTTTACAGATGCACAGATTAAATTGTCTGATAAGGATTGCTTTACTATATGAGAATAAAGGCTCCAATTCGTAACAGTATTTTTTATATTGGCAGGGTGATATATAGACGTTTATATTATAGAATCATAGAATGGTAAGGGTTGGAAGGGACCTTAGAGATCAACTAATTCCAATCCCCAGCCTGCCTTTGTCTCTTACTTCAATAACTTTTTCTAGGTTACAGTGCTGGCCACCTTTTACCTTGATCCAGCAATTAAAGATGATCTAAGAGTAAGGACCTTAAAGCTAGTATGGCTTTTTCAGCAGCCCAGCATATTTGTCCTCAGCCAGCAACAATCACAGGTGTTAACAGTGAGGCAACTAAATGGATGTTTTCTATTCCTGTGGAGAAGCCAGCAGCAATCAGAGAAACAGATGGGATAGCAAGAGTGGTAATTCAAATTCTTATACACACACATGAGATTGAACTGCAGAGTAGTTGGTTGTTACATTACACAGCAATTGTTTTATGTGTTACACTGTCAAACTGAAACAGTGAAAATGCTATGTGTTAAACCACTGATAGTGACTGGAGAGATAAAACTTGGTATTTTTCATTTGCTCTCTTAGTGTAGGTGATTTTTGTTGGTTAGGGTTTTTTTTTTCTTTTTTATTATTTTGTCTGTTTGTTTGTTTTTTTAAGGCTAGCAAAAATCCACAGGAAAATCGATGCTTTCTTTTGCTAGTCTAGTGGGATTTCCATCCCCCAAAAATCTGAATTTCCAAAACTCTGTTATGTGATGTTGGATAGTTTCAGAGTAAGCAGATAGTTTCAGAATCAGAGCTGATACAATTTTTGAACCTTTGAGGGCAGTCACACTGGGTGAATCTGGAAGGAAGAAGTAATGATGAAGTTCTACATGTCTGTTATACCTCTCTGTTCTATGAGAAGCACACATACATTTTCCACAAGCAGAAAATCACTGTCAGCATCTGGTTTTTTCCATTATGTTTCAGAAGATAAGGCAAAGATTCTTCTGATGTTTTCAAATCCTGCTTTTGAAAAGGAAGTTCGAGCATTATTGAAATTCTCTTCAATAGCATTTAATAATAGAGTTATCTATTCAATCAAAAGTAGGGTAATAGTGAAGAATGATTGAGGACATTGGAAAAGATGAATGTAGACAACCTATAATTTCTGTTTCCGTCATCTTTCCTCTCTGTTTCAATTGCATTTTGTACTTTTTATATGATCAGTATGTCCTGTTTGAGCAATCAAATGTGAGAAAAATAATGGAATTGCATATAGTTCTCTTATTCTGGTCTCTTACATCATTAGCTTTTAAATTATACTGATTTTTGAAAATGTAAACAAACCTAGTATTAATGACATGCAACTTCAATTCACATTTTCAGACAGTTCTGTCACCTATACCATATTTAGATTATGATAAGCACATTGTACTGTTTAAATTCTTTTATTTACCATGTATATTGAATTAGATCCAGAGGCTTATACTTACTGAAACATCTAATTTTTTTCTTGTTCATTTCATCACTTTAGTATTGTAGAAATGTCATTCAGAAGTCACTCAGAAGTCACTAAATATAATTAATAATTAGCTGTGGAGGGTATATGGAAACATTTTCATCATAAGCAAATAACTAAGGCACAAATTAGTACCTAATCTTTACTGAACCATTTAAACTTTTGAGTCTCAATTTACCTTTTATAAAGTGGGAGGAGTGATTTTTTTTTTTTCTATTTTCATTCTGTAGATTTCCAAGGGGTGTCAGACCAGCAACTGCATCCTCTCATTTATTTTTTCAGTGTCAGAGAGAAAAATTTTAATGTTCATGGTGTGTTGTCATTTTAGTGTTACAAAGATATCTGAAGATTATAGGTAGCCTCTGCTTGAACAAAGTTGTAAAGCTGTTCAGGTAGAAGCAGGCTAAGTCTGGCTTTTCACAAAAGACAGTTCACCAGCAGCCCCAACACTGTCACCAAGTCTTTTAGCTATGTAAAATTTCTCAGGATTTTTTTGTTTGTTGGTTTTATGTAGGCTTTTCTTTTTGTTTTTTTTTTTTAGTTATGATACTGTTTTGTTTGGGTTTTGCTGGTTTTATTTTTATGGGCTGGGAGGAGACTGTTAAATTAGCATTTATATTATATGTTGGAAGTTTAAATAAGCTAACATTTGTAATGTTTAATCTCTTAAAAGAACATTGCTGAGTGCTGCAGGAGCTCTATTTAATAAATGCCCCTTCACTTATAGCAGTAAAGAGGAAATAGTGAAAAAGTAGGTGTCCATGTTGTAAGGCAGAGCACTGAACGTAAGGGAAAAGATTGGTACTTTCATGAAGTTACAGGAGTTACAGGAAATCCTTAGTAGTTGCTATTTTAAAATCACAGTACTTTAATTTGTTGCTGTAGTGATAAATGTAACAGTTAAATTTTTGTATTTGAAACTTGAATTAAATATTCTTCTCACATGAGAAATGTGATGAATTTTAAGAACTTTTACTTTTTATAGCCAGCCACGTTAGGAGCCAAGTTTTCTGCAGCAGGGGCAGTAGCTGAAGGATTTGTTCATTCCCGTTCTGCCTCCATTTGCTGAACCATAAGTGTTGTTAAACAGCAGCCATTGGCCCTCGTGACACATCAGTAATGTCACTCTCAGGTGACATCCCTAAATGATGGCAGATGGTATCTAACCCACCTGTCAGATCCTAATAACCAGAGGTCAGATCAGCATTAGTACAAGCTTGTTGACATAAAACAAAGCTCATTTAGCTCAATTGTTAGTTCAGTGTGGAAGGGTCTTTTAATGAAAATATAAAATCATAAATAACAAGTGATTCACCAAATTACTTTCTGTTTGGTTTATTCATTTAGAAGTCAATTTGCAGATACTTTTCATAATAGTTTTCTTCAAGTATATGACTAAAAATCTTTATCGGCAGAATGATAACCACTACAGGTAGTCACTATTGATTTCTAGTGAAATAGTATAAGCCCCAGCATCATTTTATGGGAGGCATTTTAAAGTGTCAAGGAGGCACTATGATTTTCATATTAAAAAAAATGGTTCAGAGGCATAGCGAATACAGATGGATTTATTGACTTCTGAATGACAAAATCTTGAACATTTTTCCTGCCACATGATCGTATTCTGTAGTGTTAAAAGGTGTTTGTTGCCCGAGACTCCTTAATTTTAGAATTCATTGCAGATGCATGTATTCTGCAAAAGTAGAAGCTTAATTAAAGTGCAAAAAATTCATCTATGTGATAAATTCCTACTTTACTTTTCTGATCTTGTCTTTAGAAAGGGTATTTGTCTATGGAGGTGAAGGTAAAGGAAGTAGAAGATGAGGAAGAGACAGAGGGAGACAGAGAGAGAGAGGAAGAGGGAGCAGACATAGAGAGAAGAAGGAAAGAAAAGAAAAAAGTTAGAAGAGGAGAAATAGAAGGAAAGTAAAGTGAGGGGATTGTAAAGTGTGTTGGGAGGATGGAGGGTGATGGGAAATTTTGAAATTACCAGAGCCCACTGCTGAAGAAAGAAGTAGCAAATTGAGTATTAAATGTCTATGCCATGTGTCTGTGCAGTGTAATAAGGGTAAGCTTAATGTTTTAAAGTGTCTTTTTATGTTTTCCATCTTTCTCTGCAGTAATAAAAAACTGGAAAAGCATTAACAAATTTTTCAAATACAGTTAGGTATGCAGTCTTATTTTTCATTAGAGATCTATCTGGCTTTTAGAATTTGGCTTTCAAAGAAAGGCAGGGTCAATTGGTCAGAATTTGGCACATCTTAAGACAAGCTTCTCCTTTTCAGTGCAAGGAGTTTTATGAGGGTGACTTGCCAGAACTACACAGAAGGTGGCAAAAAGTTTCCAGAAAGCTGCCTTTTGAAGAAATGTGCACTTCCCATAATTTCAGTTCACAGCTTTACCTTCTGTCCATCACCTTTTTTGGTGTAATGTTATTGTCATTAGTTATAAATAATGTCAAGGTTTATTTGCTAATTTTATAATATTAGTCCTCTTCTTGATCATCACCACAACTGCTCTAGAATTTTCTAATGAGTCCTGTTACTGCCTTATTTAGTTGGCAGCCTGCCCCCAGCTTTGTTGTTTTATTACTGATAGCAGTTGTGATATGAGAGGTACATGGTTCCCAGTGGCAATAAGTGTAAACAGAAAGCAAATAGACCTGTCTGGGAAACCTCAAAAACAACACATCTAACCAAAGAAACCACGACATTCATGGGGCCTTACAAGAGGCAGCCTTCCTTTGATATTTTCACTAAGCTAATTTTTTTTATGGTTGGCAGGACAGGCTCTTTTAAAAAGCCAGGGAGAAGAATGGCTCTTTTCCTAAGTGGCCACATTGGTTTTGTGGCTACTTCATCATAATGAGTAACATCACAGAGGCTTTCATTGTGTCATGTGGCAGAATACTATTATAAGGGGAATCGTTATGTTTCTTAACACCTATATAATATCTGCTCTACTTTATCTATTAGCTCTTTTATCAGTGAAGATGTTCAGTTATCAGTGATAAACTGTAATATTTTACAGCCAATACCATAGCAAATTACTCTTCTGTTTCTCCTTTTTAGCAAGAATAGTTTCAGAAACAGGTGCTCTCTAAGATTTGCACATCGTTGTACCTCTGCTCATAATTTGCATAATGGAGCTCTCCTGTGAGGTTGCTGTTTGCTCTGCAAGGCACTTCAGGGTAAGATTCTGATTGTGGAGGAACTACAGAAACTACAGAGAGATATTATTGGTGTATTTTAATGTCAGGTGGAATCAGTGTGTGTGGCTTTTTGTGTCTCCACAGAGATCTGTCCCAGGACTCAACAAGTTTCCTGCTCAGTGCTGGACCTTACCCTGCACTCAAGTTTAGTGTGGTAATCCTGACTTGTTTCAGAAACATCAACAAAACTGAATGCTCACTCCCAGGGACAATAAAACCCTGGCTGGGTTATTGATACCCACTTCTATGTCCGGAGGATGTCTTACCTCATTATTTAGTTTTGAGGGATGATTTCACTGTTTTGTCACCTCTCACTTTCTGTGTAGCTGAAAGCCAGCCTCGGTCCTGCAGATGACCTCAGTTCAGGACTGAGAATAAAATAGGTTAATGTCAGGAAAGGAGATGCTTCCCAGGAAGTTCTGGATATGTACCCCAAGGCATGCATATTGCTTACTATGCCAGAGCAGGTAAGCAGCAGGGCCTCATTGAAAAAAAAACAACAAAACAAAACCAGGAATAAAGGATTATAAGCACTTAGAACAGGAAACTAACTCTTGCTGCAAGATTACCAGAAGTTTTAAACAGAGGGAGGAAAACTGACACCTCTAATTGCGTTATGAATTGTCACGTCTGATGTTCAGATCTAGACCTAATAAGTTTGATATTTTAACGTAGCTTGGCATTTTAACTTTCCTTACAGCACTAACAAGAGAGTCTTCAGACAAAAATAATTCTCAAAATTATGGGATAGGTACTTTTGTATCTCTTTTCTGGCTACATTATACTATGATGTTTGAGCTTTCTTTCTGTGGTAAGGATGATATATTGTTGGGTCTAGAGACTTTAAGGAACTTCCTGTGATGATGCCTGGCCTGAAAAAAGATGGAGACATTTGGAGAAGCTTCAGAAATTAGATATTCCAAAGCATTTTCATTTTGACACATATATTGTCTATGTCTATTTATATATCTAGACTTGTATTTAGATGCATATATTTATATTATGGTTTAAATTTTTGTGTTTCCTACTATTGAAGGAAAATATTTATGAAGATTCAATTCTTTATTCTGACTTTATTTTGCTTGAATTGGATGTACAGTTTCTCCTTCTTTATCCACACTGAGCATAAATACCCAAATGAATGAAAAATACAGAACAGTGTGTGGAGAATTTAAAAGGTGAACCGTAAGTCCTAACTGAATGCCTAAAATACCTTGATGTTGACTGAACATTTCTACATATTTTAGAGGTAGAATTAATTACATTAATCTGCTTGACATTTTCTCAGTTTTATTCATGCATTTTCACTTTGAGTAAGTTGCATTAGTCTTCTTATAAATGTACTGGTTCTGAAATGCAGTGTTAGTAGAAGCTACCACCCAGGGCTCCCCCTTAATTACTTACTAACTAGAAAACTTTTTTTATCTATTTACTTAGTTACTTATTTTATTTTAAAACTTCATAGCCTTTAAATGATTGGATTTGTATTGTACTATCACCAAAAGTACCAAGTCCCCCAGCTGACAAGTGGCTAAAAGTATTGATGCAAGAGTCAAACTCCTTTTTCCAGTGGTTTGCAGTCTAGGTAATACAGTGAATATATCTATTTATTTTGCTATGTCATTCCAAAAAATGGCTTGGCTATTAAGCACTATGATTTTCAGACCATTTTTTCAGTTCTTTCATTCTTTCCATTTATCATAATATATAGTGACATAATTAGTTTAATAAAATACTGTATATATAAGAAAAATATGAGGCTTCAGACATGTGGTTTCTATAAAAAAGCTTGTTAATTTTGCTGGCTGTACCAGTATGGCTTTGACATATACCTGAACACAAGGTAACTGTTATTTTTGTCTTAGCTGCTTCAGTTAAGCAAATGCAAAACTATTACATGTGCATCAATTTTGTCCCCCAATTAAACAAAATATTGTCTTTAACAATATTTTCCCCCACAGCTTCATTCTGTCTACCAAGTGTGATGTCCTGTTTATGCATGTATAGGGCTGAGCATCTGTTTCTATGGGGAAGTTCCATTAGACCATAATAATCTCCAGTTAATTGCACAGCAAATATTTATTTCTCAGACATCAAATTAATGAAACAAGTTCAGTGAAAGACCACATCAGCTTGGCAAACAGCACCTATCAAGCTATATAAGCCTCTAAAGGCATTCTTGGCAGAAATCCTGTATCTTGAAGAATTGTGTACCCTTGGGAATACTGTCATCATTTAATTACTCGATGATAATGGTGTTGCAGGTTTGTTTATTGTTGTTTTGTTTTTCACCTATAAGAACTATAAGAAAAAATTTGTTTTCTGTGTTTATTAATGTGCCGTGCCATGGCTACCAGAGTTTAACTGAAGAATGATCATTTTCAATCTTCTAAACCCCCCATTTAATCTTAATATTCAATAAGATTAATATTACATTAGTATTCAATATTCCTAGAGCACGTACTCCTCTTCTTATATAAATGTGAAATGAGCTTTAATAACCAGCTTCCAAATCCTCTACTTTGATTACTCTATAATAATGACAATCTCTTGTCTAAGAACAACGTGGATGTTTTTCATGGGTCTGCAAGAATGATAGTTTCACATCCCACACATTCTGTATTCCCTTCTCACCAGTGCTAATATTCCCTGTGCTGTGTCCTGTGAAAAGGAAATGACATTATATGCAATTTGTAGCAACAAAGGACAATGATGCATGAAGTCATAAAATCTTTTTAAGCACAAGAAGCAGGAAGCCTAAATTTTTCTCTGACTATTAAAGTTCATTTCGATGCTCTAAAATTTATACCATTTTCTTAACATTAATTTCTGAGAATCTCATAAATATTTATTTTTGCTTGCACAAGCTTTGTTTTTTATGCAATCTACTTCTGAAGCTGACGAAAAATTAGGTGCATGGAGTTTGTATGACATATAAAAATTCATAATCTGTCCGTAGATATTCAACTCAAATAACTAGGAATTAATTAAAGTTTTAATTAGCATAATTTAATATTGATTACCTGGAGTGACTAGTCCTGTTTATTGAAACATGGAGGAAAACAACAACACATTGCTGCTTTGATTTCTTTTCTCCCTTTATGCCTTCATCCAAAGGCGATTTGCTTGCTATTTATTGCGTGACGCACACATAGAACTCTGTCCATGAAGGTGGAAAACTTCCTGGCTGTACATAAAAAGGTCACCACTTTCACTAAGAGATATGGTCATTATAAATCAGGCAAAACACTCTTGGAAATGCAAAATTCTTTGAATCTTTAAATAAAATCTGCATTTTGTCTGAAATGTGAATAAGAAATGTCTTCTGAAAATAGATGAATTATAATTTTCAAGTCTTGTAATGTGGAAAGATCTTCATAAGTTAGGACTTCATATCTCTTGTCCATGGGTTAGACAGCTTGTTTAGAAATGAGAACTAGCCACAAGGAATTTCTAAATAACATTAAAAATCTTGTTTCTTATTGTTGCATCAAATTTTCAGGAAGAAATACTCTTCATTTCATCCCAAAACATTTTTTTTCACTGAAAAATTTCATTGATAGAATAGATTTTTCAAAGCATTTAAAAATAAAACCTTCCAAAACCTTCCTGTATTTTAAAGTATATATATATATATATGTATGTATGTATGTACTTACTTTATATAAATTTTTTGCTGTTTAAATCGTAGAGATGTAATGTGAAGCAGTCAATTTTAAAGGTGCTGATTCCAGTGGGAATTATCCTTGAATATGTTATCAGTCATCAAATCGCCATGTGCTTTGGTAATGATTCATTTTAGGGGAACACACCAAGCAGAATAAAACCAAATAAAATTTTCTACGTCTCTAAAAAAACCACCAAAAACCCAACAACAAAAACGACTCTGAAATATTACAGGTCCATGTTCTCTTTCCCAATTTTACCTTGAAATAAGTGACAGAAATACACAGTCCAAAATAGAGTACCCTGTAGCATATGGAACAATCTGTATCTAAAATAGCCTTTCTGTGATGTATGTATTACTGCAGAATGTGATAAATGTGGTGTGGAATTTTTACCTGGTTTCCTTTTGGGATGCCTTGCTTTGCTTTTGCTAAGGATGAAAGTGACTGTCCCAAACTCTTATGGAGTTAAATCTTAATATCACATGATTGAATATAGGTAAGGAACAAAGATGTAGCATTTGAAGTCTGATAGGTAAGGAACAAAGAGGTAGCATTTGAAGTCTGATAGGTAAGGAACAAAGATGCAGCATTTCAAGTTTGATAGCAATCAGTAAGTGCAAAGACAAAATAGATATCATGCCTCAGTGAAGAAAAAGATATTCTTGAAAACCTCCCCACTTCTCTGTCTCCCTCCTTTCCACTCACACGTATTACCTGTGCTCTCTGATGTTATGGGGAAATATTCATGAGATGATGTACTGGTCTAAATCAGATCTGTGAAAACAAAAAATGAACAAGCAAACAAACAAACAAAAAGCCCCAGCACATGAAATAAAAGTAATCTGTCAAGTCAACTTAAAGTGAATCAGAATATCTGCATTGTGAGAAGCTTGCCAGTGGCATAACACAACCCCGTAGACTGCTCATTAGTAGCAATAGAGAACCACTGTTTGTCTCCTTTGTGTACTTTAGAAACTATTATGCTGTAATCTTGAAAGCAGAAAATTCTCAACTGGCTAAAACTCTGTGATATCAAACATTGCAATAAAACTGTGTATTTGCTAGAGTGCATGAATAAAGAAGATCAGAGGCTGCAGAGGGAGAAAGAGATAGGGAAAAGAGGAGGAGAGAGAAAAAAGAAAAAATGATCAATTTTCCAGTCGGAAGGGGATGGAGAGATTTAGTACAGGAAATTATTGCACAGTCACCGGTTCTGATTAAAACCTGCTCAGCTTGCACTCACTGCTTCTTCTTTGGTTGCAAATACTGAGATTTTTGGGTGGCACTGAAACTTCTGTCCAGGACTCCAGGCTGTGAGTAAAATCAATGAATGGAAAGAGAGTGGAAAGCAAGCAGTGGACTTTGGAGTAGCTCCAGTGAGAACTCCCTCCAGACTTTTTCTCTTTGGCTTGTTATCTTCCTAAATGACACCACTCAGTGGTCTTTTTGAATTACTGGAATAGATCTTTGCTTTCTTCTGCTGAGTGGAAGAACAGATAATTTACCTGATAGCATCAGTCCTTGCTGTCTTAGTGTACCAACAGAGATCTCACAAATAATTTTGTAAAGTCCAACATCTTTTCATAGTTTTTAGTTTGAAGTGGTCCTTATCTAGTGCCAGTTAGCAGAGCTAAATCCTTCACTGACCAAACACCATTGAAGAACAAGAACAATGAAATATTTGCCAAGTTTTTTATTGAAAAACTATTTCCAAATTAACACAATTCTTAAGTCCCCTGGCAATTCCATTTTAGTCCCTGAAAGAGGTTTTTCCCTTGTTTTTCAGTTTGCCTTACAAAATACATCTCAATTTTAAGACTTCAATTCAGTAGGGAAGTGAATATAGAAATTTTGTCACTTCATTGTTTTGTCTCAGTTATTCTCAGTCACACAATGTCTTAAATTCAAATGAAGATCTCCTACAATTAGTTTCCTCCTTATCTCTTTATTAAAAGAAATACAACCATGCAGCATGCTTGTTGAACACATTTCTATTGTTCAAATGACACAAAGAAAAATACAGTTATTATTCTTATTTCTTAGACACGTACAAAACCTGAACTGAAACACCTTCCTACTCAGAGGCACAGGATATTTTATTTTCTGCTATAAGGTATGTACTGAATGCAAATTTTTTAAGTTCACTTAAAAATAACTTTGCATGGTATGGAAGAGCACTTTTGTCAGAAGACTTTAAGAAAACTGACAGGTTTCTCCCTGACTTAGTCAGTAGAAGTATTTTCTCTGCTTTCGACAAGACTAGGACTTAAGCCTTAATTTCCTGTCAGATTTTATATGTATAAATTTGTAGTATTTAGGAAATGGTAAAGACCTCTTTGAAATCAATCTAACAAAGTTCTTAACTTAGTGAAACTGAAATCTTCTGAAACTTTGCATTCTCTCTCTTTTTGTATATTGTTTTGTTGGGTGGTTTTTGTTTTGTTTTGGATTTTTTTCCTTAATTTAAAAATATTAGCACCTCAGTTTCTCTATATGCTAGATGAGTAACTGCTGAGAATGAGCAGTTATATCTTATAAGCCTCTTTAGTTCTCAAACTGAAGTAAGTTCAGCAAATGTGAGGTCTTCCTGCACTTTTCTATCATCATGCATTTAAGCTTTCTTTTGTTCTTTTCAAGTATGTTGGAGTTAAAAGCTGTGTTCTGAATTTGACAGCTGGAATGCAAAATATAAGGAGTAAAAAAGAAAAGTAACACAGGATTAAAAGCAACAACAACAAAAAATACAAATAAAACAAAACAAAAGAAAATTAATTGAAGGCACAGAAATATTTTAGGAAACATAAACTTTACTCCTAAGTCAGATACAATTTACAGATATAACAGGAAATAGTTCTTTGTCTTTTCTCAAAGTTACTAAAGGTCTACATTAATTTTGACCTAGTAAGGGAAACTTGGATATGTAATTTTCTCTTCTCTGTCCATTACCTCCATTTTGAGTATGATAATATGTCTTGCAACTGAATGATACAGTCAAGAATTTCTCTGTATTACATCATATATTCTCATTTGTTTAGAAAATTTAAAAAATATTAAATTAATAATATAATCCCTCATGTAGTTTTTCTATTAATATTTCCTTTGTGTTCATTGAAACTTAGTTTATTCTGTGTGTTTGTGTTTATCTGATGAGATCATGATGCTGAAAATCAGAGAACTAATGACTTAAACTAGTCATTTAAAACTTAAACAGAGAACTAGTGACGTAAAAGGAGAGCTGCCTCCCAAAGAAAGGTCTGAGTAGTGCTGTGACTTACTCACTGAACTGAATTTTGTCTTAACTGAAAATACCGCTAGGAATTACCACCTTTTTTAAAAAAAGTGTTAATCAATTTGTTTGTTCACATGTAATGAACATGCCTTGGGCCCAAAGATGATAAAGACATCATGTGTGTGTCCAGGAAGTTTGCAGGAACAGCAGCTCCGAAATGCCACATCAAAATATAAGTTTCACATCAACAGTGTTATCTTTTACTGCCACACCCACAGCTCTTCCTGTTCACATTCTCACACTTGCATCCAGGGAAACCAGGAAATAACAATTATTTTCTACCTATCCAGAATATCAGCTTATGACACAAATGTTGTTTTATCAAGTAGACAGTTCTCAATGACATTAATAAGGGAATGAGTCCTGAACTGTTGGTCCCCTTACAGCACAGATATGGAATAGATTTTTTTAGAGTGAATGATCCCCTCTGGAGTATTTTTTGCTTAGTATAAAAACAGGAGTCCCAGTGTTAAAAAAAAAAAAAAATAGACTGCAAAGAGATTTCTAAACTTTGGGTGTTTGGTATTTGAATTTGTTTAAATTAAGATTTGATGACCCATGCACTCACGGACTTGTGATTTCAAGGTGTTTGCTTATCTTTCCCTCTTGTGTTGTGGTTGTATAAGTTGGACTGCTCTGCTTCCCCCTCCATTGTAATGGTTCTGCCCTGGTTCTCCCCTCCCTCCCTTGCGTTGTTAATTACCCTAACTCCTCCCTAGTTACCATAGAAATCAATGTATCTTATCCTGAGTCCCTCCCTGGTACCCTGTCCATCATTTGATGATCCCACCCTTCCCTCTAGAAGCTTCCAGCCAGAGCGTTGAGTGATTGGTTCAGGGGCCGAGGCCCCTCCCTGAGGTTATTCCCGTTGGTGCATTCCTGAAGTCAATCTTTTGTACCTCACTCCTCTCTGCAATCCTATTCACTCAGAGACCGACTCCTCCGCCATTTCCTTCCCTCTTTATAAACCTTTGTAACACCTTCAACTTTGTTTTCGGCTGATGGTTCCCCTGGAGGTGTTGTCTCCCTGCCAGGATTCAATAAACCCAGATTCACGCCAGCTGGAGTCTGCTCTCATTACTTCTGCTGGTTGTTGATGCAAGCCACGTCTCGAGACGAGGCGATTGCCTTAGAGGCTGTCCGAACCTAGGGAAATCGGGAGTGTCCCACCTATGATACTAGCAGTGCTGGTCGGCTAGCCGGGACGTCCAGAAGGGACAATCCTTCTCAGCCCCAGCATCATTTCCCTCTTGACAGAATTCATTTATAGTGGTACCTATATTTCCGTGGTGTAGAGGGAAGAAGGATACCCGTATTTTATTACCCATGTGATAGTTGGATAAAACATGGACCAGAAAAGATAACTTTAAATCCTTTATTTCAGCTGGTGCAAAATCTTTTAAATTTAGCAAAAAGCATTTTTTAAGTATAGAAAGCATGAAAAATACATTGCAGTTACTATTATAGTAGCAGTCTGTTTGGGTTTCATTGTTCAAGTTTTTCAGTGAGCTGAGATCAAAGCTTTTAATACCATGCAGAAAGATGTTGTGAGTTAGATTAGAATCCAGTCAGATGCGGTGTCCTATAAGGAGAGTTAAACCACAGAATTACCTGGATTGGTAGGTATCAGAATATGAGAAGCAACATTATTATTTCTTATTATAAAAGTTGGAGAAATATTAACAGTTGAAAAAAATAAGTCTCCCTATAATAATTTTAAAATTGAGACTACTTTTGTGCAGAAAATTAAAAAATACTGGAAGAATTATGCCAGTTTGCACCTAAAACTGGAAAAGACAAAGGTAAACAAAAAATGTTCCTTTACACATTCTTTCTTAATCAAGAGAGAGGACGGTGACAAAATGAAATAGGTTTCCAAAACTTTCCTTGTTCCTGTGGCAGTCACAAAATCCATGCCAGTGTATCTGTTATGTGAAAAGATGGAACCTCCGCTTTGGTACAAATATCCAAAGTACAAGAGGCTGCTAGTTTTGAAATGTCCAATTTTACATTTTCCAGAACTCTTTTATCTCAGCCTTATCTTCCAGGAACCCACTTAATGGAGGCTTTGTAGGAAAAAGTACAACAGAATATAGTTATTAGGTATATTTCCAGTGTCACCATTAAAGAGATGTTCTGCTAATTATTAACATCTGTCAAAGACTTTTTCTACTTGGCCATTTCTCTTCCCTGAATATTGAGTCATTCTTTCTTTTTTTTGTCTTTTTCAAACATATTCTTACCCTTGGTTTCACTATTGCACTCTTATACATATCATTTGTCTGCAATATAACCGGAAGATTGATTTTCTCTTGCATTTTTACATGCAGGAATGAATGTCTCAAATATATACAAATTATATGAATCATCTTCCATTTTGAACTACATTGTGGAATATGTATACAGAAACAAAAAAATGAAAAGAAAAAAATCTCAGAGAATGGAGACAATATACCTTTTATATTTTAGAGGGAGGATAGGTAATTCAGTGTAAGTCTGTGCAAATATAAAATATTAATCTTGTCAATTACAAGAAAGTGATATTCTGTATGCTATGAAGAGGCTTATTCTTTTAAATGTTATGTAATAATTGGTTTAGGAAACAAAACAACAAAAAAGATAAATTGGCAGAGCTACAATTAATTAATCCCTCTTTTTCTTTTCACTGCAGTAGCCCTTTGACTTTAAAAGGATTTGATTATATTTCCCCTTTCTTGCCAAAGAAAAGAATGTTTCCCAGGAACAAGCAATTCAGTTCACAAACACACAGCATGTAAGTACTCTGAATTCTTGAGAGTCCACAGGAAACACTTTTTTTGACAGAAGAAATGTAACCAACAGGAAATTAGTTTGGAAAACAGCTGTGGCTCTTAATATTTAAAGAACATTCCCACTTATTTAGGTCAAACTGAAAACGCCTGAGTTTGTACTGTTGTGGATTTGTTTCTCCCCCCTTTCCCAACCACAAAGATAGGAAGTATCTTCAGCATTACATTACAGGAAATATTTTGATAAAGGCCCTGTCTTATGTCATGTTTTGGGAAAGGAGTCCAGGAAACAGGTGAGGGACCAGGAGCATACTGGATCTCTGTGATTCCCAGCTGTTGTTCAGTGTGCTGGGCAATACTGTCAATGAAGAAACCATTAAAAAATGTGATAACTTTAGCCATAGTTGAAGACAAAGATTAAAGAATCTGGTTTTGTGTTCTTAGTATTGTCTCAAAGATTTACTTGTTCTTGCTGCAGCAGTCATTTGAGGTATATTGCGCTATCCATGTACACTCCCTGGAGACATCCACATTGCCATTAGTGGGATGAAGACATCCTTAACTGCACCCTTGACTACATGAGTTGAGTGCCAGACAGGTGGTTTGTTTGTCACCTTTTTTCCACATAATACTCTGGAGCCTTCATGCCAATAGCTGATAAACACTATGTGATGATAAATACTAGTTTTAAATTCAGAGGTGCTTCTTTTGTCAGAAAATTTGTAAACAGTGCTAAGCATTGGTGAAAACAAAATGTTCCAAGAAAATTCTATTTGAAAAGTATACCGAACAAGTTATTTGTTAAATAATATGTTTTTGATTTATTTAACAGTCCTCTAAAGGCAGTATTGGAGAAGTTTTCCAAAATATCTGTACTTTCTTTAGAAAACTATAAAGTTTGCTACGAATTTTTATTTCATTTTCTCTTCTTTCATTTCATTTTATTTAATTTTATTTTTAAGTAAACAGCTTTGTGTTTGTCTGGTTTTTCTAGCTGATGAACATTGCATCTGGTGGTGAGATCACAGATTTTGCACATTACTATCCATTAACTACATGCAAGAACTGATTCTTACTCTATTTCTTCTTATTTTGGTATTTTCCCCATTGGTACATTTTATCAAGATTTTTTTTGGTCACAATTGCTAGCATGTGGTCATCAGGGATATCACAGTAAGATTTACATTCCTTTCTTGTTCAAATTAAGAGTAAAATACTTATCTCTAATCCTAAAATTTAAATGCACATTATGCACACAGCCAAAACTATTGTATCAGAGAATGCAACTTCCATTTAAATAGAAGTTCCTTAAGAGGAATTAGAACTTGGAAAAGGAAGTAAGAGAGGGTATTTATGCTATGTTGTTGCTTGTATGATACCATATTTAAATATTGATTTGACATTTGACCAGTGGAGTAGATTGCATGAAATGAATATTTAATTTCTCTCCACAGAGTAAGGGGCGAACTAATTGTCCTAGAAAGCAGCATACTGAAAATGATGTGTTTAGAACCATCTGGCCAATATGGAAACTTATGATTCTGCACTAGAAATCATAGCTCTTTGTGATTACCTTTCTCAGAGTTGCTTCTCCATCCACGGACAGAATTGTTTCCTGAGGAAAATTACCCAGAAGCATTTCTGGAAAATGGATTAGAACTGGTCTTCATTTTCTCAGCAAAACTCATGAGTGTCTTAGAGAACGTCCTAGTCTTAGAACATGCTCTCTTTCTGGTCTTTTAGGACGCAGACTGCACTGAATGTTCAGAAGCTGGCATCAACCTGTCTTTCCTACTTTTGAAATCATTAGATAGCTAGTGGGGCATGCAAGGAAAGCTGTGCCAATATGTTCTCCTATTGGGAAAAGCATTTGTTGAACAAACAGGTTTGAGACCTGTTGGGATACATTCAGCATGGAGACAGCAAGTGCACAGACAGCCATTTTGCCTAGCCAGCTATCCAACCACAGCCACAATTTCCTCCTCTGTCTCCTGAAAGCTGCTTTCAACATGACATCTCTTTATGGAGTGTAGGAGTAAAGAAGCACTAAGTATTAATAGTTATACATGAGATGTAGGGACTGCTCATAATTTCTTTCCTTCATATATGACTTCAATGATAAATGACCATGGGTAGGAGAAATACCTGTAAGTCAGAAGTAAAAAAAACAAAAAACAAAACAAACAGATTTTGAAGTTTAGAATTTACTAATTGAAATAAATCGTGCAGGAGATCTCTCTCATTTTTAATGCCTTTATTAAAAGTGATCAGCTCAGGTGGGAAGGCCTGACAGGTCTGTGGTTATGCTGCCGCTGCTCTCAGAAAGGTGTCAGAAGAGAAAGAGAGTACAGCTTTGTCCACTGGTCGGCAGAGCTGGAGGTTCCATTCTCAGGAGAGCACCAAAGATACCCCTCATCATGGTTTTGGTTTGGCTTTCAGGGTCCTGGCTCTGGGTTATGGTCTCTGTGGCTACGGCGAGGGGCAAAAAAGGGTCTCAGCATCTCTCCAGGCTCTGGACTTTGTTCCTCATGTCCAGACATCACTTTGATCTCTTAATTCTCTGTTGGCTTGTTGTTTTGGGAGTCTTTTTGGTAACTTTGGTGGGGTGGCTTTCCCCGTTGCATGCTGGCTCCGAGGTCATTTGCATGCCCTCTGATGTCCCCTCCTTTCACTGTCCAGGAGGGCCATCCACCTGGCTTCGGGCAGGGTGGTACTGACAAAAAGGGGAATTCTCAACAATAGGGAGCTAAGGACCGACTCTTAACAGGTTACAACATGAAGTTAACAAAGAACTCTGCCAGCAACCAGCTCAACTTGTAACTCTGCTACCTTTTAAAAAATTGGGTAACCCTTTTTTTACTCATAACTTTGATGGTACTGTTGATGAAACAGAAACACAGCAGCATCTAATTTACTTGGCCTTTTTCATCATCATCGAATGTCCTGAGTTGGAAGGGACCCACAAGGATCATTACATTCCAGCTCCTGGCCCTGCACAAGGCAAGCCCAAGGACCATCCCAGGTGACTGAAAGTAGAAAAGAAGTAAAATTTATTACTATTATTATTATTATTATTATTATTATTATTATTATTATTACTATTATTATTATTGCTGTTGTTTTTGTTTTGTTGTTGTTGTTACTGTTATTATTATTATTGTTGTTGTTGTCTTATTAATATCTGTGTTTTACAGACCGACTTCGGCAAAATGGCTTCCCCAAAATGACATCATACCCAAGAAATAAGGTGGATGAAATTGCTTTTATTTCATTTTTATTCTGATATTTCTTATAGTACAGGTGACAGAAATTTTAAAACTCCTGAGTCCCTGAGGGCACCAGCAGCCCTCCAAGGCTCTCCCTGCCCTGCCCAGGTCCAGGAGCCTCATCAGCTCCAGCCTGGAGGTGGCATGGCAGGGCCGGTCCCCAGCTCCCCACAGCCCTGCCCGGGCCTGCCATGGCCCCGCTGAGCCGGGCACAGCTCCCCACAGCCCGGCCCTGCCACGGCCCCGCCACGGCCCCGCTGAGCCGGGCACAGCTCCCCACAGCCCGGCCCTGCCATGGCCCCGCTGAGCCGGGCACAGCTCCCCACAGCCCTGC
>JAYDZK010000001.1:94114585-94150464 GCA_034509185.1 Euphonia xanthogaster | reverse complement strand
CCGCTGAGCCGGGCACAGCTCCCCACAGCCCGGCCCTGCCATGGCCCCTCTGAGCCGGGCACAGCTCCCCACAGCCCTGCCCGGCCCTGCCGTGGCCCCGCTGAGCCGGGCACAGCTCCCCACAGCCCGGCCCTGCCATGGCCCCTCTGAGCCGGGCACAGCTCCCCACAGCCCGGCCCGGCCGGGCACACCCCTGGCACACATCCCACCCCTCTCCCCGATAGCTGGGGCTGGGGCTATCCCAGTGCCCCACGGCTGCCCTGCTTTTGGCCGGGAAAAGATGGGCCCTGACTGTCAGGACATGCCATCTCCCACCATGGGCAGACAAGGTGTCCTGACAAGAGCTTAGAGCATTTTTTAAACTGAATTTCTCTTGACAAGTCTTCTATCACTTTATCCTCTAAGATAGACAATGTTCCTTAAAGACTCATTGCACAGTGTCTAAGGACACTTTCAGGTTGCTTTTCACCATCTACAGAGAGGCAAGTATTGTCTAGATGTATACAGCATCTCAGTGACCAATTCCATTCCTTTTGTATAATTTCAAAGGGAATTAAAATGCTTTTTTCTATTTTCCTGAATTCTTCATACCTGTACGTCACAGCAGTAAGATTCTGCCAGATGATGATTCACTAATTATTCTGCTTCGGAGACTCATTTTAGCATTGGATAATGATTTTCCAGACAGAAAATCCATCAAATAATCTATTCTGTTTGGTTAATATATTAAATATATCACAACTGTTACTCTGAGTGTCATTTTTGAAAAATTATTTCCAAGTGAAGCTGTGGTGGTTAAAAATTATGCTGGAAGGGTGGCACGAAGGTCCTGGTGCACTGAAGGACCACTGCCAGAGCATATCTTGTTTTTCCATTTGTCCAGCCCTGCCAGGGATGATTTACAGATATTTATGCTCAAGGCACAGAAGAAACAGAAAATGAAAAACAAATAATGGGTTGAGGTATTGACAGGGGGTAGTGAGGTTGGTTTTTGTTTTCCCACTGAATCTGTAGACTGCAAAACAAGTCAATGTGAGGTAATATGAGGCAGAAATCTGATAAATGGGTGTAGTCTTCTTCCAGCAGATCAATCTCTTTCAATTTCACTTCCCTTTCCATCAGAGATTTAAAAGCTAAAAAGCATTACTGTGAAACACAAACCCAAGGTTAGATAGAGTCAGTTAGGAAAGCATTCTTCCTTTCCAGAGAAAGGGGAACAACAGGAGTGAAAAGGCACTGGGATAGATATCTGCCTTTGAATGGGTAATTTGACAAAAAAAAAAAAAAAAGAAAAAAAGCTCATTGCATACCTCCTGTGAAAACAAGGAAGGAGATATTTCTTTCCAAAGGAAAGATGAATAGCATTCTGATAATAATGAATATATAATTAGTTAATTAGTAGAAAACACCAAAGACAAGAACTTTATGATTCATCTTATCTAGTAGTCCTGAGGCAATTCAGTTGTTAATACAGAGATAGTTTTTGTTTCTATTATGATCTTAATGAACCTGAATACTTATGACAATACTGCGGTTGTTTTCAAATTTAAGGTTTCATTCTGTTCAAAAAGGTAAAACATGCTCACAAAATTATGAGAAATATAGATATTAATAATAATGCTATAACCTTACATTAGAAATTCCTCCAAGTTCTTGAAGCTGTATTTAATAATTAGCTACTGTACACTCAGTTACTACTGAAAATTATTGAAGCATTACTTTAATTTTTTATAGTTTATTAAAAAATAACATTTAGTATTTAATGAAAATCAAATTTAAAAATTAAAAAAATCTGGCTTTATAGATTTCTCATTAGAAGATAATAGCAAGGAAATGTGTTGTCATTCAGAAACGACCAGAAAGTCTTTGTGCTCTTTATCCTCTGCAGAGCCGAAAATGGACAGTAAAAAGCCATTCTTGTGCTGAATCAGGAGAGTAAAGTGTGTCTCACTAAAGTTTGTCTGCATATTTCCATGTTCTTGCCTGTCTTGGCTTCACCCAAAGGTTCTAGATGACTTGGATTTGATCGTTTAGTTAGGATCTAATGAAAGACGTTGTTTTTTGCCAATAACGAATTTCAGTTTTTAGTACATATGTGCTGCAATATCTGCAGTTCAAATCTTGTATAAAACCATGCATTTTTCCCCCCCTCATTGAAATAAGAATACAGAGTAATTAAACATGTCCCAAACCTGAAATAAGCCTCCTTCATTACAGGATAGAAATTAGAATAAAAGTGGTATGTGTAATAGTGTCCAACTGTTAATCATTTGCCATCAGGGTGCTCTGCTAGTCTGACCTGCATAGATACGTACATAATGTGTTCATACAGTCATTGACACTGCCTACCTGCTAGAATAAGAACTTAAAAATCACTCTCAAAAGTTAACGGCCATGCTCAGTTTTTTTGCTTTTTTAGCACATATATTTACCATTTGCAGAGTGGCTAACTATGACATTTATGTTTTGAATGTTACTCACTGAAGGCTTTCAAACACATAATTGTATCTGTTTTATCATTGTTTTATAATTTGCTGCCTATAACCCATCAGTCCTTCCCAGTGCCATATATTATTTCTACAGAATCCATCTTCATATTAAGATTTTTACACAAAAGCATGTTCAGCAGTCCTCTCATTTGACATATACAGCTGCATGCAAAATTATGGGTATCAATTTAGTAAAAAGAATACAATTTCTGTGTGCAATTTGCAAATTACCATAATTCATAATTTCTCACATTGTCATCTTTACAATGTTTGGGTTTGCTGGGGCTCTTTTACATTCACTCTTCTGCTTCTTGTCTGCATAAATTATGTTTGTGTTTGTAAACACATAGTCCTAGATGATTATGACTGCTCTGTGCTGGCCTATTGAAACGTAGCTTAATCATGAGCACATGCCCAAACGTAGGACTCAATTCCATTTTACACATACACAAAATATACTGGTGATATATAACTAAAAACAACCTTTACTCTTTGACTTTAGTTATTTGCAGAAATATTTTCTCAGAAAACCTAAGGAGTCTTGAGCATCCACTAGAATCCACCAGACCAGGTTACTCAGAGCCCCATCCAGCCTTGTCTTGGATACGTCCATGGGTAGGGGGTCCACACCCTCTGTGGACAAGCTGTTCCAGTGCCTCACCACCCTCACAGTAAGGAATTTATTCCTAATATCTAATCAAAACCTGCCCTCCCTCAGCTTAAGGCTATTCCCCCTGGTATTTTCTTTTGTATGAGGGGCCCCAGTACATCCTGTTCATTCAGAGTTTTTTTGATTTTCAGCAGTGAAGAAAAAAATTCAGATAAAACAAAACTCCATTTAACAAGCTTTGTGATGTATGTATTTACTTTTGGTGCTCATTTTAACGTGGCCTTTTTTTTTTTTTCCTTAACTTTTCTGTCATGGGATTTGTAAATCTCTTACCACAAAATGTACCTTTAAGATTAGCACTATAAAACCTGAGGATCTTAAAAGAGGTGCTCCACAATCACAGTGCAAGGAAAGTGTAAATATTGCTTTTAAGGACTACATTCATCTGATCATTAAATGTGTACCTTGAACAAGCTTCTGCATGTTGCTAAATATTGGGTATTGACTAAAGTCAAATGTTAATGAAATTAATCACTTTGGCTGACTATGATTTTGAGATGAGAGATTCCAAGCCTCTCTTAAACACATCACAGAATTAAGATACATGCCCTTGACTCCTGGAGGAATTGTATCAGTATAGCAGAGAGGATGTAAGTAAGAATAGATGGTGTGACAATGCAGGAAGGAGAAGCAGGATGAGCAGAGCTTTTGCAGGTCTCAGCATAACCATGGCCAAATGATTTCTCATGTAGAGACCTCATGTATTTTTCTTGGTCTTCTTTTGCCCTCACCTGTCACATTTGTCTCTGTTTCTGAACTGATTTGTCATTGTTGTTCTTGAGTTTACATATTTTTAGCTGAGTTTTAGTTCACTTTTTGAAGGAGTGGTGGGAAATCCAGTATGACTATGATTGTTTTTTTATGTTTGGTTTGTCATAGTCATATGAGTTTATTTAGGGTTATATGGTTGGCTTGTTCACTCTCTTTTACCTGTGTACTATTTTGTGGTGTATATCTCTTGCCTTGTTCTGTTGACTCTTACATGGTTTTTCCCTTGGTGTGGACAAATTGGATTATTCGAAGTCTTATTCCCACACAAGCTACAGTTTTGGGGGTAGTGGGCTGTCTCTTGGAAGAAGAGTGGCATAGAAAAATAAGAATAATTTACGCCAGGGTGCAAAACATACGAAGATAACTACTGGCCTATTCTTACAGAAGTTTGCCTGTTAGGTTTAAAGAAGCTTCTTTTGGCCTGCATCTCCTCCTTGTTCTCTGCAGATAATTTTCTGAGAGTGGGAGCAAATGTACTGAGTTAAAATGGAAGGGAACAGATGATGAAAAAAGTGTATGACAACCAATGTCTTTTTTCTTGAAGGTTTTGGGATTTGGAGAAGAAAAAAAGATCTTTCCATCCCATCCCACCCTCAGTTTTTTGTTAGGAAAATGATTGATCGAAAAAATTGAAAAAAAAAAAAATTACTTAATTTCCAGCCTCCTCACCTGTATACATTACAAGAAAATAAGATTTCCAAGGGGAATGACAGAGAACATTGCAATAAACAGAAATAATGTCTTTTTGTGCTGTGTGAGTAGCAAGCTTATGTACTGCTGTCTGTGAAATCTGTCTTGGATAGCTAATGGCTGGAATAACCAATTTTCTAGGCATGGAGAAATAAACCTTGTTTATGAGGCAGAGTTGATACTGCAGCTGATGGAATGGCTGTAAGCTGGAGTTCTGTGTGCATCTTGAAACAGGCTGTGTTGTTTTCATTGCCCAATGGATCAAAACAATACAGGAAGGCATGGTTCTGACTCCAAACCAGGTGAAATTAATCATTTTCCTTTCTACACAGTTTATGTAAAATGGTAGTTATGCTACCCCTTGGAGTCTCCAAGTACTCAACCAACTGGATCAGCAGTTTATTTTGATGCCGTGAAAGCTCAGGGCCCAGCCAAAAAAGTGTTTGTGGCTCTTGGTTGTGCAAAAACTGTGGCATTTATGACAGTTGAGATGGTTACATTGTGTTATTCTTACTAAAAATTTCATACACAATTCACAGATGATTTCTCTTGGGGTAAGGAGGTCTCACATTTGAAGACCTTTGAACTGTGGAAAACATAGTCATTGTGAGTTTATCTTCAGTGAGGGTTTATAGCATCTATAAATGTGCAGAATAAGGCACCCCTAAGAGGTATTAGTTTTTATTACCACTTGATACATTTTTCACCTTACTTGGCAACACTGGTTTTATGAGAAGCAGATGAATTGTAAGCATGGCATGTGCTAGAAAGAGCTTTTGGCACATAGGGTTATCAGAAGCCTTCTAAATGTTCTTAACATGTGTTGGTCCCAGAACTGGCAATTAACATTCTATAAACATACTCATTAATTGGTGGTTCTCTCCCTTGTATCATCAAGTTTCTCACTACAGGCAGAATCTCTTTTCTTTGTTCCAATGTTATGCAATGAGTCCATTTTTGCTGAGGATGTGCTTTGTGCTGTGTTCATATTCTAGCAGACATTAGACATATTCATACTCTTCAGAGATTACTCTGTCAAATCTGCTATCTGCAGTGTTTATTTAATTAAAGGAAACATTCTGATTTGCAACATGGGACACTAGATGCAATAAAAAAAAAAAAAAGACGAAACCAAAATTGTAAACCTGACTGTTTATGTCCATATTGTTCAAGGTTGCAATATTCTTGCTGTTGCCATTCTTACTTTTAAAGATATTTGGAAGTATAATGCTGAAGACTGTAAGCTTGTCCTCCTTGACAAACTGTGGTGGTTTAAGGGCACAAACACCCACAGCCTGACCAGCATTACAGAGCAATCTCTACGATTCCACTCTTGCAGCAGTCATCACTCTGCTGGAGTTGGCTATTGCTGAACTTCTACAATTGCTTCGTCTAGTTCCATTACCAACAGCTCAACTGCCAAAGTCAATGAAACCTGCAATAGTTTTTTAGTCACTTTGTCAAAACTGTCCACATTGTTGTGACTGTGCTCAGAGGTGGAGTTCCTAAACTGCCATGTAGGGAGAGCACTAAAACAACTTACAAGGTCAACTGCAGGAAGCTAAATTTATTCTATCTGCTTGCAACCCACTTTTCATACATGTATGCCTCATTTTCCTTAGTAATGGGAAAACATGGTGTGGATCTTTTCATACATAGAAAAGATTTTCATAAATAGAAAAAGCATATTTCAGATAATATTCCCTAAACAGAGGGAACAAAAAGAGCTCAAGAACTGTGAGTAATCCCAGCAGAATAGCCCAGAGACTGCTACTACCAAGGCTGAATTACCTGATTAACACTGACTGATGTGTGTATGGCAATCTCAGCTGAGCTCACCTGATGGTTTCTTTCTTCATTATTGTCACCAATGTTCACTTTCAATCCTAAACTGACTAAGCACACTAAAACATTAAGCAGAATATAATATATATTGCAATCCAAAGTATAAAGTACAGATAAAGTTGACTTGTAACATATTTTTAGAAATCATTATTTTTCTAAAAAGTTGTATCAAAAGCACACTTCTGCTGCACTGGTTGTAAAGGGTGTGTTTTCAGTTCATAAAGAATCTAATTTACTCATAAAAATTATCCTTTATTTTTGTCAAGATATCTCCTATACATGGATTTTAATATTGCTCCTCTTAAAATTTGTGTCAGAATACACTGAGAAATCAACAAAGATGAATGTAGAGTAAGAAAATGTACCTGGCCAAGGCTTATTCTTAGCATAGAATATCTAGAAATACTTTTTATTTGAGTCAAGCAGTCATCTTTCCTGCATTTTTTATAAGTATTTAAAAAGGTTTGTCCTAATTAAGACACAGCAATATTTAATTTCTCACAAACTCCTTTTAAATTGTAGTGTATTGGCTTTTTGTCTTCTGTTGTATTGCCTGATATTGCTAACATAGTGTTATCTTAAATTTTAGTATATTTTCTGTCAGATAGAAATGAGCATATGTTTCTGTTTCATTGTGTGTGTTGCCAGTCCTCTCATATGATTGTATCTCTAACAGATTTGTCAGTTTTAATCACATTGGAAATTTTCTTACACACAATTTGCACTGCAACAATAACAAATAAAAAATTGAAGAGAATCAATATTTCGTGCAAAATCATGTGCAAAACAACCCTTTCTGAATCAGTTTTCATCTGTGCACAGTTTGCAGTATTTACACAGTAAATTCTGCATTACTTTTTGTATTTATGCTTTTTGTACAATGGTTGGTTTTATCATAATGATAATGACAGTATCTTTGCGTTGGCAAGAAATAAAGATAAGCAGAAGTTTCAGGGTCAGGGAGGGGCTGCTGGAACACAAAATAATTACACAGAAAAAAATGACAGTAATTATTTTTCTGTTTTATACAAGTTTACAATCCAATGCTTCTTGACAGGGAAGTGTATACAATTCTATAATAAGGAGACTCTTGGGAAAAATTAATTGGCACTCATTACCTATACTTAGGAACTGAACCTTGGCCTCTGTCTCCTATTTATTTGACAGTTGTATCTTTCCCTTACTCACCCTTAAAGAAGTAATTAGCAGGTAATTCTTGTTTCTCCAGAACCTCTTCTACTAACACTCATCCATTCATGAGTATGCCAGCAGGTAATTCAAACCCACCTCAACCAATCTGTACAATCTCTTTCCAGCTTCCTGCCTCCACCTCCAGTTTGGTTTGCTCATTTTCCTGATTTTGAGCACTAGGAACAGCAAGTAGGCAATTTTGACAACTGTGTTTAAGGACCCCATATCCTTACAGTGCATTTTTTTCCTGCAGTCTGCAGCCTACTCAGAATTGATTTTCCTAAGGAATGGTATCAATTCTCATAAACTAAACCAGTTTTGAGATAGCTTCCAAACTGTGGAAGTAGAAAGAAAGTGAAAAATATTAATGTTTCACACACTTTGGCTTTGTAGAGCATTGCTTTGACTGAAAGGTGTAGATTCAGTTATTGAGATGGACCAAAGAACAAATAAAATATGGTAAATTTACCCCTTCTATTGAGAGCTTTTCTCTGGGAAAAAATGACATACTTTCTTGATATGCAGAAATGCTTTGGGTTGGAAACCCACTGAAGTACATATTTACATACTGTCATTGCAAAATGCACACAGATTGCTAGTGACACTTAAGGATGCTGTGTCATCATCAGATGATAATCTGATTACTTCATTAAGATAGAGTATCTGAAGTGTTAGAATAGAATATTTTCTCTTTTTAAACCATATGCTATGCAGCTTGTAGTTAAATATGCTGCAAAGCACAGAAGGCAAGCTAATGTAGACAGACAGTAATAGCTTGTCTTGGGTTTATAGTTGTTGAATTGGAAAGCATTGTTTCTCACAGAAGCTGGGGAACAGTGTGATTCCCTGAACCACTGGGCACAAATGAGCATGCTTGTAAAAGAACTGTGTTTCAAAGCAATACAGTATATAACAGAATATATGCATTCCAATGGAGAGGAACTTCATCTACTACAGTGGAAAGGGAATAATTTAATTTACGTGTCTACAAATGTATTCTTTCATCTGTGCATCAGAAGGTAAGTTCTGTCTTAGTGAAGGATTTATACTTCTGTTTCTCTCCATAATAAAAATTGGAAAGATAAATAAATTCTATTGTATAAATATATATATATATATTTTTTTAAAGGCCAGCAATACCTGATCTCTTACAGTGTGCCAGGAAAATTACTTTTTTTACAATATACTATGCTTAAACACCTGGGCTGCTTTCCAGAAGTGCCAGCAGTATTGGAATTGCACTAGAATGAACAGCTTGAAACTGAACTTGGGTTTGAACTCCAGCAAACAGAATTGCTTTGAAAAAAAGATAACTATAGGTTACTACAGAGAAGAGCAAAACAAAACTTTGTATTAGTTTCTTTTCCTTGTGTTACTGCTTTGCAGCTTCAACAAAGGTCACTTTTAATTTTCTTTCCTTTGAGAAGTGTGACTTTGGACTTTACCAAAGTTATAACTTCTTCACAGCAATACAAATAAGAGAACAAACCCCAGACCTGAGTTTTAGTCAGTAGAAGAAAATTGAGTGCAAAATGGCATGTGTTGCATATAACCCATCTGCAGTGTTTGGGTTAAAACCAATTCACTGCAGCTAATAAAGCATCAACATTCAAATGCAATATCATGAGTGCAGTATCTTACTCTGTACATCTTCAGATTACCTTGTTGTTTGCTTTGGTGATCAGGTACTTAAAAACAATTCAACTCCAAGATCATTAATTATTCTTCAGATATTATTAATGGTTTGTCTTTAATACACAGACTTATTCCTGTAACTCCTTGGCCAAGATTTACAATTTATTATAATGATAAAAATTTCAGATCTCAGAATAGTTTTTAACTGAATGTGTTCAGAAGGAGGATAACCATGCATAATCTTGAGTGATACATATATTAATTGTAAACAGGACCCTATGTAAAGTAATTATATTTTAATTCAATTTTCACTAATTTCTTTGGATTTCTACAAGTATAAATGAAAACAGAATTAAACTCTGGAGATGACCATGTCCTCTGCTTCAGTGAAATCACGTCTGAAATCAGGTCAATCCTATCAAAGTTACACTCCTTGATGTGTTGCATAATTCCACTTCCTCAGCACTTTTGTGCACCAAAACAATCCCTGCAGACTTTCCTTTCATGGGGCAGGTCATGGGGCTTATGGAAGAAAAGGATTAAATGAGCCATTTACTTACTCTAGTCAGCATAGATAGTATCAAGAAGCTGGTACTTTTGTACACATAACAATGGATTAAAAAAAAATCCACTTCAGAAGCAGATTCATCTTCATGTGCAAACTAATTCAGTATCTCTGAAAGCAGACCCATGCAACCTGCCACAACGTGATGATGTAAGAAATCTGTCAAAGTATCAAAGTATCACAGAGAAAATGATCAGGACAAAATTTTACTCTCTTTTTTTCTCAAGAGGAGGTAAAGGGAAAATGTGGCCACCCCAGAGTGTTTCTTACAAAGTAGCCAAGGAAAAACTATAAGAACCACATTTATATGTGTATTCTAGCACTCAGATTTCTTCCTCTTGGTTCAAATGAAACCTTCATTGAAGGTTTCTGCTCAAGGCTGGCTGGCGGGCATAAGCATTTAAGCTGAAGCAGACTTGTTTCAAAATTACTGCAGGGATAGGAGATAGCTTCTGAGCTCTGAATGATACAAGCGCACAGGCTTGTGTCTCAGGGTCATTCATCTCCATTTAAACACACAGACTGAATGATCATGAACAAAAGATTTGTTTTTTCTCTTTTCTGCTTGGTGAATGCCAGTGGCATTCTGGCTGAGGGAAAAAATTTAGAGTGATTTTACAGCTGGAAGAGTATTTGAGTCAAAACGGACTCATTGGCATGTCATTTAAAAACAAAGGAGAGTTTTTAACACATTAGTTAAATGGTTTTGTAAAGTTTCTAGTTGTTAATGTTGTCTGTTAAGGGTGATGGACAAATAACCTTGATTTCAATTTGATTTGCTTTTGTTTTTACATCACTTGCGGTCATTAAATAGTTGTTTTGTCTATGTTTCATTTAAGACAATGAAATTGTACATTTTACACATTGAGTGAGTTAGAATTTGGCAGGAAACTGGAGCGTAGTATCCATTTTTTTGTAGTATAAATAGTTTGATAAATAATCAGTGCTGTATTTTTTTCCCAAGTTATTCTTAGCCCTTGTTTGTCTTACATTCATGCTTTTTTGTTTCTTCTTTCAGTATGCCACAGCTGCAAAGATATTGCACTTTTTTAAGCTGTGTTTAGCTTCCTTAACAGACACATGCAGATGCCAAGAACATTAGACATAATGACTGCATCTGTTAATGTTTCTGTGTACAGAAAAAGTACATGTCTATCAATTATCATATATTTTCTGGGTAATACCAAATTGCAGTATGTACAATGCTTCATTTGCCTTGCTACTATGTAAAGAAATTTGCTTTATAAGCAAATAAAATTTTAAATTTGAAAACAAATTAAAAGGGAGACTCCAGAAGTGAAGAAAAGTTTCTCAACCACTGCTTTCCCATATAAATTTAATAAAATAAAATAAAATAAAATAAAATAAAATAATATTAATATACAATTGAATGGAGCCGCTTCATTTTCAAAGTTAAAGATGATTGGTTTTTGTCATTGACAACAACGGAATAAAGATATTACCTGAATTGGAAGAATTACTTTTGGTTAAAGGTCATTTTTAGATTTACATGCTCACTTTAAAAAAACCTTTTTCCATTTGAAAAGAAAATCATTTGCCATCATTAATGAAAATTTAGCT
The DNA here is from genome assembly GCA_034509185.1 of Euphonia xanthogaster. NCBI lineage: Eukaryota > Metazoa > Chordata > Aves > Passeriformes > Fringillidae > Euphonia > Euphonia xanthogaster. The sequence continues at coordinate 94,139,027 of JAYDZK010000001.1, read as the reverse complement.
CTGTTTTAACATATATGCTTGATATTTTTAATTTATCCTTCTAAATATGTGAAAAAAATTGATAGTGAAGTATCTACATTTTCATAAATTTTATGTAAGAGGGATATTATAGAACAACAGAATAGTTACAGCAGATACTATAGAGCCATACAACTTGGGTTGGAAGGGATCTTAAAGATTATCTTGTTCTAACCTGCCTGCCGTGAGCAGGGACACCTTCCACTAAATCAGGTTGCTCAAAGCCCTATCCACCTGGCCTTGAATACTTAATGTATAAATATCCAAGTTTATAATTGCACAAGTAACAAATTTTAGATATTACTTTTATTGTAAAAAAATATTTAAATGGAAATATTTCACACACAAAGGAGAGCAGGGGTTTTTAGTGGTGGAATAGTCTCATTATCACCAGAACCTGTGTACTAAACTCCTTTTCTTGAAACTTCCCCCCAAAAAGTAGTGCCAATAAATGTAAGTTTACTTTAATTGTACAACCTGTATCTTTGCAAAGAGCTTTCATAGTAGTGATTATTCTGCTGGCATAGTCTAATGTTAGTTATGTTCCACATCGGAGACTGACAAATGATTTCTAAAATCTTATTGTGCTTAAAATTAATATACAATTTAATGCTCATGATAACTTTTAGGGTACAGTATTGATAAAGTCAACTGTCTTTAACTGAACAGCTCTTTTTGATCTGCATTCCCCGTAAAAATTGTTGTATCTCTGTAAGGATTGCAATACTCTACTACTTGTGGCAATCATTAACATTTTCTTAAATACTTTTTAGACTATGTTGCTTTGAAGATTTGTTACACTTGTGCATTTTTTTTCCAGCATGAGGCATCTTTCCTTCTAGTGTTACAAAGCCTGGAGGGAGTGAGGGAGGACATACTCAGACAAATCCCAAACGTCCAGATGAGAAGGAGCCTTGGCAGGCAGAGAGTGCTTAAAACTATTCAATTGCCAGGCAAACAGCTTAGAAAAGCAGGAAACTTAAATGGTCTTAGAATAGGCTATAATAATAATATTATTAATAATAATAATATACTTCATAATGAATTAATCATTACAGTAGATATAGCTGTTGTAGTAGCTGAATGTTTAAATGACAGAGAAGTAGTTGCTTACTGAATCATACTGAAGATAATTGTTTTGGAAATGCACTTGTATTTACTTAAGTATTAAATAGAATCATTGCTCAATTTCAAGGAACATGTGTTTATTAAAACAAAACCAAAAAAGGAAATTACATATTATTTTTCCTGTAAAAAATAGACAATAGAGGATGGGGAAAAAAGGAGGAAAATGATCAGTCTTTGGTATATTCAAAAGGCAGTTATTAATTAGTTACATATTCAGATATAATTTTTATTGAGAGCAGTAATTAATAAATAACAATGGTTCTGTTCTTTCAAAATGTTGATTCAGGTCAAAGTTATGGATGTATGGATGCCTTTTCAAACAATAGAACATTTTCCCTCAGTCTTAAGTACATATATTCAGAATTGATTACTGTAATTTTGAGCTATCGCAGACTTCCTATATAATTTAGCTTACACAGATAACTGTAAATGCATTTAACTGTTTTAAGTAAATATTCTAAATGTATATGAAAAAATAAAGAACTTGATTCACAGTAGTGGAATATAATAATTTTCAAATTGTGCAGTCAATCAAAAAGACATAATGCTTTATCTAGATATAGAATTAATTCTATATTCTCCACATTTCCACCAGCTTTATCAAGTATAAAACAGAAAATTCAAAAGTAATGGTCTGTGAAGATGGTCTTTGAAGAATTTGACTCAGATCATACCTTAATCCAAAGGGTTCCAATACCTAAAAGTATCCATGTTCACTGGTATCATCCATGTAAGTATAGGAAATGAGAACATGTTGCAAAATTTTATTTCATTTCCTGACTCCTACTGCTGCAAAGTGCAATATGTAGGGCCCAATAGAGCAACATAAGCTAAATAGGTACAGTCTACAAATCTTGAACTTGGGAAACATTAACTTAAAACAAGAATAAATATTAAAAAAATCTTAATAAACAATTAAATACATTCTGGAAAATAGTAGTAGCAGTAGTCAGAAAAAGGTCACATAAAGATTCATAAAGCTTTAGAGTCTTCTAGAGATCAGGAAATACAACTACCCAAGATGAACTCAATGAAGTATGATTTATTTCTTGAAATTCTTCCATTCTGTTTTAGTTATTTTTGCACTTCTCAAAGCTAACAGTAAATTTTCTCTTGGATTTGCACAAGAAGCTTACATGAACATGCTTCCTGATGAAAAATCTCACTGCAGCCTTCACAAAAGTATGGAAAACAAACTCTAATAAAGAAAGGGCATTCTAAGAATTTGCCTGGCTCCGTCGTTAATTGTGCTTTCTTAGAAACTTATGGGAAATAGCCCAGGTAATGGAGAAAGAGGTAAAGAAAACCTTATAAAGAACCTGTCAAAGATCTGAGTAAGAAATTGGCCGAATTATCAGATCATGTTGAAAAAAATACATAGTTTTTATAATCCCCTGGCAGACTGCCAAAGATCAGACAGTCTTGTGTCTAATTATTCTAAAATAAATGAATAAATGTTCATTCTTGATCCAAGATTATGGAACATCATCTTTTTGAATACTTATTTCTGTTTGTCCAAATGAAATTTTTCCAAAGCAAATTATAAGGGTAGCAGTCAGCTGCAGATTTTTTTTACTAATATTTTCACTTTCCCTGTGAAATCTTGAAAACTTTTCTAAAGCTTGAAGCTTGATTTTGCATTCTCAATAGTGTGGCTATTGCTAATGTCTCTTACTCACTAGTGGTTACAAATGAAATAAGAACCACCTAAGGCTTCCACTACCTTCTAAACAGGTGGTCAGGATAGGAATACCGTTAGTGGTTGCACATTTATTGGTGAGCTGCATGAGATAGGTTCTGTTAAATCTCCTGGTCTGATAGTTACACTGCCATGGATCACTGAGCACTAGAAATGTGTACTTCAGGGGGTAAATTACAGTATCAGCTTTTCTGGTAGATACAGCACACAACCCCAAAGGAGATGAAATGGCTGCAGTGTTTGTGAAATTGTTACAAATATATCTACAATATTTTTCCATAGCAGTGGATATAAAAGTAAGAAACAAATTTAGTCCCAAAATATTAGCTGCTGCAAATGGGCTGAATACCATGGTTCAAATCTAGTTAGTAAGATGAAGTTTTCATCTTCTCTTCTTAGAGAAGATGGAAAAAATACTCAGTGGTGTGAATGTAAAAACAATTTATTGTACATTACTTGAGAAAGAGGAAATCAGTTGTTTTTTCCAAAATATGGGATTATAGTGTAGCTGGATTGACATGAAATCAAATTATAATGGCCTGATATAAGCTAGCTCTAATATTCCATTTGCTGATACTGCAGTTAATGGTGTGGAACCCCTCTGGCAGTAACACCTAAAGCAATGCCTTTTCCTCTGATGTCCAGTGGAGCTATTTGCTGAATGATATTAATCTGTTTGTTTGTTTTATGCCTTTGAAATCTGAATCTCTTCTGGGTACTCATGATTTAAGATTTTTTTTTTTAATACTAAGAAAGCCAGGGAGGTAGATGAGGCCAAGCTGGAATGCAGCCCTAAGAGACTTATCCAACTTGTGAAACTTCTTAAACACTGAAGTGCCTTTTTCCAGCAAAAGATTCCTGTTTACCTTGTTGTTTGTTTTTTTTTTTTTCTCTGTGTAAACTGATCTCTTCTAACTTTTAGGAAAAAAAAAAAAAAATATATATATATAGCATTTTGCAGGTGAAACTGCCACTGAATGAAAAAATACTGTAGAGCAAAATTGCAATCATCTGGAAGGTAGCTCTTTATCAGAAGCTGAGGCTGGTAATGTAACTTCCTTGAGATCTGAATATTTTCTGATCTGATAAATTGCACCAGGAAGCATTTATTTCAGTTTTATAACTATACATCATTAATTTTAAAAAATGCTACCTTTAGAAGAAATGCTTGGGAATTACCTAAATCATGGGCATTGGGTTTTAAAACAAAGCGTGTGCAGGTGCCTAATTCTTGAATTCTACCAGCCTCAAGATTAGAAGAATGGTACTCCTTGCCAGATACAGGCCTAGCTTTTTCTAGTTCAATTTTTTAGTAGAATCTTATCAGTGCTTAAGTGGAACCTGTGCAGGAGGCAATCTCATTAATTTCTAGTGTAGCAATACTAGAGTGGTAAGAAATGTATTCACAAGCCTCTGATATGTATGAGGTTATCATTAATCTTTGTACAATCAACTTAGCAAATATAATGCTTTCACTTTGTATACCACTCCAGTTTGAACTGGAAAATATTCCAAGGTGAAAAAAAAGTGTAAATTCTGAAACATTGTGGAAGTATATGTGTGATTTTTATATGCAATTAACTGTGAAATCTTTTCTTTGTGTTTTGCTCAATGTCATGATCCTGCCATACAGGTTTTCTTACTATCATTCATTTTTATAGACAAAATATTTCTAAGTATTACTAAATGTTGTTAAATATTACAAAAGTTTACCAGAAGAAAAAATTAAATTACAATTGAAGTGAAATCCTGTAAGTTTAAAAGTACAGAAATATTTTATTAAAATTTTAAGAAGTCTTCAATTAGAATGTTCTAGAATACTATGTGAAACAAGACTGGTAATGCAGGAATATAAATGTCTTAGCAGGTATTTCTCTGTAAATCAATAAAGTAAACACTCATGTAGAAATGGAATTTAAGTAATTGATTTTAATTTATTTTTATAGTGTTTGGTACTATCTTTCACTGTACTTTTATAAGTATCTGATAGAGGCTTCATTATCAGAACATCTGAAAATATTTTTATCTTCATGAGAATATGAAATATTTATCTATTTTAATATATGGGCAGAAGAGGAACTAATGGGTTCACTCAATAGTAATCTCAGAATTGAAATCTTTGAACTGGTAAAAATTACTGTAGATCCAGTTAAGTCAGAGTAATATTTTCTCAGAAATGCAAATTATTGCAAGTGTTACAGTTATCCTGTTCTTTCGCTAGTGCTCTTAATGCTCTTAATCTTAATGCTCTTACATTCCCTGCATGAAAATGATGGAATGACTAGACTTGAAAACCATTTCCAAGCGAATGGAAGGCATGAAGGCTATAAGGAATAGTTAGCATGGGTCAACAAAGGGGAAGCCATGCATGAACAGTCAGGTCATCCACGAAGAAATGTCTGTCTTGCTGGATGAAGGGAAAGCAGAAGATATTTTCTACCTAGACTTCAGTAAGGCTTTCAGTGCTGTCGTCCATTTGCTCTTCAGGAAGAATCTGATGAGATATGGACTGAATGAGCAGACAGTGGGGTGGACTGAAACCAGGCTGACTGGATGGGCACAGAGTGGGGTGACTGGCAGTGCAAAATGTTATTGGTACCTGAACTGGCTTTATGCACCAGGGGTCAATACTGGGTCCAATGATCTAAATGATGGGGCAGAGTTGTGCCCTCAGCAAGTATACAGATGACTAAATTAAGAGGAGTGACTGATATGCCACATTGTTGTACAGCTGTCCAGAAGAACCTCACCAAGCTGAGGAAAGGGAACTGACAGGAACTTCAGGGTTTTCAACAGGGAGTGCAGTGTCCTGTATTTGGAACAGACAAATTCCAGGCACAAGAACAGGAAAGGCAAACACATGGAAAGCAGCTTTGCAGAAAAGGATCTGAGGGTCCTCATGGACACCTCTTGAATGTGAGGCAATAACAAAGGCCACTGGTATCCTGGGCTGCATTAGGAGATATGTTACCATCAGAGCAAGGTTCTTCCTTCCCACCCAGTAGTGGTGAGGCCAGCACTAAGTACTTGTGTCGAGCTCTCGGCTCCACAGCACAAGAGGCATGTGGAGCTACTGGAGGAACTCCAGCAAAGGGTCATGTAAAGGGATGAAGGGACTAGGGCACCTCTCCTATGAGAAGAGATCTGTGACTGCTCAGCCTGGAGAAAAGACGTCTCACAGGGATGTGTGTACACGTACCTGAAGGGGGGTTGAAGGAGCACAGAGCCAGGCTCTAGCGGTGCCCAGAGGCAGGCAATAGGCTCTGGGTGGCCTTGCAGGCTGTTTAGACCAAATGAGCTACAGAAGGCCATTCCAACCTCAACATTCTCTGATTCTGTGAAGGAATCTAGGAATCTATTTTAGGAGGCTGACAGATGATATGAAACCTACTGGAGGCACATGGTCTTCTGAAATGGAAAACCAGATACCACACAATGCCTGAAGTTTTTCTCCAGTTTATTCCACTGAAAAGATTATAAAATACGTCACAGAAAAGTCATCAAAAAGATTTAATTTGCCTCTGAAATAACAATAAAACCAGCCAAAACAGTATTATTTTTTCTCTGTAGCAATTATTTATTAATTTTATTAGCAATTAATAAATATAAGTTGTGGGAAATAAATTGTACTGTTATTACTGACCCATAAGTTTCAGTAGGCATGAAAGAATATATTGATAATTCAGATCAAAAATATAACTGGCAATATTTATTTCAATATTATGTACTGCATTACAGTCTGTAAAACTAGCAAAAATCAACTACAGTATGTTTAACAAAATACAGTTTAGTGTTAAGCACTACTTTCCTTAACAGAATGACAAGGCATATTATGCATAGATGGACTGGATATAATATTGAAATATAATAAAATGTGTGGTAGCCAGAAACATCAAACTGATTTGAACCCATAAATTTTTAAAGTTATTTACCAGGCTTTTATCTAGACTAGGACAAATAATATGTTATGCAACATTTGAACCAAGCAACATAATTTGGATATTCAATCTAATTGTATTATAGATTAAAAATGACAAAGAGATTCCTAAGTCATCTGAACAATTGAAAATTAATGGGTTAAAGACCTGCTTAGTTTTAATGAAAAAAAAATTATCTTGTCAGCTGATTGCTGTCCTTGTTAAAGAAAATGAAGACAGAATCTGATGAAGAGGCAAAACCAAGTAAGACTGTGTGCATCACAGTGTAACTATATATGGAGATCACAAAATATGAAAATCATTATAGCTTTGAAATTTGTCTTTACATGCAAGTGCTTTGGATACCATCACTTCTGTCATTTGTTGGAAGTGATTTATCTCTCAATAGGCATAAAGCTAATATTTTTCTTTGCAAAATGAAGGTTAAAATGATTAATGAAAAATCTTGGTACAGCCACTGTGTAGAGGCTGATCCATTGTGTACATCAGATAACAGATTTCATAGAATCATAGAATAGTTTGGATTGTAAGGGACCTTTAAAGGCCATCTAGTCTTACCCACAGTTTGTGTCTCTTTAATTATTATCTATGCAAAGGGAAATCATAATTGTAAAAATAACATGTACAGGAATTTAAATTGTTACATTCAACTACTTTCAATAAATAATTGCTTTCCATAACTTTAATAATTTAGTAATTTCTTTTTTTCTTTTTTTGTGAAAAACCTGACACAAGACTTTTGCCTAGGAATCTGGAAGTTGTGTCTCTCTATTAGTAATTGTTTGAAGAGTAAGTGATAGTGAAATAAGAAGTCCATAGGGATTTTCATCTGAAGTGCAAAGCATTTTATGTAAGCTTAGAAGGGTGTGGTGGTGTATTCTCCCCCTGCTTCCTTGGGACCTTCTATGATCTCAGGAAATGCCATCAGGCCTTGGCCTTTGCATAATGATTTGAGCAGTAAAGTGTCCCTTGATCATATCAGGAACTCTTTCATGGCCATGGCAGAGGGCAGTACTGCCTATAGCAGGGGCTTTTTTTGCCTGGCCAAGGTGGGAAACAGGTCAGATCTGTGATCCCCATCCACCTTTGAACACCACTTACCTTAATTGTATTCCAATTGAAATAGTGATATTGTCACTGGATTTCTTAAAACTACTAACCTAGGTTGCAGTCACGACAGAAACTGACAGGTGGATGGTGCTGTGCAGGTCTGGAGTTGGACTCGATGATCCTTGTGGGTCCCTTCCCACTCAGCTAATTCTGTGACTAAAATAAATCACTTTGCAACCCCATAAAAATGGCCTCAAGCAAGGCCCTTTGAGCTCTCCTGGACCTCAGCAGGCTGTGCCAATGTCTCCCTCAGACTGGAACACCTGTCAGATCTCTGGAACTGCCAGGTTCATAATACTCACAGGACCACCACTGAAAACCAAAAATGGGGGCTGGTTGATACCCCCACTCCTCAAAAATTAACGCTCGCGTGTTGAGAAATATCAAGAAATTTCAAATTAGTATTTCGCAGTACTCAAGGGGAATTTTTTAACAGGTACCTTTGTATTATCCATATACAGACATATATCTGATTGTGTTTATGTGTGTGTATGTGTGAATTGATTGAAATACCCTATATCTAGTATAGTATAAATATTGCCATCTTGGATCTATAATTGTAGTGGCACTCATTGACTCACTCTGTTAAGTTAGTCAATGATAAGAGCTGCTAAATCCTTTGGTTACAAACTATTGAAAAAGTCAGAGACTAAGATTGGATTTGTCCATACCTGAGATCCATCACAAGTTCAGAAAACAAGGGTTTCTACAGTGAAACTCATGACTCCAATGTGAGGCTCTCCCTCACTCTTTTGCATCTCTGGTCTCTGTAAACCACTCTGGCTTGATTCCCACTCAATTTTCCTTTGTATGTTTCATCTATGTAGTGAGTAATAGAGTGAACTTTGACATTGAACTTTATTAAGTCACACATTCACAAATTTATATGAAAACTGGTTTTGTTAATACATTTGACAGTGATTCTTTTAGTGCCCTAAACCACCAATGTCTGACAAAGGGTTAGAAGCTTGAGATACAAGAAATGCTTGATTTATGTTCTAAGTCTATCTGAATGATAGACAGTCAGAGCAATAACTTTAAAAAAAAAAATTAAAAGCTAATGGTGCTTGTAAAGTTTCTTTATGTCTGTTGTGACTAGATGATACAACTACACTGTCAAAGGAAACAAAATGAATCAAAATTACTGTAAACTTAGCTGTGTGACATAGCTATGGACATTTTACTTAAATACAAATTAATCTTTATAGATATTAAAACATCTACACCAAACAATCAAATATTATCTTTGCATATATAAAATGAATGCTTCCTGCTATGAATGTATAAATGATGAGGAGTAGAGTACAGGAGAAAATACCCATAAGGCAACTTTTTTTTTTTTAATATCTTCTTCATTACTTGACTGTGGCTTAACAACTAAAACTGTTGGCAGAATATAGCCCAGGTTTGCTTCTTTGTTTGTTTATAATAATTCAAGCAAGAAGTGCATATACTCTCTCATTCTGCCATTCTGAAACATTTCTTGAAAGAAATGACAAGTAAATATATGTTAGAAGGAGATGGAGAGGAACATGTGTAAGACATGTACAGTGTTTACCACAGACATTATTCACATCTTGTTTTCATAGCAGAAAGGGTGTAGATGGAACAAAAAGGACAGAACAAGGTAATAAAAGCAATTTGGATGAAACAATGCATAAATGCTTATGCACTGAGATTGTATCACACTGTGACTGACCAAGCTGCTCTCTGCAGCTACTCTTTCTTTAGAAAAAAGGCAACACAGACTTTGAAGACTTCCATTTGCACATGGAGAATCTCTACAAAGATCTTTTACATAAGAATATGGGGAGGAGGGGTGCTTTGTGCCATTGTTTTGTCCTTATTACAAGTCAGATAATAAAACACAGAATATTTTATTTTTCTAATTATCCTAGTGTTGATCATCTTTCCAATGTATGTATATACAGAGATTAGAAAATATGGATTAAAGACTACTTTTCTATCTGAATATTGGACTATACATGGATTTTAATGTAGAACAGAGGCTCTTATTGGATGGGAAAATGCCTTGCAATTAGGCTTGAGGTGCACATCAGGGCATCACCTGGCAGTGATGATGAGAGGTCTCTCAGCTTTTAGCTGTCTCTGAATCAGTGATGTTCACTCAACAACCAGTGGGAGCTTCATTACTAGTAAAGATATGGTGTGGATATTCAGACATAGAATCCTAAGGTACTGCAGCAAATATAACTTTTTGGTTTTTTGTTTTTATCTTTTTTTTGCCTGGAACAGCAGTTGAACTTTATGAGAAAGTGCTCATACAGCAAGTTTCACAACACCAGAGGAAGAAACCTAGAGGAAATAGAGCTAACCAACTAGAAGACATAAACTTATCTGATTCTTGAAGGCTCCAGAGAGCAGAAGAAAATAAATCTTTGTGCTAATCTTTGATTGTGGGAAAACAATTTTTCTTGTTCATAGCAGCTCTGTTTAATAATAATAATAATAATAATAAATTAAAATACTCCCAAAAATTCAGAACTTTTTTTTTCTAAGACAATTTTTACCATGACTCTTTTGGCTCCTGAGGTTTCTGAACAAGAATGAATTCCATTAAATTCCTTAAAAAATTGCTAAGGATTACAGTAGAAACAGGTTTCACACCTCAGACTCCTCACTCCCAATCCCATGTGCAAATCCTCAGCTGTATGTATATGCCAAGACTGCATGGTCAACTCTTAAGTGCCTGAAAATCGCATGAGCACAAGCCCAGAAGTACCTTTGGCTGGAAGGACTGTGGCACCCTCCATTTTCTACTTCTCTCTTGATAAGCATACTTAGCACTGACTTTTAGAAGAGAGTTTAGCAGACCACAGTGTCTACAATCCTCTTTGTCTGGACCACTAGTTGGGGGATAGAAGAGGTTAGAGCTTTTGCTCTCAGAAATAGTCAGTCTTAGAAGCTGGGTCTAGCTTGCACCATCAACATAACTGCCATGCTTTCTGTAGATTTTTCTTTTTTTTTTTTTTAAACACTTCTTAAAGAGCCCTTCTCTTGTGTGCTACCTGAAATCACCTGAATAAAATGCACAAATAGTACTGGGAGCAGAATGTAGGATTCACTATAAGCATTGAGCTTAAACTATCACTTCCTCCTCTTCCCTTGCAGAACAAGAGGGTCATATGCACCCGCAGCTCGTTGGATAAAATCTCTTCTGGGAGTTGGAAGAAGTCAGTTCAAAACCCACAAATGTGAGGGGTGAAAGATTCCAAATGTCACTCTTTTAAAGTAATTTCTCTGTGTTTTCATACATTAGCATACAGCAAACTACCATGATAATACTAAAAGGAAAGGGAAAAGTGATCTGATTTTCATTTCTAAAAGGGCTAATTCAAGTCCCACAGACAGGATTCTGGGCTGAGGATCAGTCACATCAGTTTCCAGTTCAGTACTCTGTGCTTCTTACTGCTTTTTTTTTTTTAATTTTTAAAACTGTTATTAATCCTCCATTTGTTTTCAGTACTGTAAGACTTCAGGGGCAGTGTTAATATACTACATTTAATATCTCACTTTAAAAATTAACTAAGATTTTCAGTGATACTAAAATTAGATGAATAATATCACAAAAAAAAAACACAAAAAAAACCATTCAGGTTGGAGGCAATATAAAGAATCTGGGATCAGATTTCAATCCAATTTTATTTTCATTCTGGACACATAAATGGAACCAAACTTACACTTTATTATAATAACTGTTACTAATCTCAAATCATAAATAGTGATAGAACACTGCTGTTACATAAAGTTTATAAAAAGCCAGACAGTGATAGAGACTTATGCTGCTGTATACTTTGAAAAAGCACACACGTGCAATTCTGCTATTGCAAAGCACAGGATTATTTAAAAAGAAACCTCAATCCTACATCACAGAAAATAAAAATAATAAAAAAAATCAAAAGCCAAAACATCCCAAACAACTACTAGAGAAAACTGAAAGCATATTATCTATGAAAAAGCAAATTGCTACAGCTGAAATACATAGTTGAAATAATTCAAGAAAAATGTAGACACCAGGAGAGACATGAAGGTAGTGAAATTAGTTGGAAAGGATTGCTTTTTCTATGTGTGTGGTTTGTGAAAGAATAGCCCTAATGATTTTGATCACTCAAGGCTGAAGTTTCTGGCAGAGACATCATAAGAATTTTGATAAACTAAATTTCTTATTTCTTCAGTGTCAGGAATCAGTGTATGCATCACTTTTTTGCCCCATCATTTCCTTGAGTTCATAGCATGACTCACATACCCATTAGCACAGCAACTGCATTTTTGAGAAGAGGAAAAGAAGTAAAATTTTTCTGCATACATGTAATTCTGTCACTAGGTGGTACAATTCTTCACTATTTCTCATGTCATGTATGTTTTGTATTACAGTGTACTTTGCTTTCATTTTATACATCTGAGAACTTTTGCCACCTAATCACAGTTATGGCAAGACTGATGAAAACATTCCCTATTTTTCTACTCAGATTGATGGCATTGCAGATATTGACAAATTACATAATCACTAATTAGTGCTTTCCAGCAGTTTCCTCTACTAAATGGCAAAATTTAGATGTTAGGTTTCGTCAGGGCTTCTATGAAATACACATACACTCAGGTGGAGAGTGGAGCTGTGGTATGGATTTATTGGATGAGAATGATGACTAAAGTAGGATTTTGCTATACAACCACGAGCACAGAGGAGTTGGAACAGGCTGCAGTGATCCAAGATGACCATGCACAACATTATGTTCTATTCAGTGTGGAAATTGGTTTAACTTAGGGCACACTAATGACTGTACAATTCTGTACAGTAATGGCTGTAATGTACAATTCTTTAGAACAGTGGCAGTGGCCAATGCTGCAAGCAGAGCTCAGTGGGATCATAATGTAGTTCCAGAGCTGCAAAAAGACTGAAAAGGGGATTAAGATAACCAGAAGTTGGTAAATATTTTCCTGTGAAACAAAACTATAAAATCTAGGACTGGTTTACATAGAAAATTTGTACATGTTTAAATGCATAGTTTCTTTGAGAAGAGTTATAAATGCAATTCAAATTTATTTCTTAAGCATTCGGAGTGAGTCAATTGCACTGGTTAGATAGAAACAAAAACTTGGGCATGACATTTCACATTGAGGCATTAAAGGGCATGTCTTTTGCTCAAGAAAAGTTTTGAGGCAAACTGGGTGCAGGTGTGTCTGTGAGATAGTGCTGATCTAACCTGAGATGATATTATGCTGTTTTATATTAATGCCTTTAAAGATAATATCCTATCATCTTGCGGTTGTAGTTCAGTATGTCTGCACAGTATGGGGATCTACTGGGATTTCTTCAAGGCTTCTGTATTTGTTTGTCACAAACAGATCTGGAGGGAAGCTGAAGAAGAGTCAGTTATCAAGGCTTTTTTTTTTTGAGCTTGGTCCTCAGGAGCTTTGTCCTGCAGCCTTTTCTTTCTTCTTGTCCCTGAATGAGCAAGAGCTCCTTCTGCACTTGGAGGGACAAACAAGGTGGCAGGGACAGAGATAGGGAAAGGAGCGCTTCTATTCTAGAGATGGGCTGGAAGACAGGAAGTGTAGAGAAATATGTCAGAGAGGACAGATGAAGAGGAAAGGAGAAAAGTTGGAAAGAATTGCTAAAACTAGGATCTACATCTTTTCTACACCTACTCTTCTGCCTGGATTTCTTCTGTCTGCTGAAGAGAAATGTTCTTTGTCTTAGGCAGTAACAATTTAATTCTGTATATTTATGCATAGTGAATTGAGAAAAAACAGAAGAGATAGGTGAGATCACTCCCAAGTCTCAAACTAGAGATTAATATGCCTCAACTTTATATTGTTGTAATGGCCTGACCTTGGCTGTCTGCCAGGTGCCCACCAAGCTGTTTGCTCACTCCTCCTCAGCAGGGCAGGGAGAGAAAATACAATGTAAAAGCTTGTGAAACAAGATAACAACAGGGAGATTATTCAACAATTATCATCACAGGAAAAACACTAGACTTGGGGATGACTAATTTATTTTATTGACAATCAAAATTAGAGTCGGGTAGTAAGAAACAAAACCAGTCCCCTCCCACCTTCCTGGGCTCTAGTTCCTTCATTCCCAACTCTTCTTCTTACCCTCAAAGCAGTGCCTAGGGAATAGGGAATAAGGATTGTGGTCAGCTCATAACACTTTGCCACTGCATCTCCTTCCCGTGCTCTGCACGGGGCTCCTCCCATGGGGTGCAGTTCTTTGGGAATAGACTGCTGCAGCATGTGAGATTCCCCTTGGGCAGCAGGTCCTGCCAGGAACCTGCTCCAGTGTGGGCTCCTCTCCATGGGCTGCAACTTCCTTCATGGCATGTCCAGCTGCTCAGGTATGTGGTTCTCTGTGGGCTACAGGGTGGATGTCTGTTCCATCATGGTCCTCCATAAACTGCAGGTGAATGATTTTTCTCACAATCCTGTCCTGGGTTGCAGGGGAATCTCTGCTCCAGCACCTGAAGCACCTACTCCCACTCCTTCACAGACCTGGGTTTCTGAAGAGTTATTTTTTTCACCTTTTTCCCTTCTTCTCCCTCACAGATGCTGTGTGGTGGTTTTACATGTTATCACAGAGCTGTCACCACCATTACTGATGAGCTCAGCTTTGACCAGTGGTGAGTCCATTTAGGAATGGTTACTTCCAACAGAGGGGAATCTCCTTATCTCTTCTTCCAGGGGCCACCCCTGCAGCTCCACCACTACCAAAACCTTGCCATGTAAACACAATAAAATTTTTCATCAGTTCACTGCCTAAGCTGAGTAATCTTTCATTTCCAAGGAAAAGGCAAATGACTTATGTAATAAACTGAAACAAAAATAATTAGAGCAAGACTTCCCGTCCAATGAAAGAAAGGTTGTTTTCAGAAATTAATTGTTTTTACCACTTCCAAATGTAACTTCTACAAGCATCTTCTAGGGTAGCTTGTTTATGTAATTTCTGTCAAGTAGTTTTACGAGTCTTTAGTGCCAAAGTTTCAACACTTCCTTTCATAGCCACTCTACAGAAAATGTCAAAGTCAGAAAGCTTTTCAAGATAAAAAGTCTTTATGAGCCAGCAACAAATAAACCATAATAAAATGACTGCATATCTAATTATATGCCACTTGACTTACATATGACACACTTGTCATAAAGTTTTTTTTCATTTTCAGATTTTTAATTTACAAGCTTGTCACATGAAGTTTAGTCATTTTGTTCAGATAGGGTGAAAAATTTCTTAAGGCTCCTCTAATTGCCAATTCTTGTTTATCAGTTCTAATTATGGATAACACTTGTATTATAAATCACACACACAGAGCAACCTGTGGTACAGACTCTAAGGCATGTGGGTGTAGAGCACTATGGAAGATAATGTATGGTGAATTTTAGTATCAAACATTGAAAATTTCATTATCAGAGAAGATTTATAATTGTTGTACACTCACAGAGTGTCACTAAGGTAAATGATAATGGGATGGTGCTACATTCTTTTTAATCATATGGAATTCAAAGAAAGCTGATAATTAGAGAACTGTTAAAGTCATTTTTTGTCGGGGGGTTCACTACTCACAAGTCTTGCTGAGTAAAGAAAATCACAGACTTTTAGACAACCGCAGATGTGCAAAGCTTTAGTGGAAGTCTGGATAAAATCCCTCTGCTGAATAGTTTTGCAAGATAGTGGTAATCAGTTTGCAGGATTCCATTTATAGATCAACTTTGTGGCAGTCCAGGTCACTTGTTTCATATACTGTTTTGGTCTTCCTAAATGTAAACCAGTGTTCCTACTCCCACTTGGTGTGCTCTGTTGATGTGCTTGGTCATTCTCCTTGGCCAGGCTGACCCTGCAGCAGCTGGAGGTGGGGATGTTGCAGGGGGCATAGGAAGAGGAAGCAGAGAGGGAGACTGCCCAGCAGGGGTTTCCTACTAATATAAAGGTTTAGGGAAGGGATCTTCTTTACTACTGTTTCTTCATAGAAAATCCCTAAAGAATGACTGAAGATGATGAGCAGAGCAGGATCATTGTAATGACAAGGATTTGAATGGAGACACCATGACAGTGACAGTGGAGCAAGAGGGGTAATTAAGGACCTAGCTTGTGATAGTGTTGGGAAGACAATTGGACCCTGACTGGTATTTGGGGAAGATAATTCTAAAAGCACTTGCTAATTTAGGTTTCTCTGGACTGCCACTTATTTTGCCTTACTCCCCAAGCCCCTTTATACACTACTGGAAAAATAGTTAATCCTGGATGCCCCAGTGTTGTAATTTCTTAACCCAACTCTTTGGCTGATAGAAAACTCAAGCAAAATGTTCTGCCCAGCATTAGCCTTTGTTTGCATTGTTATATTTTTCTTTCTCCTGCTGAGACTGACAAAAATCATGTTTTGGGTTTTTTTTCTGACATGGATACACTTTCCCGAGGTATGCCTCTTTGGCCCATGCCAAGAGAATAAAAGCAAAGGGCTGTGTGATGGCCACTCTTCTTGGCCACAAATATCATGAAGGGGACCAGGGCCAAAAGGAAAATAAGATACTTTATTGCTGGTCCCGGAAATATCAAGTTCCCTACTTAGCTGTTTCACCTTCATTTTACAGGCCTTATTCTTCCATAGCCTTTTCACTTTAAAGCTCTCTGCTTAAATTGTCTGTACTTGAATGATTGCCTCTTGGAACATAATACCATTGTTAAGTCTTACAAGAAAAGAATTGCAATTTTAGTCGGTCGCAAAGGGCTTTTCTGAGCAGTGCAACTCAGTGCTGAAATGTCTCTCCTTGAGGGCTATTTCTGAAAGTCCTTCCTGAGCAGAACTTTGCTCATAAACACTGTAATTCCAGTCTATGGAAATTGTATTTCATAATTCCTAGTAGGATTTTTCAGAGAATGTATTTGTATTGATTAAAAACTTGGACAGATCCAATATATTAAATGGGAAGGTTACATTTTCAGATTAAAGTACTTGATTGTAAAAGTATGTCAGAAATGAAATGGAGTCCCTGTTGCAGTGTCCCAGAACCCTTTCCTAGAATGTGAAGGGATGATCAACCACAGTTCATGATTTTCTCTCAGAAACTGAAAACATTAAATGCTCAGGGAAAAATTAATATTAAAACCTGATCAGAATACAATAAGGTGATTATCAAAGAGGATGATTTTTACTTTCTAACTACAGACTTTTTAAAACAAAAAAAAATTGAAAGAGAAGATTAATATATTAATTAACTAATTAATTAATTTAGAACTTCATCTTGTATATGTACATTTTTGTTTGTATATCATGGAATCACAGAATGACACAATCACCTGACTCAGAAAGAGCCCAAAAGGATCACTGAATCCAACTTCTGGCCCTGCACAGGACCACTCCCAAAAGCCACACCATTTGCCCGTGAGCATTATCCAAACACTTCTTGAACTTTCCCAGGCTTGGTGCTGTGACCACTTCCCTGAGGAGCCTGTTCCAGTGCCCAGCCACCCTCTGGGTGAAGAACCTTTTTCTAATGTCCAACCTAAACCTCCCCTGACACAACTTCAGGCCATTCCCTTGGGTCCTGTCACTGATCACCAGAGAGAAGAGATCAGTGCCTGCCCCTCCTCTTCCCCTCACAAGGAAGCTGTAACTGCAGTGAAGCCTCCCCTCCTCCTCTCCAGGCTGAACAGACCAAGTGACCTCAGCAGCTCCTCACACGGCTTCTCCTCAAGGCCCTTCAGCATCCTTGCTGCCCTTCTTTAGACACTCTTTAACAGTTCAACATCTTTCTCATACTGTGGCACCCAAAACTGCCCCAGCACTCGAGGTGAGGCTGCCCCAGTGCAGAGCAGAGCAGGACAATGCCCTCCCTTGCCCAGCTGGCCATGCTGTGCCTGATGCCCCCAGGACAGGGTTGGCTCTCCTGGCTGCCGGGGCACTGCTGACTCCTGTTCAACGTGCCATAGCCTAGGACTCCCAGCTCCCTTTCCTGGCACTGCTTTCCAGCCTCTCATTCCCCAGTCTGTCTTTACATCCAGGGTTGTTCCAACCCACGTGCAGAATCTGTCACCTGTCTTTGTTAAACTTTATACAGTTGGCACACAGTAAACACCTTATAGTTGCTGATTGCCCAGCCCAATATTCCATCATAATGGAAAATTGTCCAGCTTCCTCAGATATCATGCCTTCATCTTCTTTTCTCTTTGAATTGTTTCTCATAGGTCTAACAAAAGCCACAAGCTAGATGAAGAAGTCTTCAGGCACTTGTTAGAAAACATTGTGGGGAGCTAAGAGGATAGACATTTGGAATACTCCCTGTATTAACAGTTTTTTGTTGATCCATTTTGAGGTAGGAGATTTTAAGCTACTTTTCTAGTCCAGCCAAATAACAAACAAATTGGGCCCACATTTAAATTTTGAGTAATTAACAAGAAGTTTGTATTGTTTCTATTTTCTTAAAGATAATTGTTAAAAATGATTTTTTGGTTTCAATTTTAGAATATAGGAAGAAATAGGAAAAAATCTGATTTTTCCTATTAAAATTAAAGGGTTCATTGTATTTTGTTTCAGAGGACAATACCTCTTTGGTTAGAGTCCAAAATGACTGATTTTAAAATACAAATTTTATTTCTTTTGAAATGGAACTCTGTGCTTTATTTGATAACAAAGGGTAACTTTGCATACCAATTTCTTTGAGATTATATAGAGATTATATCACGTTTGCTAAACTGGATTTTACACAAATAGAATCCACTGATAACAAACAACTAATAATCACTGTTTATGTTGCTCAAAAGTAGCACTGAAAGGTCAATTGTATTATATTTTTCTGACACTTAAAAAGCATGTATTTTGTTGAAAAATCTGGTCTATATCCATCTCAGAGAGATTCTTAAGTCTGTGTTAAATTAAATAATTATTCATGCTACAGCAAATAGTTAAAAGAAATTGTACGCTAGTAGATGTGTTAATATGCATCTTTATGTAGACTTATTAGAACGCTATTATCAACCTTATATTCCAAACACTTTAATTCCCTCAGCATAAATGGAATATTGAAAACATTCATTACATTATCAACTGACCAGCAGGGAAGTTACAATGAAGTGATTGTATAATTGCTTTAATTGATCCTCTTGAAGTAAATTGTGTGCATCGTAATTTATACATTGTAGTGAGTTTTAGTACCACATTCTGATATAGAATTACTCATGATTATTACCAGGAGGAGTTTGGATTAGTCCCTTTTTTAAACTTTGTCAGCGAAATCTCTCTTTTGTAGCAATGCAATCAACAGAAGACATAAACTTCTATGCCTCATTTAAATGACTTTTTTCCCCTACAATTTGGCCTCCTGCCTGAAGTAGAAAAATATTAAAAATGCTCTCTTTCCTCCCCACTCTGCCAGAAAAAAAGAAAATAAAAAACCAAACACAGAAACTAACTTTTTCATAGATTCATATTTGGTTGGAAGGGACCTTAAAGGATGTCTGTGCAGGGACACCCATGAGCCTGTAAAACAGCCACTCAATCAGTTTGCTCAGGGCTTCATCCAACCTGGCCTGGAACATTTCCAGGGATGGGGCTTTTCTGGACAACTTGTTCCAGTGCCTTCCTGTCCTCTCAGTAAAGAATCACTTCTGAACATCTATTCTGTGTTCTTGTTGTTCTATTGTACATTTGCACATGATGCTAGTCACCTAAGGCATGGTGGTTGTGACTCTTCAGTTTATTTCCAGGTCAGCAGTTCTGATGTTTTGTCAACTATAAAGCTGCCTTTTCACTGACATGTTTTCTAAACACTTATTTTATTTTA
Organism: Euphonia xanthogaster; assembly: GCA_034509185.1. NCBI lineage: Eukaryota > Metazoa > Chordata > Aves > Passeriformes > Fringillidae > Euphonia > Euphonia xanthogaster. The sequence goes on along the minus strand of JAYDZK010000001.1, from coordinate 94,119,344 downwards.
TTGGAGTAGCCCCATGCTGATGTTGTGGGATTGTATCTGTCTCAGGATCAATCCTAAAGCCTCCTAACATGCAGTAGCAGCATTAACCCTACTTGGTTGTTCTGCAATCTATTTCCCTTGCTAACGAAGCAACTCATTTTCTAGGGAGTTACAAGCTCAAGTTACAAGTTACGAAGTCAGGAAATAGTATTTCCCAAAAGAGTCATCATCTTGTTTGAATTAGAGTAGGATTTCAGAAAAGGGAACAAAATATCTTGGCACCTATTAGAGACTAGCAGATTATCCCTAAAAGAAAAGTTTACAAGTCTCATTACTACAGAAAAAAATATTCACAGAAAGCACATATATAATAATATATTAAACATGAATTTATTATTAATATTGATATTAGACTGAGGGTCCAAAGTTTAAAGGAAAAGCTGCATTGGTATTTTTCTGTGAGTAAATCTTACCTTTTGCATATGGCCGAAGGAAACCCACTCGGCTTTGGTATAATTCAGGTATAATTTCCTTTTTGTTATTACATAGCTAGATACCTTCTGGAATCACAGCCTTTAACTGATCTGCAGAATAAATATAATTGACATTTGGAATAATACCATCTTCTTTCAGCTTTTCCGAATAATACCTCTCATTTTCAGTTTTTCTGTCTGTTTCCCTCTGATACTTTTATTCATGTACTTGATTATGAAAGAGGGACTGCATTTGGATTTTCTTACTCTGAAGTCAGCTTAAAAGCCTCCAGAACTCTGCTGCTCTTTCAACACCACCCAGCAGCTGAATTCACAATTTCAGGAAGACAGAGTCTGATTCTGGAATAGTGCAGTCTGTAGTCCAACTATTAAATGAAGCATTACATTATACACAGAGGATTTGATATTTTACATTTTTCTATTATTTGGTCAGATGGTCAGTCATCAGAGCTTCACTGTAGCTGCATAGTACCACTGTTTTGATTGTGGTTTTATATTATTTAATTGGAAAACTTGGCCTCTTGGTAAAGCTATTTTTGGTTTAGCAGAAGGAAAGCAGACTTTCTGAAGTCTCTCAAGAGCCACTTCATCAGAGAAGAGGGAGTAATAAGGTTTCTTAAGGACTCTGTCTGACTTGTGACTAAGCTATGAGCCTCCCTTTTGTTTTTGTTTAGTTAGGACCTCAAGCTCACCCATACGTCCATTTAAACAAGGTTTCAGTGTAGAAGCTAACTTAATTTCACAAAATGGTAGTCACAATTCCAAGATGTAATTCCTCATTGAAAATAAGACACTGATGCTGTCTGTGAATGTCACAGACATATTTCAGACCCTGCCGATATTAATTTAAATGATAAAGCAGCCATGAATCTTCCACACTAAAGTATTTAAAAAATAAGTTCTGTATACCAGTCTAATTTCAGCTTCTCCTCTGTTTCAGTCACAATATGGGACATTAAATATTATGATTTTGCATAATTATTTTTTTAGGCATAGAAGAATCACTGATGACATTCCTAATTTCTAATTAGCAGGAATTTGAACTGAATATTCTTCCATTAATTGCTTTTCAGAAAATTTAAACCCCTTCATTAAGTGTGCAATTCTGCCTCCCAGTAGCTGGTGTCTCATCCAGCTTCTCAGTTATACCTGACAGCTGTGTGTCCTAACAGCTGTGGCTAAAATATGATGGAGTAATGTCAATGCTTTAGCCTATGTACCAGCAAAAAAGCCTAAACCATACTCTTACTCAGACTTTCTCAAAGAGTTTCTAGTGTTCAGTGATCTCCTCCTTGCTCTCCTAATGACAGGTCTATCCAAGCAGAGTGAGCTTTCACAGACTGTAATAAAGTACTTCATAGTATAACAAAGTATCAAGAAACACTTAAGTTAATGAATGAAATGATAAAAAGAGGATGCTGATTTAAGCATATTAAAATGTATTTTAAAATTGGGTTTTCAGTGCAGGCTTGTGAGACCCTCTATAGATGTGGTTTACTTTGTCTTTAAGGATTTTTAAACAATATTCTTTATATATGGCAAATGCAGTTATAGTTCAGTGAATGGGACTATACAGAATGGCTCTGCCAAATGGAACTTCTGGCAGTCTAATGCAGAGGCTTAATAGTATTTTGGATATACAGTAGATCATAGGGAATTTTGGTGACATACAAAGCAGTGTTTTTAGTGGGTTCCCAAAAGTCATAAATTTAAAACGTTGAAGAAATCTTCTCTTCATCCCTTATTTTTGTTGGAATACAAGTGAAAGCTGTTATTTTTCTGGGACATAAAAGAGAGATGGCTTTCAAGATATTGGAGACAATGCTTGAAGGATATAGACAAGTGTATTAATTCTGTGCTGCTTGCTTAGACTGAAAAGACCTCTAAGCTTCATTAAAACAAAACAAACAGAAAGAAGTATATTTGAGAAAAGATAAAAAAAGGCAATAATGTGTTCTAAGTTTCACTCTGAACTGTGGTTGTTGGAATTTCAAGACAAACAATTAGGCTATATGCTTACTTTGTTCTATACAGCCCTTTTTATGACTCTTGATTAAGTGCATGCAGTTAGTTACAGGACCTTAAGAATTATGCTTCTTGTTTCTACAGCTCCTTGTCAATGTATATAAACAGGCTTTGAACTATTTCTTCTTTGAGGATTCCATCACGTTTAACCTCAGGAATAATAACAGCTGCATCTAAAAATAAAAGTAACACTGTAATGGTAAAAAATTGGCAAAAAGAGCTGTAGACAACACTGAAACAACAACAAAAATATAATTACAGAGAACACTGCATAACAATTGCAAACAGGAAGACAGCAGCATCTTTTAAAAATTCACTATAGCATTGTGAAAATTCTTGTTTTGATACTTCACTGAATATAGAAAAAAAAATTAATTTTTTAAAAATGTACAAAATATTAGCATTTGCAGTGACAATTATTACCCTTCTGTAAAGAGGATTCACCCTGAATCTCTTGGACTTCAGGATAACCCAAAAAAGTGTTTCCCTGTTTGGACAGATTACTGTTGTCATCTTATTGCAAAGCTCCCTGCAATTTCTCATGGGCAGTTCCTTGCAGCACTAGCTCCTTCTTCCTCACAGCACAACCACCAAACTCCAACTGTCCTCCTAACTAGCTAACCCACTCTTTTATAGCACTCAACCTCATTGGACACAGCTGTGGCCTGTTGAGGGCAGGCCTGTTCCTAATCTTTGGTAATTAGTACACCTACAACTCTTCAGGGGCCAAATTATCTTCTGCACTATCTTTATTTTCTTAGGTTCTATCCCCCCACAGATTACATTGAATTCTCACATTGTAGAAACATTTCTTAACTTCCTGGACAATATGAGGGATTAGTCTGACACAGAATACTGAACAAATCAGATGAATGATACACTACAGTGTGGCTGTCTCTCTAACATATACACAGTTGGAGTAGTTGATCTTACACTCGCTCTACAGCATTGCATAAATCATTATAACTCACTCTTAGTGAAGACCCACTAAAGGAATCAGACTCAGCCCAATGATCTCAAGGCAATAAGATTTAAAGGTCAGTGATTAGCACCATTTAACAACTGCCATTATTTGCTTCCTTGATGGAAAAATTGCAATCCATACTTCAAAAGCCCACCTTTTAAAAAATAAAAACTAAACTTTATAAAACGTATGAAATAATTATCTAATATCAAAAAATTGGAATTGCCATTAATCTATTTAAAACAGAACTCAAGATGTCATTCATGTTAATATAAGAATTTGTTATTTGTTCCTTTTAAGACAAAAATACTGCTTCTTTTAATTAATCATAGAGGATATCACTTCAGAGCTCAGAAATCTCAGTCTCAAATAAAACTGCAATGTTCAGTCATTTTGTTCTGATAATATGACCTATGTGCAAAGGATTGTTCTTTAGTGAAAATGTGAAAAAAATATCTGATTCCTAGAATGATGTGAAAGAATCTTTTTATTTGTTTATATATATTTAAAATAGTTCAAATTAATGACCGCTGATTTTTTCTCTGCTGAGAAACTGCTGTTCCTGTTTCATCCTGTAATTGTTATGGATCTTTTTCATATCTAACACACAACTCCCTGGATAATTTCCCTAAACATAATAGGCAAAAATCTAATCAGGGATAAAAGCAGAAAGCACAGTTTCACTGGAGTAAAAAGACTGCTTAGTTTCCTAATCACTGACAATAGCATACATTACTCTCAATTGATAATGCAGGTGTTAGGGCCATCTTCATGTATAAATAAATGAAATTTTTTTCTGTACTCTTTTACTCATCACCTTCAAATCTCTTCTGATCTCACTGAATTAGAATAGGTAGCCAGCTCACATGGCAGCCACTTTTGTAACAAAACACAGAGGATAAGAAAAATACTATATACTTGCAAATCAAGAAGCTTATAAGGAAAGAATACAGACCATATTTAATGAATATAATGTTTTTTAAAAACTTAAGGAAGTAATTGACTTCCTTGATAAATATGTACACCATAATAATATTTGAATTTGACAGGGTAAGGCGGTTGTTAATTTTAAAGTTATGTAGTTTCATTTTCTTTGCCTCGGATACGGAATAAATTAAAGTATCAGATTTAGGAAAAAATAAATGTAGCTTTCAATTTATCTTCTGCATTTTCTTCACCTACCCTCTATTTCTCACAGTAACATAAATCTACATTTCTCTTTTTTATATTTATCCTTATTTTTATTAGCTTGAAACTTGGAAGTTAAAGGATAAAAAAATTACATAATTCAAATTAT
>JAYDZK010000001.1:94073575-94114485 GCA_034509185.1 Euphonia xanthogaster | reverse complement strand
GGACAGGGCTGGCCCTCCTGGCTGCCAGGGCACTACTGACTCATGGTCACCTTGCCATCAACCAGGACCCCCAGGTCTGTTTCTGTGGCAGCTTTTCAGCAAACAACTATGTCAGGCAGAAAGTTCAGATTTGAAGCAATTCAGTACCAATGTATAAATCCAGGGTTTCAGGTGTAATCACGATTTCATGTTTGTAAAATCTCTTAAATCACTTAGTCGGTTGAGCCTTACTGAAACAAGACGTGTAAAAACCTCTGATAAGTGATCATACTAAAATGCACAAAGGCAAAACAATGAAATTAATTTTGTGTTACAATATCTAAATCCTATAAGCAGTAAATTTAAGATAGTTTGGATTTTTTGACTGTTGAATCTCTAATCTCTTCATAATCGTAATTTATTTTTGGTAAGGCTGTGGTTATGGAAAAGAAACTAGTTTCTGGACATAGCTGTCATAAATGGAGTGCTGCAAAGATTTAATCTGTATTTGAATATAACCTTAACTCTGTAAATAAAGTTTGTGAAGCTTTAAAAATATAGAAAACTTCCAGGAATTTGTGAAGAAGATTGATTCCTGTAATGTCTCCAGTATTTGCAGAAGGAAAATCTGCATATAGGTGTATTTTTTCCCAAGATTAAATTAATAACTGCTGTTTCAGGACCTAAAGCATAGTCAAATGCAGTCGTTCTTTGTTTGCTTTTTGTTTCTCTTTTGTTTGTTTTTTTTTTCTCTTATTAAATCTTATATCTAGATTTAATACCTGTATTCTTTTCTGCTTGTTTCTATTAGATTAATAGGCCTTGTGGTCTCTGAAGGTAGTATCCCTGCCATGCATGGCTCTGCAAACACATTAAGACAACTGATTCATTATTAAAAAAATTAAAGCCACAAATCCTCTGACATTAGCCTGAGCACAAGAGACTTAGAAGCAGCATTCTTTTTCATTTCATCCAGTAACAGCAACCTAGAAAAATGGCTTTTCTACTGTTTGCTGGCATGTCTAAATACCACCACTAGTGGGCAATAATGGTCCTTTTATTCTCATTTTGGAAGCTAACTGTGTCCATGAGAGAAAGAAAAGAAATAAGAATCTTGATCACATCTGAGAGCTAGTCCTGATCTAGTAATTCCCAACTAAAATTGGTCTGTTTATTTTCTTTGTACTGCCTCCATAGAGCACAACACTTCCCCTGTCCAGCATTAGATGCCTATATAATGTTAAATACAATCAATTCTTTATAAACTCCTCTTTTCTCTCTTCCTCTTCTATCCATCTGAACTTAATTGAGCATTTTCATTGCTACTGCAGAAGCATTTTGAAGTGCTGAATGTGTGACAAAGCTTGTAGCTAATGCAGTGAGCTAAGCACTTCAAACAAGATAATAGCTCTTAGGGAGGGCAAGAGAAGAGAGAGACAGAAGGAGAGGGAAAAGTTTCATAGAGAAATTAGGCTGGGGACATGTAACTCTTGGGCAGCCTTCATTCTGCTCCATGGCTTTGCTGAGTGCCAGAGTCTATAGCTATAGATGTCACTCAGTCTTTCAGCCATGCTGCTTAGGGGACCACATCTGCTGCTTCAGGAACTGCCCTACCAACTTTGAGGGTTTGTTCCCTTACCTGGACCCCAGCTAAAGGCTCTCATCCCATCTAAAGAGTATGTAAGTGTTTATGATGAAATCATAGTCCTTGTTCCTCTTTATTGAGCTCTACTCACAGCACAGCTTAAATAAGGCCTCTTCTTATAATAGCAGCAGAAATACACTGACAGGCAAAAAGCCCAACAAGCTCTGTGCAAACAAAATAAGAAATGTTCTTAACTTGCAGAACAGGTAGTAACAATGATAAAGCTGTTATATGAATATGAACCTGATTGCCACTACCAGCAGAACTGGTATGGAAAGAGATAAATGCTGAGCAACCAACATTTTTTTACATGCCCTGCAGGACAGGAGTACTGTTGAGGGTAGCATGGCCAGGTATCAAGTTCCTTGTAATGTGTTTAGTTATTTTAGTTACTCTTCCATAAGCATGCTTTTAAATTCATTTTTTTACATCTCATAATATTTCCATAGGGGACCTTATGGTAGTAGCATCCTGTGTGGGATTGAAGTGTTTGAGAGGATTAGGAATCACACAATAATAGGAATTAACATTAAAAGGTTATTTTGTTAGTATTTTTCCGCCTGCTTAATGAGCCAAGATCAAACAGGCTCAGCAGTGGAATGTAGATCCCAGAATAGTTACTTTGGATCTCTAACCCTATAGGATCCTGACTTTGTTAAGGACCTTCCCCTTTATTCTTACATCACCCTGACTACCTTTCTTCTGTCAATACTCAAGACTTGTGCTGGGAGGCAAAAAGGAATGTCCTCACAGAAAGCAGCAACCATGACAGTGTTAAATTTATGGCTTCAGCTGCTGGCTGCAAGTCAAGGTCCTCTTCTAGGTTGTGGGAGAGTGTCTTATTCTGCCCACATAAAGAGCAGAGCCAACTGGGCAAAAGCCAAGTGAGCAATACTGGATTTTTTACTCTCATTTGAAGTTCAGAGGCACTAAAATGTATCCTTGAGAGGCATGGGGGGAAATAAATGTAACAGGAAACCACTGAAATAGGACTTAATAAAGACAACTGTATCACTCTCTATTGGTCTTAAAAGATACCTAATTAAAGTAAATATTGGTGTCTCAGAGGTTGCACTTCAGCTTCTGTACCCCCTGGGACTGAACATCTAAGCTTTGGAACTAGGAAAATGAGACAGGATGCATTTGACCCTAAAAAGGAGTCCAAACAGAATATCTACTATTGTATAGATTATATCTCCAGTAATGCAAATAAAGCACCAAAGGAGAAGAATGGAATATGAAATATGAAAATTAATTATCTCTGTGTTAAATTTAAATTGTGGTGAACCAGGGAAAGATAAACAAAACAAATAAAAAACCCAAAAAACACACAAAAAGGAAGCTCCCAAGAAACAAACCACACTAACAAACAACCAAAAAGCTATAAAAATAACAACCAAACCCCTCCCCCTCCCAGAAAAAAGAGAGAAAAATGCTGTGGTTTCTGGTTTTTAATGTTTTTTTCAAACAAGTAAACACCACTAATTTGCTGAATTAGCTGAGACACCTTGCTTCAGTGGTTCTCTTAGCACATAGTCAGATGCATAATGCTTTAATTTATCAGTGGGCAATTCTTATTTTACAGCAATATGTTTATAGTTTCCTGTTTACTGATAAATTTCTCTTTCAATCAATATTAAAATTGCTTTAATAAAACAACGTATATCATATGGAAGGCTTGTAAAAAGATAAGAAAGAAGAGGAAGGGGATGTCAAGGAAGATTTTGCAATCAATTACTCTGAGTAGTTATGTGCATGTTTGTATGTGTGTTTGTCCATGAAAATCTTTGCATGAGGAAAATATAGAAACAGTTGTCTTGTATTAGTCATCTCATCAGTCCCAGTGTCCATCTGAATAGAAGGTGGGAAGACAGTGAAAAAATTATTCCAAAATATTCATTTAAAATCTCTGAAATGATCCTTCTGTTTAAGAAAACAGATGTGAATATTTGTGAGGTGAATAACCTACATACAAATATTCACTCAGACATGCATTCACACAGGGAGATGTTGCAAAGCCATTTTGAAATCTTTATATAGGTTTAATAATTGTCTGATGGGGAAAAGAAACGTGATTTAGGAGATTATTTGCACAGTGTGAATATCAATCACAAGCTCTTACTATCAAACAATAACCCCAGCTCATCTACTGTGTAAGATATCCTTTCGCTTAGCATTTGTCAAATAATAAGCAAATTGTCATTGAATGAAAATAACGAGGAAAAAGGATAATAAATGTTCTGTCTTACAGAATACAGTTTCCTTAGAGTCATGGTGAATCAGTGGAAGCTGTGAGGATGGGCAGGTCTGGGCACACTGTGCTGGGTGTGTTTTCTGCTGATCAGCACCCTGCCTGCCTGAGTGAGAGGGGCACGGGTCCTTTAATGATCTTTGATCTTTCTGGGAGCACAGCTGTAACATCAGTAACAAGGGCAAGCTGCTGGTGATTGACTGCAAACAAGAATATAGATAATTCAAAGTTCAGTCTAGTTGGTTCCATAATTTACCCTCTCTTTTTTGTCTGTGGGGAAATGTAGGGATGTGTTAATTTGTATGCACAGCAGTAAGATTGACTAACTATTCAGCCTCAAGCTGTATTCAATACCTAAATACAAAATGCTATAAAATAGCATTTTGTGTATATTTAGGGGAAATGGGAAATAATCACAATCTTGCTTTTTGTCTGACAAAGTAAGGACACCTTGCATGTCAAGTAGCCAGGTAAAAAATGAGATGCAGTGAAGGAGGCCAGCTCCTTGCTCTTTGTGGTTGTTAAGCTCTGTCTGAGAATCAGAGAGAGCATAGATAATGAAACAGAGCAGTAAGTACCCACTGTAAAATGCTCCTGACTGAAAACAGGGAGCTGTGTAGCTAGTAGAGGACTCCAGCTCATGTAATTACTCATCAACAAATGTGTGTGGTAGGACAATAAAACTCCCTACCAGACCTCTATAATTCACTATGAAATATGCAGAAAGACACACATACAGAATTTCAGTTTAAGCAGAATAAAAATTTAGATATAGATCATTGCTTTTTATAAGATAACCAGAAGCTTTAAATTAAGAAGTTGAGGATGTAAAGTGCTGGTAAGATGTCATCACACTTACAATACCTGGAGAGTATAGAGATAGATGAAATATTTCTGAGTTCTGGTGATTGTCACAAATGGAATTGCCTCCAAGAGATCGAGCTATGATTTTTTTTGTTGTTGCTTTTGTTTTTTGGGGTTTTTTTGGCTATGTTTTTTTTTCACCTAGGGCATGAGTCTTCTATATTAATTTTCCCAGGAAAAGAAACTGAGTGCCAAAAGGTTCTCAATTAAAAAAATGTGATATTCTGACATGAAATGTAAATTAGAAAAAAAGTGTATTACAAAGCCAGGAAATGCTTTGTAGGCACATGGGGATTGGAAACACGACATGACATGGATTCTCACTGGGAGATCACGTACAACTTACCTTTAAAGCACAAGTCAAAAGAGCCTGGGCTGGAATTCAGCACCCAGTCTCAAAAACAAGGACATGGTAAATGTCATGTCATGTCATGAAAATTCTGTTTCTCAGACGAATAATTTACCTAGCTTTGCATACTAAGTAAATAGGAGCTGCACAGAGTTAGTCCAGGCTATATTGGTATCTCCTTGTCTTTGGTGACTGACTCAGGACTGCAGGGGAGTTGCCTTCATAGGACTTGGAATTATAGTTCAGAAACTTGCTTGAAAGTCATCTTCTGTGAATTTGCTCTGAATGTAATGAATAAGACTAATTTATTATTTTCTTTAAGAAGATGATTGTAAATGTAATATTATGTACTTTTCAAACCTACTGACCAAAATCAATCCTTTGTCCTGTCCCCAGCTCTATGTGAGAGAATTCAACCACAGCTTTCCTGTCTTGGTGGAGTACCCTTGACATAAGATTTACAGATGTAAGGAGGGATAAATGCTCTCCATGGCTGCTGTTGCAGCTGAGCTCTTATGCTGCTGGGAGTATTAAGCTCACAGACAGCTGAGGGCTTCTGTTCTGTAGCCTATTGGTCATATTATTTAGTCTGAAGTTGGATATGAGCAACCCAGATATGAGGAAAAATAGAAGATGCATTTTATTTTGAACAGCAACTAGATGAAAATCATAAATAATGCTTAAGGACCCTTTCTTACTTAGAAACAGAAATAAGCTTTCTAACAGTAACTGCTCTCTCCTCTGCATTGCAGTCAAAAGATGCAGTTTGCAAGTGCACCCTGCTGACCCGTGCAATCTGCCTGCCCACAGGAAGACTGCTACCACTGCGACAGTCACCGTGTACGTGACAGGAGTGTTTCCCCATGAACAAAAGCCCGCTCCCTTTCATAAAAAAAATTCAGCACCAAAGTACAGGTGGCAGCACTCCGGAGTTCAGAAGCCCTACAGGTTGTAATCACTACTTCAGTTGATGATGCCAGAGCTCAAGTGACATCAAAAGGCAAGGTTACTACATGAAACTCCTGAATCTTGCACTTAGGCTTTTTTTTTTTTTTTTTTATGGGGGCAAATAGTGGTTTACCAAATACGCATATATGGTTAAGACAGAAGAATAATCTTTTTAATAATCTTTATCTCTACATCTATAAGCAATCTTGGAAGGATCTAAAGTCTATGAAGATCCAAAAGCCTATTTTAAATCACTTTCTACAGCCCAGCATGAAAACAAGGAAGTACCATGCCCACTTAGGTTCTTGCACGGTGGCATATTCCATCCTGAAGTGCTGAGTGCACTTTGCACCTTCATGTCTATGGTCCTACATGACACTTGCTGTGGAAATACAAAAATGAAGCATCCATTGCTATACTCTTCCAAAGTGGTAGACCTCAGCCAGTTTGACTTCAGATCAAATTTACAATGGGTTAACTCTGTCAGAGTGTGTGGCTGCTGTGTTGTGCTTTGTAGTTTAGGATATATGAAGAGCGCTGACAAATGAAGAGTCTCTTCATTTATATCAGTTTTATGTGTTTCCCGCTACAACTTTTCTTCCATCTCAAAAATATTATTAACACTTTTTTTCTGCAGAATTATTTTCTGTTTTATTAATTCTCTGTGGATAGAGTGCTACTTCATTTTTTAACTTCATTTAACTTCATTTTTTAACTTTTTAACTTCATTTTAGCTTCATTTAGTAACTTGCTGTTACTATACTTCAGCTTAGAGGTTCTGCGCCGATAAAATTTCCTGTTTGCTGTATCTGACTTAGGTGCAGGTAGCAGCCTTTCAGTGGATGTTACACAGGAGCTCATCTGGGAATGTAAAGAAGCTCCACACTGTGACAGGTATTTGTGATTTTGTAGATCAATGTCACTGTGGGCGTGCCAAGGCTGAAGTAGCCATTCGTCATTTCCAGTAAATTCTACACTCTCCAAGCATGCTATGCAAACTCAGTCCTCCTGGTCTTGCTAAGAAAAAAAGAAATGATTTTTCCTTTTTGTCCATGTGATTTGACTTCTCCTGAAGAGATTTATTGAAGCATATTAATCCTTTGACTTTAAGAGTAACGTAGTTTTTCATAAGGAAGTGAGTGATCACCACCAAAAGCATTTTGTGGTATGTATTTGTCCATGGAAAAAAAAAGAAAAAGCAGCTGAGTTTCTGAGTTTCACTTGTAAAGCTGTAATGTCTGAAGACTATTGAATGAGGTGGACATACAGCACCACAAATTGTTGCAAGACTGTTGAATTTGAATGCAGAAAATGTATAGAAGGATAAAATAATTTGTGAGGATGAACAGGAAATTGAAGGATGACAGAAGTCGAACCACTTGGAGAGAAATGTTATTCAGGGTATGACCTCTGCTTGACTTTAGTGATATAAAAGTGATGACATTTAGGAAATATTTTGGTTCTTACTAGACACAGTTTTGGAAATGTTACAGAAAGTACAGTGGTATGGATGTGGTCATGTTTTGTGGTGGAAGAAACTGGGTGTGTCAGGGGAAAATAACTGCATGCAGGAAGGTTTCTTGACTAGGCAACCTGGGTAACTAGATCTTCTTTTCCATCCTCTCTGTGACTGTAAGAGACCCGTCTATCATACTGTGATAGTCATACCTCTTAAACTAACCTGCAAGTATAACAATTAAATAATTAAGCAGTAAGTAAACAACTCTGGTTTATGTAGTCATATAAAACCAAAATTACTGATCAAAAGCATTTAACAATCTGCATAAAATGTGGGGACATGCACAATATTCCTCATAGGAAGCAAATCAGTGGAGGTGGAATTCACACTAAGGTGCCCTTTGTTTTCTTAATGATGACTTATATGTAAGGCTTTCTCTCTGTTTATTTGGTTGCTGTTTGTTGGGAAGAACATCAAAAGTGGTCTATTTTAAGACTACAGCATCCTTTCCTCTGTCTAATACAAGAAAAATAATGTATACTAAGGCTGTGTATTGCTGCAATGCACATTGAAAAAAACATGTGACAATTCCAAATGCAGCAGCTCAGTAGTAGTGTGACCCCACCGAGATCAGGGCAGTGGTGAATTAGTGTGGCAGTGGGCTCAGGTCTCCTCCTTTCTGCTTAGGCTATAGCAGCCAGTGGTGGACATGATGGCTGCAGCTGGCTTAAGTTGAACTCAGGGAAGACATATAATACAACAGCTAAGAGCATTCAATATTAATCAGCAGATGAGGGCTTGTTGAGCATGTGCCATCAAAAACATGGTTGGTATGTAAATATAACTATCGATCAATCATCTTGCCACATAAATAGTGGACAGCCCAGGGTTCATTATCTCCCTTGCATGGCCATGGTCTGCAGGCTGGGATCTTCCCTTGAGCAGGGGCACTTCTCAGGGTTGCTCTGTGAGGCTGGGAGATTTCTTGCCACAAAGGATTCTTGGTAAATGACCATCAGGATGCTAAACTTCGACATCTTAGTTAAGTGTTATAAAGGGTTGACTGTACACACATAGTCCTTTAAGCATAAACAATTGACTGAGTCTGGGACTAATCCTGGATCCAGCTGCACCTAAACTCCCTTCCCAGAATGAGTTTGGAGTCCAAGGGGGTCCTTTCTGACTCTCATGGCTCAATGGGAGTGTGTCCCTAACAATTGGGTGTGACCCTCCTCTCTGTGCAGTAAATAATCAGTGCACCATGCCATCAAATGTTCTTAAACCACTGTGGCTTTTGCTATCAAATTGCTGTTTATGTCAATAAATATATTGGTGCTTCTCTTTAACAAGTGAAGTGCATCACTCCATCCTCAACAATTAAGCAGCAGTAGTAAACTACAATAACACTAAATTGGTTTTGGCTCTGGAATACAAAAGTGCCTTATAAGCTGCAAGTCAAGTGACATACTCTGCTAACAAAAATGTTAGCATGGACTCAGGGGCTGAGATATCATGGCTGATTTATAATAGAAGACTTCTGCACACAAAGCTGTATTCAATCCTTCTCTCCCTGGAATCCATAAAAAGTAAGTTAAAAGCATGATCTGACACCCAGCTGGAAACAGGCAGCAAGTCACAATATTCCTGTACTTCTGAGGACTGCAATCTGACTGTTAGTAGCTTGCTGGGCATGGGTACAACAGAGGCGTGCAGTTAAGCTCATGTGTGAAATATATCAGTTAATTTTTGCTTAACACAAAGAGAAAAAAAGGCATAGCTTGACTTTTTTTTCTTTTCTTACCACCAGTGATGGCAATAAGTTATGATTTCCAAAGAAAAGCAAGGGTCAGCTACTGTATAGTTGCTGTACTAATTTGGCAGCAAAAAGTATGACAGAGGAATTTTATTTATATGCCTGGAGTGTATTGTTGCCAATAATCTGCCTGGTGTGCTTGCACCTTGGGCATCTTCCACATTATTGGAAAAGTGCTTTTCTGCCAGTCCTCCTTACAGGCACTTCATCACCATGCTCAGCCATTTTCCAATGCTCTTTGATTTTGTCTGTGTGAATTTAAGCTCTGTTGTCACACTTAGCTTTGCAAATCTTCTTTTGATGGCAAGAAAATTCTGCAGCATTAAACTATTTATAGTAAAAGAGGGTTTTAGCTCTTGTAATTTTTTGTGAACAGATCTTTTATCTTTAACACAAACCAATGCCTCATGCTAACACTCGCAATTTATCTTGTCAAACTAAAGATATCCAGCAAGGTCTTTGTGTCAGAAGCACCAAAAGCACATACTTTCATATAGTAATGCTTTCACAAACCAAATCTTTACCTTGTTTTTGAAGAGCATTCTCATTCTTTTTTTACTCTTTGAAAAATGAAAATATTTTAAAATATGCTTTGTTCATTTTTTGCTAGGAGATATGACAGCACACTTGGACATTTCCAATTTCTTTCTTTAGCTTTATAACTTGGTGTAGTCTAGAAACTCCTATTTTCTATTCATACCAAAGTGTTCTTATGACCAAAATGCCACTTAGATATTCCTTCAGAATGTGAATAACGGTAACTTGCTTCCTTCATGCCTGAATCTTCCCACACCGTTTTGCTAATGAAACAATGTCCTCTTCTGAGCAGAAATATAATTAAAGTTGTTTCTGTTTTCAGGTTAAAGCCTCCTGCAACAGCTGTAAAAGAGTAAGTATTAAAAAAAAATCAAATTAAACCCAAATCTTGTGATACCATTGTTATGTTTCCTATATCTCTGGCATAAAATTTTCATGAAGTTTTTTTTTTTTTTTTTAGCCCTCTGCATATAACAGAAGAAAATGATCAAAAAGTCTGACTCACTAAACACAGCTTTATGTCATTGTCGGGAAGATTTTGAAAGACAGAGAAATTGTTCCTGCTTATAGGAACTGGGCAAAAAAAAGCATCCTTTCTAACTTTGAAAATCTCTCAACCAAGTTTCATCTTTGCTCTCACTATTAACTGTCATGGTTTCCAGTTCTTTAGAAAGCAAGGATGAGATAGGACAGTGAAGTTATCTTTGCAGCAAGATGATCTTCCACATTCTAAAAATTGTCTCAGTTGTGCTGTTTGTTCCCATTTACTGATATATTTGATAGTAATTGGGTGGAGTCAGTTCTACCCAGGTCAGCTGAAGCCTCAGAGAAATGATTGATGTTGGTAATGGTTGGGTTCTTTTGTTAAACATATGGAGGAAAAGCCATTTTACTGTTGTGAGGCCTCAGTGAATCCAGATGAGAGGGTAATTCACATCTCTAGGGATTACCTAGATTTTTCTCTTTTTATTTTCTGGATCTGAGAAGGGATGGTGTGAAGTTGAAGCCTCCACACCTAATGCACCCTGAGCCAGACTGTGCCTGCAGGGAGGTACAGTGACCCCCATGCTCTCCAGGGCCCACAGGGCAGAAACAGGTCCCACACATCCACAGTGACACTGTGTGTCAAACGGGACACTGAACTCTGTGGATCCCCCATGAGCAGTATATGCCAAGTAGCTCTGCTCAGCAGCATTAATCAGGACCTGTGCTGTATCAAGATGCTAAGCCTGAAAAACAGACCTGGCTCAAGGAAGTTTAAGGCAATTGCTGCTGGGGTTCAGCTACACGAGCTGGTGCTGTTGGCAACAAAGTCCTAAGGAATGGAGTTTTTTTGCAAGACCTACTCTGCTCCCATGGCTGCCTTCTCCTGCTACTGGTATTTAAGTGGTATTTATATTACATTTGCTTTCTGCTTCTGAGTTCATTTAAGTGAATGAGAATTCTCATTCAAATTTGCCACAAATTTTATCTTTCTATTCCTTGTCCTTGTAAGTTCATTTGGGTACCTTGGGTACTCATTTGAGGCACTTGATTTTTAATTGTGACTTGATTTTAAATTGTGACCTTTTTTTTAATTTGTGACTAACTAATTCTTCTCTGTACTCTGTGGGGTCAGTGGGCCTAAAATGTTCTTTCTGTTATCAGCATTCCCTCTGAAAGGGTTCTTGTGTCCATAATGCTCTACTTCTTTCCTTTTCTATTCTCCCACCTCTTTTCAACTGTCCTCGGTGCTTCATAGTATATATCTGAATTGATGCCAAATACTTCTTAATATATACGTGCCTCAGCTTATTAAAAGACCAGGTGATACACATGCACACACACACACACACACACACACATATATATATGGGAATGATAAATCACTATCCCTAAAACTATTCATAAAAATGTCTGCTACAGACATTTCTCTGAGGTTCCAGCTAGCTTTGGCTTAAAAAGATCCTGAGATGCTACTGTGGGAATATCAGAGTGCCATTACCTATGTGGGCCTTGCTGGAGGGTTAATTTTGGGATGAATTTGTTCCTTAAAAAATATGGGTTAATTTCTGATGATAAAACTAATGTGAATTTCATACAAGTAATGATTTAAATAAGGTACTTTAATTGCCAAACTATACACTGGAATTTTGTTTTGTGGAATAACTCCATTATATTATGCTATGAAAAACCTACGCCTTTTTGTTTTCAAGGTTAACTATGTGAGATATACTTTAGTTTTATATGCTTTATTGATGTAGCATTTATGAATTCAAGATATGGAAGGTGACCCCAAGGAAGGTTTTGAGGCCTTCAGCAAACTCCAGGACTGCCTTTCTGACTGTTTGCAGTCCATGTTTGGAACTGCAGCTGGATTTGTAGTATGTTCTTGTCTCAGTTTGTTATTATATTTTTGGATATGTAAACTATTGTAATTTGAATTTAGAGGCTTATGAAAGTAACAAATAGAAATTTTTTTATACATCTGACTTTTTACTACATATTAATGCTGAAATCTCCAGCCATTTGTGTAGTTTACCTTGTGAGAATAGGTGGCACCTTCAGGAATGACTATATCTGCTTACGTTAAGTCAGGATTTTGAGCAACTAAATACACTACGCTCTATGTTCCTAAAATTGTTTTGATTTCTCCAGTAGCTGTAAATTATAGTTTTGATTAAAGGCTTGGTTTCACCAGTAGTCTGAAAATCTAAATAGTCACCAACCTATATAAATAAAGATAATTTATCTGTGTTAGCATAATGGCTCTGGACTGATATGCTTCTCTACCTCCATCAAGTGTAAGAACTTCTGTTTCCTCACAGGATATGGTGTGTCTAAACATATGTTAAGGGATGGCAAGCCAGTGCTATAAAACACTGTGAGTGACATGACTGTGGACTCTACTGTTGTGTGTGAGAACAGGTTCGCAGATTACAGAGCTAAAGGAGAACAAGATGACATTTATCTGGGCTTGAGAAACCTTTTGAGAATGTCATCACAGAAGATTGGAAAGGAATGCTAGTACACAGCCAGATAAAAAGTAGAGTCACAATTGATATAGTAGCATCGGTTAATTAAAAAAAACAAACAACAAAAAACCCCCCACCAAATAGGAATAAAAGGGCATTAGGAAGACTGAAATGTTCCAAGAATTCTGGAGGGAAACAAATTTGCGAGGACAGAGAATAATTTTATGCTATACATAGTTAAAGGAGGTGCTCAAATGAACCTCTCAGATAATAAAATGCATCATTTTTGTATGTTTCTTTGTTTATCGCCTTGATTATCCCTTTATTTCTCTACTGAATATAAAATTAAATAGGAAAATAGGCAAATAGCAGAAAATACTTGTTTCAGTGGAAGTGTGATTTTGCTGCTTGATATTTAAAAGCATGTTGCTAGCTGATTCTGTTTGGAAGAAGATATCAAAAAATCTGTGCATCTGTTCTTGATGGGATGATACTAGTCTATTCATGAAATACTGAGAAAAAATACTGTGCATTCAGACTCAGACTTTGTTTCCTTAGAGGAAAAGTCTATATAGTGCTTTCATGGGGAGGTTACACACACTCTTTACATCAATGATTTTGGGATATAGAAGAGTTGAGTTGTGAAAGCAGAAAATCTATTCAAATTTTCTCCCGAAGTGAGAAATTTTATGGTATTAAAATAGCCTGAGCCAATCCTTGGTTCTAGTAAAGTCAGTCGAGAATTATGGCTCTGCCTTCAATAGTACCAGGGTTTAGCCTTGTGTGTTTATAGATCAGATATTCTTTAAACAAACAGTGCATTATATTTACACAGTTTGCTAATCCACTTCTCTGAACCATAACACAATTCCACTTTCCTTTTATATTTGCTCCTTTCTCAAACAAGAGCAGCATTACAGAAGTCAGCAAACAATGTCATTCTGTTCACAGTAAACATGTTCTATTTTCAGAGAGAATGACTACAAAAACATCAGCCTTGCTATTTATCTCTGACCGTGCCAGAACAAAGTTTGAAAGCATCTGAATAAGCAAAAGCTTACATCCATTTTACTTTTTTTCTATTCACTAAGCTGTACTGGATACAAAATGAGATTTTCCATTTAATAATTTTTTATCATTTCAGGTTATAGAAAAACGACATGTATGTAAAATAGTCTGTATCATAATTTTAGAGTAATTTCATTTTTTGCCTCTTTTTTGGCTACTCTCTAAATATTTTTCTTTTTCCTGAGATAGGATAACCTAGAGCTATAATAAACCCCTTATTAGTTGAGCAAAATTTAAAGTTTTGGAAAAAAAATAAAGGAATTTTTCTGGAGCAGAAATAAAAATTATAAATATTTTTTGAAGCTCTTTACCTTTTTTTTTTTTTAAATAGCTCTTGTTTAACCACAAAAGGAAGAGTCCCACAAGAGCCCTTTAGTGCTCACCTTCTTCTCTGCAGTGTCTCTCTGCCATTAGTATGACACTGAATGTAGTACATTAAGAATATTTTTTGTTGCTTGCATAATTTTTATTCTAGTGAACTTTTATCAGTTAGTTAATGGCATTAGTTAATTGAACTTTGCACGTATCACAAGTCAGTCCTGTGATTAAGTGATTTTAAGATACTGAACACAATGAAATTAACTGCCATAGCTTTATTTGATTGGGTAGAGCAAGTATTGGAGTTTTAATCTGTAGTTCCTTTTTCCAAAAGTCCTCTTTTGTTTTCAATAATCATATCCAGGAGAAACTTGTTTAATTCACTGTCTAGAATTCAGGCAAAATCTTCACTGTCATTATTTATACACACACACACACACACATATATATATATTTAGAAAATAGGGGCAAAATATATACCAATTTCTATTCCAAGTGTGTAGTTTTCTAACAAAACTTTGTGAGCTTTTTTCTCTTGACTCTTTCAACTGGCAATGTTCTTTTTCAACCATGGGCACCTAAAAATCTTGGGTCCTTATTCCTTTTAGGTGTGGGACACAACAATCATGTTTGTCACTGATTTTACATAATGTCGGAATAACCTTACACTCTTTCATCAAAAATAGTATTCCTGTAGAAACAATTTTGGTAGTGAAGGGAGAGAATGAAGAGGGCAATGATTTATATTGCTGAAGGAGAACAACAAAATGACAGAATTGCAATTATTAGTAATGGAAGTTCAACGATAATTAAAAATATTAGCAGAATTCCCAATGAACAGAGAGTATCTCTGCCATGTGTGTGACTGAAATATGTAATATGATTTAAAAGATGAAGTGCTGAGCATCTGTTATCCCAAAACAAGTATTCTTCTTTCCTTTGTAATCATTTTTTGGAGCCCTTCTCCTCTGTAGAATCTCATTTAAATTAGAGGACTGACTTGAGCTGTTGTGTGTCTGAGGCTCTCAGTGGTGTATGAGCATCCCTCACAGCACATTGACTGCACTGGGGTTTGCACATATTATGGATTTTGCCCTTTGACAATTATTTTTTAAAAAGCCTTTTGAAACCTATCATCCTCTCAGTTTATCTCTTGCTCTTTCAGAGGCTTTTGTTCTGCTTCACCTTGATTCAAACTCTATACTTCCTAGTGAAACAAAAATTCCAACCTAGATCATATAAAATGCTTATTTAATTCTGTATCCATTCCTCATTAAGCAAATTAATATTTTGATATTGTATAAAAACAAAGCAATACTTTTTCTTAAGGAAAATAAATAAAAAATTGTTTCAAGTGCTCATTGAATCATAGAATCATGGAATGGTTTGGGTTAGAAGGGACATTTAAGATACTCTAGTTCCAACACCCCTGCCATGAGCAGGGACATCTTCCACCAGATCAGGTTGCTCAATGCTCCATCCAACCTGGTGTCACTAAACCCTTTGTTGTCCTCCATTCAAGTTATCCTCTGAACTGGTAGGAGATGAATCAGCAAGTAGTTTTGGTCCTGACTAAAATGACTTTTAGGTTCAGTTGGTCTTTCTTTACTGAGTGAAAGAAATTCATCCATGCCTAAAGTTTGTCATGATGAATGCTCCTTCTGTGGATTTTTCTTTTGTTTATTTTTACCAAATGACTTTTATGAAATCAAAATCAGTCAATGCACTTTTGCTGGCAAATAAAAAAGAACCTTTGTTATATATTCCCAATGTTATGAGCCATATGTCAGAGATTCAGTCTCCAGTTAAAAACTACAGATAGTACCAACAGCTAATGACATTATCCTTTATTTTTATATTGACATTTTTTCTTAATTCCTCACCTCAGTGGGTAAAATCAGTCTATTGTAACAGAAAACTGCCTTCATTCAGAACAGATCCTGTGGAGGAAGGAATTTTGAACAAGGCTGCAACACTGTTCCCATGCCATTACTCCTGGCATCTCATTGCACATTGAGTTGCATAACTTGAATTTGCATCAATGCAGCTCAGTGTAATTGCCCTATAGTCACCCCGGCAGGGCTACTTGGTTTTTGGTACCAAGTCAGTCAGGAAACTTTTGCTGTGTACACAGAGCTATCCCAGTACTCACTTGAACAGAAAATCCAGAGAAGGCTCCTTTAGTTTGGGGAAAAATCAATACAGATAGTTCGAATTATCTAAGAAAATCACAATCAGAAATCATACTGCTGTGCAGGGGAATTTTTGTTCCAGATGGTATTAGCCAATTATATTTCAGGGCATGCTTTTTTTTTACCTGGTTACTGTCAAATCCCAATGACAAATTACATGACACAATCAGAAGCAATGTCATGAAAATTTAAATAGGAATTTGAGGTCTAGCTGTAGCACTGTGTAAGATGAATTAACTGATTTTAATAATTTAAAGAAGTGGTAAATTTCAGATGCACACAGATTTCTGACCTGTGTTCCTTCATTCCACATCAATGCACAATTATGGACTTCTTTTACAGCCTTCACAGTGTGTCCTTTTGCAGTCCTCTGGCTTCCAAGATAACCAGCATTGCATCCCACAGTGCAGCACAAGAGAGATCATAGAGTTGAAGGCAAAAGTAGGATGCAGTTCATGCATTTATGTATTTGAATGGGAGGTAGAGCAAAATTTTAGGATTATATATCCTTAAAATACTTAACCTGAGGTGAAATAAAGCACCTTCCCTGTTTCCAAAGCTGGCACAGATAAGCCTTCTCCTGCAGGACTGCTGAGGCTTACTACTGCTAGACTAAAGACATCCTTTCAGTTGGGTTTAGCAAGCTGTTAGTAACCTGAAAATTTTACAACTATCATTTTGTATAAACTATTTCCTTCTACAAAAAGAAATGTAAATGTTACGATATGAGTGCTGGAAAATATTCAAAACCCTATCTATTTGCCTATGTCAAGATCTATATTCCAGAACAAAAAGAGGTTGTGCAAAACTGAGATACAATTGATTAATATCTTACTGAAATGGACTGTCAGGCTCTTAATAGCAACAAATAAATAGAATTTTTATAAAAGAGGTTATATTCCTTTAATGACAAAATCCTGCTCTAGGATACTGGGAATATAAAGTTCAGGAGACTAGGAATTTCAGTGTTCAAACACATAAAGCAGTTTTGGTAAGATATGTTAAACTGACACCAAGAAGCTTATTCACTTCTCTGTTTGAGCTTCAATTACTTCATATGAAAGGGAGGAGAAATGGGATTTTATGCAGCATGTAATAACTGTCACACAGGAAACAGGCTGATTTTAATGACACTTCTTTAGTATGGCAGGTAGCCCAATTCCAGTTGAAACTGGAATTTGCATCTATCAGAGAACCCAGTTTTTATTTACTGTCTCATGGGTTCATTTTTGTAGATTGTAGAGCAGCATGGCTGTTTTGCAAAGAAGTTGAAGCCTAGACAACAACTTTATCAAGGGGTGAAAAATTGCTAATCTCTGGGGTGGTAAATGAGCTAGTTTGGAGATTTTGCTTTCCTGGCTAGATTAATTCAATGATTAGGACAGATTAGGTATTCCTGTGCTGTATTTCACTTGCCTGAACAGATGGCAAGAGTAAAGTGCAATACTTTAATTTCCCTCCCTGATGATCTGCTTCTTTGTCCAGGCAGTAAATGTCTTAACTCTTCAAGTAATGCTGATCCTGCCTCTTAAAGGTGTTGAGAGCCTGTGTGTAGCAAATGTTCTGAGCACCTCTGTTGGGGTTATAGTTGCTCTTAGATTTCTTTAGGCTAAAGGAAAAAGTTTAGACCCTCCAAAGGGCAATTCAAGTCTTTGATGAGCTTAATTTTCCTCTCGCTGAGCTTGTGTTTGTCTATGCATTGCACAATATGACCATGCTTAGACTCTGTAGAGGCTTGTCCAGTTCACAGGACGCAGGCTTTCAAGGGATGCAAATGTAGGCATGAGATTTAGTTGAGCATCCAGATGTGTTTTCAAGAATGATGAAAAACTATCTCACAGGCAGTGTCTGTCTGTATGTCTTTTATGCCTAATTATTGTTTAAAATTTGACCTACTTGCTATCAAATATTAATTTACTTACGGTTGTTTCTGGATAAAGGTGATTTATCCGTACAGAGATACAAGAATATCTTCACGGGTACGTTGGATTAATTACCTTCTTGATTATAGTATATATTTATAGATGGAAAGGCAGAGGATTTCAGAAAGGTCTAGTGATAAGGAAGTAATAGATTCTATTTCAGTTGTTCATCAGAGAGCTCAAAAGTAATTTGTTTAAAACAAAGCTCATCAGATCTCTGCACATTTTAGTCCCTAGGAATTTTCTCTTTGTCAGATCCAGGTTGTGCAAAGAAACTCTCTGTTAAAGGGATTGTATTGCACCTGTCTCCATCTAATCTGTGAAATTTAAGGTGCACCTTTCTCCTCTCTGGAGAGGGGAATTTCACTTAGTCTGGCCACCTCCTTTCAGGAGGATCCATCTGCACCTATTGTAAGTTCTGAAGAAAGGCAGCAAACAAAATGAGAAAGAACATATAAATAATTCATTAACCACCACATGGAGCTATAAAATCTTCTTCTTTTAAATAGCATTAACTTTTTCTCTAAACGGAGGATGGAAGGGGAAAAGCATACAAGGATATAAAATTAACTATAGTTAGAAAATACCATATTTCACAGATCTTATTGGTAGAATGACTTTTATGGATGGGAAAGAATTTCAGCGTGACAAACTTGCAGAAAATTAATGAATTGAATTAAAAATATGTTTGTGGAAAATTATTTATTTCAAATGATGTATTAGAATAATTTTAGTATTATTATTATGGTACATTAATGTTTTAATTATGTTTTTATTTCTCAAATTAAAGTTTTAAATGTTGCTAAAGCTATATATTTTATTTTTTAAATTTGAAACTAGTATTTTTCATCACAGGTATTGTTAAGCAGCACAATAGGTACTCCAGGAGTTTATGCAGGCTCCTTCTACAGATGTTTTCAAGACTGGAGCGGAGAAAGACCTCAGCAGCAGGTTGTGACCCTAGAGCTGGCTTTGCTTTCATCAGAAGCTTGAACAAGAGACCTTATGAGGTTTCTCTAAGACTATATTATCCTGGGTGGATACAGAATTTTTGGGGAGGATGGGCTGGGACTGAAAGGACATGGAGTCACCCTTTAAATAGGAGAGAAGCGTGGTTGTATTGGGCTTTGTCTTGGCTGAGGTGATGAGTCAGCTGAGCCTGTGAGTCAGGATTACTCAGGCAGAGTAAGGTCAGTGATATTGTGGGTGTTTGCTGTAGACAAGCTGGTGAGGAAGAAAAGGTTCCTCCTGAAGAACATTTTCCCTGAAGAATAGGCAAAAAAGCAGGATCCCAAGCCATGATTTTAGAAAAATAGATTTTGTGCTGTTCCTGTATTTTCTTGGAAGGATCCCATGAGATAAAGCCTTGGAGAGAAGAATACAAAAGAGCTGAGATTCAACATCACCTGGTCCAAGCTCAAGAATGGTCTGTACTGAGGGGCAGGAAGCCAAATAAATTTGTCATGAGGCTTGCATAGATGAAGAAACGATTATGACAAAATTCAGACATAAAAATGAAGTGTAAAAGAGGTGGAAACAGGGACAGATGACCTGGAGGGAATGGAAAAGCATTGATTGAGGCCAAGACACTAAATGCCTTCTTTGACTTTGTCGTTACTTGTAAGATTGGTTTTCATGAATATGAGATCTCTGAGACAAGGGAGAAAATCTGAATCAAGGAAGAAACCCTGATGGAGAAGTATCTGGCTAGGGAACATCTGAAAACACTGGACAGACATAAGTCCAAGTCAGCTGACAGGATGCACCTACAAGTGCTGGCACTGAGACATCAGTGACATCTATAAAAGGTCCCTGTGACTTGGAATCACTGCTGAGGATTAGAAAGAGAATGTTGCTGTTACTTCAATGAGGCAAAGAATGCAGCTTCAGGGAGGTAAAGACTGGGGAACCTCACCCCATCCTTGTGAATGTGATGGAGCAAAACTTCCTGTAAAAAATTTCCAGACCCATGAAGGAAAAAAAATGGTTACTGGGGAGTCATCAAAGGGGATATCTTGCCTAATCAGCCTGATAGTTTTCTGTGATGGGTTTGTCTTGGTGCATGAGAAGGGAATAGTGAATATTGTTTGTCTTGACTAACAAGGCTTTTGACACCATCTTCAGTGACATAGTGATAGGCAAACTGAAAAAGTACAGGTTAGAAAAAGAGATGGTGAGTGGATTAAAAACTGTCTGAATTGCTGGCATCAGAACTTTGTAATCAGCAGCAGTTAGACCAGTTTCCTCCTCTCACAGGGGTAAGCTTCAAGGCTGCCTGGGGCCTCAGTGAACAAGGATGTACAGGAAAATGGAAGAAACAAAAGCATTCTGACAAGGAGGAAGCAAGATCTTTTTTTCCTATGAAATGCACACCTAGTGCTCATAATATTCAAGTAGCTTTAAAAGTCATGATCCTGATTTCTAACTAATTTGTTTATATCATAATGACAGCATGATAAACACATATACAGGGGTGCATTTCTGAAAATAGATAGATGAATTCAACCAAATCAGAAAAATCTCTTTTGAGGAAATACAGAGAATTTAAAAGGAACTTAGAAAATTCCATAAACCTATTATTCTGCTTTTAAATTACCTATATGGTTTAACAAATAATTTATGTCATTGGAAGCAAAAGCTAACTTCTTTTTACAGAAAATGTTGATATTTATATATGACCTATTTTCTTAAAGAAAATAAACAAACAAGTAAGCAATTCAACAAATATTTCAGTTCTGCAAAAGACCAAAGATGATAAAATTTCTTTCTTTTATATCATCAAACTATGATAGTTCAATTCAGGAAGCTGTTCCAAGTCTTACCTTCTACAATTTTCATATTTAATGAATAATGTTACTGGAGATAAATAGCCCAAATAAATTAACCAGAAAACCTACACAATAGCACTAACAGTCTCATGTAAGCCCTTCAGAATGTAATTACATGTTTCAAAAGGAAAAAAAAAAAACTGAACAAAAAAAATAGCTACAAAATAAAAGCTGCGCTAAGGTAGATAAAATCAATCTATAGTTATCATGAGTATTAGCAAAGCTCCCACCTGGCATAGTAACTTTATGTTCACATGAATCAACAGTGGTTTCACCCTTAATTAAAGTAGATATTGTAAAAGACCTAGCCCTTTTCTCATTTATTCCTTTTATCTTATTCCATGTCTTTTCTGCTGAAATATGGTGTTTATACAGATGCAGAAGTTTTGCCAGCAATATTTCTTAGATCTTCTAATAACCCCTTGAGCCTGAATATGCTTTTCTTTTGCAATCTACCAAATCCTGAAATTTTAACACGTTTTGCCTTATTCAAAATATTTTTCCTTTCTTCAAATGCTTCATAAAAATTTCCTACCAAAGCTCTAGGGGATTGCTATTTTTCTTAAATGTTACAGGAAAAAAGTAGTTGATATATATACCAGAGTTCCCTTGAAATCACAGTAGGAGGAAACACAAAATCTCCAAAAGAAAGAGTAGAGAAAACAGAAATCTTGATTTAGAAAATGGAAAAAACGTATTGTCAGACTGAACCTTCCTCCTGAAAGCTTTTTATTTGTTTGTTTGGGTTTTATCCCATTTATATTTATCAGAGGGTAGTGTTAAAGAAGAGGGATAGCATTTCATCAAAAAGATGTTCCAATTTTGATCCTAAACATTTATGATTCTGCTAGATTTACAAAGAGTGGTGTTTAGCCATCAAACTGCTTCCCATAGAGAGAGATTTGAAAACATCTTATTGGTCTTACAAGGCACTTGTATTACACTTCTACCATTTTCTTTCATATCTCTTCCTCAATAAATTGTTTACAAGTAGTTTAACTTCTGGTATCTGTAGCTGTGGCTTTCTAGATAGTCATTAGGGAAAAATATTCACAACTATCACATAACTTGTGCCAGACATCCTAAATAAATCAGACAAGTAAAAGTGACAGTTTATTTTCCCTGAATACTTATGTAAGGTTCCTAATTTGATTAGGTCAGGTGTAAAACTAGAGGAGAAAAATTGCAGGCTCTGAGAACTGCTGCAGAAGTTTTTGCTTTCTTTCCTTTTCAAACCTGTTTCCTCTATTCAGAGAATTTTTCTACCCAGATTATTCCCCTCAACTACTGAATTTTCCTTGATTATGATGATTTATAATTACTTTTCAAGAAGGAATCAATTTTTAAGCCCAAAAAGCAGGTGCTGTCTGCCAGGCACCAATTAGATATTTGGTATCTCATTCAGCAATGGAAGATTTGTAACATTCCACAAAGCCAGATTACTGTCTATTCAGTATCTTATTTAAAACAGTTTTAAATAGAGCTGTGAGTGATTGAACAGAAATTATAGGATTTCATTTCAGTTCAGCTATTGATATTTACATCTGATCTAATTTCCCAAAATTTTCTTTGGAACCAATGAAAAAAAATTACTGTGTAATTAATTTTATCTGGTTTTGATGTGTGTCTTAGTATGAGTCATGTTCTAACTGTTCTTTTTCTCTTTTTTTTACTCTAAAATGATCTCAGGTGACCAGTTCAGACACAGATTATCCACTGCATAACACCCTGTGGTACATTTTCAAATAGAACAAAATCTTCTTGCTATTGCCTTCCACTGCTGGGCCCCTTTGTGGTGACTGTGGGTGTTTGTCTCTTGCCTTCAGCTGTAAGCTCTTCAGAGCATGTAAAACAGAGCACAGGTTATATTGGGTGCCAACGTACAATACTGCGTTTTATGATAAACACCAACCAGAGCAAAAAAATATCATAAAAGTATTAATTGTAAGTAGAACAGAATCTGGAATTTGGATTATTTTTTGAAAACTGAAACACTTACTCAAGTATGAAATCTACTTATAATAAAAAAGAAGGGATTTCTACCAAAAGTAATCAATTTATGCATTAATGTCATCATATACACTTAAGTTACAATACATCATATTCTGATTAGTATTATTCCTAAATGCTAATTACAACTACAGAATTCTTAATCTAACAGCATGGAGTCCTGCAGTTTCTGAAGGGTTGATATTTCATTTTCTGTAGTGAAAGGATTAATTCTAATTCTAATTCTCAAGTAGCTATGTTTTCATGCAATTAACTTCAGTGTCTTTCTCCACTCCTAGATTTACCAAGTAAACTTCTTTACAAAGAGGATAAACTGATGCATCCAATCATTAATAACAAATGTGCACACTTTTATTAACATAAAACCTGGTCATTCTATGGAAAAAGAAAAGCCTGAGTGATTTTTCCATTATGATTTTAGTCTGTTAATTGTCTAAATTTTGCATTGCAAAAGAAAGATGTGAAACCTGTGAAAGCAAAGCTCAACAAAACCACTTGAATCCTGTTGCTTTAGAGATCCAGCCTAATGCTTTTAAAAAGAGTAAATTACATAGCTAGTACATTCCAGTTCTTTTCACATACAGGCTGACAAAGAGGAAGAAAAGATGCAGGACAGAATGTCAGATTTTGAAAATCTAAGAACATTTCCAGAGCTGGCATGCAGGACAAAATTATCCAGATGAATTTATTTCATATTACATTTCTGATTGTAACTACATGGTCATAGGGGTAATAGTCTCCTATTTAATAAACCCATCAAAAAAAAAAACAACTCAGAAACCCAAAGCCAATGAGAAAGGAAAAAATTTGTTTTTTGACACCAAAGACTATGTCTTAGATCTTCTGACAGTGAGAAAAAAAAGAATACCTGCAAAAAATAAAGGCAGTTATTTAGCTGCTTGACAGCAAAAGAAAACAGGGAAGCATTTATTTCATGTTTAACATAATATATATATATATATTCAAAACATTCAACATCCCTTAGTTTAATCTTGTTAAATCAGATTAGATAACATAAACTTGTGTTTTCTTTGTTTTCATAAAACACTCACTTTACATTGTTTATTTGTTTGATTGCATTATTTGGCTTGATCTATGATGGTCTACCAAGTAATTTCTTGTCATTTACCATAAATATTTAACAGCATTTATTTTTTGTTATAGGCACAGAGATACATCGACAGGAAAAACCTCACAAGCTTTCTACAAGACCTTTCTGTTTATCTTTTAGTAGCTATAGGCTCAATGCTGATAAAATCACACATCCTAACTATGGTGTGAGATTGATAACAGACAGTGTAGACAAAAATCAATATTAGTTGCCAAATGCTACAGTATTTATTCCCTAATTGGGATGTGTGCAATAGAAACTTCTATATCTGGTGTAAACACACTGAATCTTCTGTAGATTATAAACAGGCACAGAAACCTCCGGAGAACTCTCATTTTTTGCATAGGACTTCACCCTAAGATCCAATATCACATCAAGTGACAGGAATCTGCCTTAACAGAGCAAACCATAAAATATTGATGGATTTCTTTTCTGAGTTTAATCCTATTTTTCAATATCCTTTTGCAAGAACTCCAAAACGGAAGAGACAATAGTCTCTTCTCTCAAAGTCATCCAGATTTTGAATTCCATGATGCCATTCAAAGTAATTTAATTGCTCTTCCAAGAAATTCCCCCTTAATGCACTCCAGAATTCTCATTTATCTCTGTTAGAACATCTCATATGTATCTTGTATTCTATCAGTCATTGATTAAGAACATTAAACCTTTTAATTTTACCATGTATGAGTGCTTTTTCAAATAAGAACTTTTGTCCATGAGGTTTCCTTTAAACATCTAAATCACAGTATAGAAATTTATATCTATAAAATTTATATCTGGTCTAAATCTAACCTCTTTCAGTTTAAAACCATTACCCTTTGTCTTATCACAACAGACCCTAATTCGATATTTGGTTTTATCCTTTCTAAAAGCCCCCTGTAAGTACTGAAATGCTGTAACTGTATGTCCCAAATCTCTTCCCAGGCTGAACAACCCCAGCTCTCAGCCTTTCTTCACAGGAGAGCTGCTTCATCCCTCTGGTCATTTTTGTGGACCCATTCAAACAGGTCTATGCTTCTCCTGTGCTGAGGACCCAAAGCTGAATGCAGTACTGCAGATGGGATCTCACCAGAGCATCTTAGAGGGGCAACATGTCCTGATGTATTTTGAGATAACACCTTGGGATGTCATTGCAATTTAAGAATCTCAAATTTAAATTTTAATAGAGCATCCCTGAGATCTAATTAGGGAACATCCACAGAGGGTCACCGAAGGCCATATTTTATCACTGAACAAGTTAGCCGCAACTGTATTTAGGCGTGTAATTTTTATTTATTTTGTGACTGGGCAATGAAATATGCTGCCAAAAGAGCTTATTTTGTGTGTGAGTTTTTATCTTTTAAAATCTCACTTTGGTTGATGGACTGGAAGAAGAAAAAGCAATCACTTCCTGCCTGAAAAGAAGAAGAAAGCAGGTTTGTAATGTGAAGGGATTCATTAGACCACTACATAAATACTGTTTTATTGCTAATAAAAAGTCTGATTTTACTGGTGTTAGCAAAAGCAGGGATGAAGAGACTGCAAAAGGAATGAAATGAAGGACAAGCTTTATTTTCTAAGATATTTATATTAAATAATAGAAATTGAAAAAGGATAGGACAAATGAATCAGAGGTAGGAATTATGACCAGAACTTGGAGTTATGGAAACACTGAAAGATCTGAAATCACAAGATTTAGTGCTTTCTGTGACACATGATGTGTCCAGATGCAGCAGCCATTTTGTGGTGTCTAGGAAAATGCTGTCAGTGACTGTAGGGAAAGTATAGCATTTCCACAAATTTTACATCAGGAGCAAATATCAGATATTGCTTGAGCGTAAGTTGGTGCATTGACCTCTGTCCCTCCAGGTACATGCAGTGATCTGTTGCCTTCTCCAGGTGTCACACAGACCATTGCAGTACAGAGCTGGCACTGTGACATTCAATAACAAGGCTGCTGGTCTTGTAAACCTGATCCCAGTTCCTTAGAGATGCAGAATCTTGCTATCTGAAGTAGAAATCTTGTGCTTAGTACCACCATTCTGTCATAATCAGGAAAATTTTAAATTGCACATTGTATAAGTTAAGAAAAAAATAGTTTTTTACCTGTCCTTCTGTGCTCATCATGGTGTAAATATGACCCAAAAATCCTGCCTGAGAGATTGCAGAGAGCAGTTTCAAGGACTGTTTTATTTTATTGGCTGAAAATTACCGTCTGTGTAATTGCTCAGGCAAAAAGCAATAAATCTCTCTCTGGATACTCGCCTGGCCTTCAGCTTTGCTAAAAGTATATGCTGAAAATCAAATTAGCTAAGAAACTTCATAGGAGTTGACTGCTGCCATTACTGTATCTGTATGGAGAATGCCAGTGTTGCTAGACATTTCTGAAAAGCTTTATGCTTCTGAATGCACCATAGTGTAATCTCAGCACTACTTAAATAAGAGCTGCTAAACCCCAAGAAGAGAGATACTTGAGAAACTAGTGCATTTTAGTCCTTGTCACTTCTAGATGAACATGATTGAGATTGATATTCCTATTTGATGTAGCTGAAACAGCTCAAACAATTATCAGATTTGTTTAGACAATGGGTTCATGTGGTGTAATCCCTTTAATGGGTCCATGAAGTCAACTATCCATAGAGATGCCAAACAACAGCTAAGGGCCTGATCCTCTTGTCTACCTACTTGCCTAAACTCTGTAATTCCCTATAGCTGTAAAACATTATGATGTTCAAGTGACAGAAAAATGAAGGGAGGAAGGAGGAACTGTTCAGGGACATGCCAGCTCCAACAGATAGGTCTGTGTAGGCCAGGATGGAACCATGCAAAGATGCTGGCAGCAGCTTAGCTGCATCAGCCTGGCAGCTGGGTTTGTCACGTTGGGCTCAGCAGTGCACCAGGGGCCCATGCTGCTTCTGACTCTTTGCCAGGTTTAGTCAGCAGTAGCTCAGATCTCTGCTCTGATGCCATAATGCACTAAAAATGTCCAAATTCATGGTCCTCTCTGTCTTGAAAAGACTTCCTAAGGATGAAATTTAGGGCAAACAGTCAGTGCCTACCAGTTTTCCTTGTTCATTGGATATGTTTCACTACCTGCAGGACGCTAGGATTTTCAGCAAGCAGAAGCCAGCAGTGCCCAACAGATGCCACAAGCATATGAGGTGAGCACCTCCCAGCAGTTTTTTCAAAGAAACTCATGTGTTTAGGTCTGATAGAGTGCCAGGAAAGAATAATTATATTTAAAACCCCCAGAACACAAGTCACTTCACATCTAACACTTTTGCAGAGCACCCTGAGATCCTCAAGAGAGCGTTGAGTGGAAAGGTGACATCCTGTGGACTGAGCCTTGAAGATTCACAAACTCGACTGTGACTTCAGTTAGGACGAACTGCACTTTTTACCTTCCCTTTGGCAGTAATGTGATGTATGCACACCTAGAATCAAAAAGAGAGAGACCAAAGTTAGGTATGGCAGGTACTGCAGTTTCTGAGTATGATCAGATTTCTGGGATGGCTGATGGGAGGCAAACCAGAAGATCACACTGAAAGTTGTGGTACTTCCAGGGGCACCTCCAGTCTGGGAAGAGACTCATTATAAATAGTGCCAGGCACGTACACTGAAACTCGGTCTGCTAACTACATAAGTCATTAGTACCTAGCATCAGGCAAACCCAGGATATGTTGATTGGCACAGTTAGAGGGAAAGAGCAGGAAAGCAGATGAGGAAGGTGTGCTTCCTTTTCTTGGCAGTGAGGTCTCTCATTTAAGGTAGCAGGAGGCACTAACAACACCACCAACTGAAGCAGAAGTTTGAATGGTACATAGTAAAAATTATATTGCTGCCTTTTCTGGCAACAGGTCCCTTCAGTTTCCTTATACTCGGATATGTGTTGAATGTTGTGTATAATAGGTCATTCAACAGAAATCTGTCAAATGAGTCAATGATCATAATGCTAGGTAGTAATATTTAAGGTATATGTACATACATCTAGGAAGATAGATAGATAGATGATAGATAGATAGATAGACAGACATAGATATAAAATAGAAGCAATTTCTATTATTCTGCTTACATTGTGAGAACAAATATGGCTACTGTCACTTGTAATTTAACAAGGTTGCTAGAAACCTGTATTCAAAAGGCTGTGTTTAATATCCACATCTGCTTTTATTTTCTTCAGGCTACAGTAATAGTAAGATATCTGTCATCCACATCATAGAAACAATCTAATGATTAATCATCTTATACTAAATGTCAAAGAGCAGCCTGCAATCAACTTCTGAAGTTTATATTTAGATATTTGCCAGTTTTCAGTTCCTGATAACTACCAGCCAATCTGTTAATTTTTTAAAAAATATTTTTTTTCTTAAAACACTTTTGAGAAACTGTATGAGGCTGCAATTTCTGTGGGTGAATGTTTGAAGGGATTTAAATTTATTACTAACAGTTTTTTCTTGAGGGAACGAGAGTAAATATCTAAATTAGTTTTGATTGTACAGAAATACACATTTTTAGTGTAACAACAAAAAAGGAAAATCAGAGTCCTTCGTTTTTTTTTTTACTAATTGTTAATACAACTCCATTCATCTGATGAATGAAGACCTCTGTTCAACCTGGACTATTAGACTTACCATTGATCCAGATGACTTCATTTCTCTTTGTTGTAAAATCAGAGTGTTTCTGAAGTTATAGCTGTAAAAGAAGGTCAAGTCACATTTTATTCAAAGAGTATATTTCCCAGAGCAAATTAAATTACTAAAATAGGAGTTTGGCCCAATTTATTTTTCAGGCATATCTCAACCTTACTTTCATTTATTTTTTGACATCTTAGACCAGCACTCCCTGGCAGAAGTAACACTGAAAAACCATCATAATCACTTGCTATCGAACCAGTCACTCAACATAGATGACCCAGACAACTTAGGCAAGAGATGTGAAATGCCTTGCTATGAGAAATTAATATCTGTGATTAATGTTACAGAAAGCACTTCTATGCCCTCTGCTATGGATTTTATTTTGGTTAAGGTAATGGGGTTTTGCAAATGTGAAAGTTTCAGTCAATTATACCATATACAAATAGTGTATTAAGGGCACAGACATGGCTATATACCTTTCCATCCTAAAGACCTTCTCAGTTTCTGACTCATTTATTGCCCTGCATTACTGTGCAAAGTGGTAATGCACTACAGTATTTGGACCTATTGCATCTTTTAATGTAATTTTATTTAACATAATAAAGTTCTATTAGACCCTTGAACTAAAATAGATACTGGGAACTACCTTTCACTATGACAATGAAATCTTTGCAGATATTAGTAGATATTTTCTAATTGTTTTTACCTTTTCTTTTTCACCTTATTTATAAAATTTTGTTTGATAAATAACTGCAGGGAGAGCTTTCTGACATTATCTTGCATATCCACCAGTGATAATTGCTGCTGCACTCTTAGCAGTAAAATGCAATCAGAACCATACATTTTTGGCGGCACTTAGTAAAAGAGGAATGACAGCCTTATTGTGGATAATGGGGCAGCCTTATTTGAAGGAACCTTTAATGGTTCCTTCTTCTAAGCAGTACTTGTGTTTGTGCGTCTTACAGGAAGATTTCCTGACTTTATAAAAATATTTTAGCGCACAACCATTATAGATTGCTTATCACTGATGATGAACCAGGTAAGCTTGTTCTTGATGAAGATGAAAGCACAACTAAAAATCTATTATTCATTTGCTTATGTCCATTTCTTTCCACCAAATATGAAGGTACAATAATAGGAACTGACTGGCTTTTATCTATGCTGAGGGAGTTTGCAAGGCCAAGGGATAGAGGCTATGCCTGTAGATAATGAAGAGTCAGATGAACATCAAGAAATAAAATAGAGAAAACGGCTTGAGGAACACTCAGGTATGGAGAAAAAAGAATACAAGGAAATAATGAGACCATATTAAGTTGACACAAAAGGCAGCTGTGACAGATCAGAGCTTCTATGTGTTGCTACACTTCTGAAGAGGAGCTGTAGGCTACAACTTCTAATCCCTTTTATACTAATCCCTTAATAGCAACAGTGAAATTATTGATTTAACTTTTGTTAATTAATTTTTGAGGGGTTATTTTTGGCAATAGAAAAAAAACATAAATGCAGTGTTAAATGTTGCTAACTAGACTGACAATTCTGCCCAAGGGAGTGCTACTTCTAGAAAATACCAATATGTGTGAAATGTTTTACAAGACATATATGACACCTTAAGTATTCTGAGAAGAGGCTTAATCATTCAGTGCTCTGAGTTCAGTGCTGCCATGTGTAACTTTCTGACATCTTTTCACCATGCTTTCTTAGGAAGGAGGTAAAACCAGTTACTTAAATTTCAATTTCCTTCTACCTCCTCTTGCATCCATTCAACACTTGCAAGTCATTGCCCAAATCAGGCAGCTTTTTAGCACACCCTGTAAACCAGGTTACTAAAATTGTCATTATTTTTAAAGCTTCCAGGGTAGACTCACAAGCACATGCAGAGGAAGACAGCAAAGATCATAGTAATACAGAATGGTAAGAAGTAATGATAATGCAGAAGTGGCAGAAACTGAAGATGTCTGTTAGGAAGAAAAAGTATATAGCTGTGACCTGAATGATGCCTCAGCTTCTCAGGAGTGCTTGTTTCCTGCAGTGCACTCCACCTCACCAGGGCACAAGGTGGTGTTTGTTTGAAAGTGAAATGCATCTGCCAGAGTAGCTTTCCACTTTCTCATAATTACTTTTAGTAGTATCAGAGTACTTCCAAAGGAAATAATCCTTTTAACTGGTGTCCAACCACAATTGATGATCACCTGTGCCATTACTAGGGGCTCCAGCTAGTCAGCTTTCTTCCAGAGCTTTGTATCAGGACCTTGAGTGGCAGTGGAGTTCTGGGTAGGAAACCTATCTTGCATTGTGTGGGTACAGCAGGGACTTCAGCACACAACTAGGTGTCCTGGGACCTTGCAGACCAGACAGGGAGAAATTTAACACATTCAGGAACCTAGAGAATAGACAGTGCTAAAAAGCGGGCAACTAAATTTCAATATTAGGCTTGGGGTTTTTTTCACTGTTTAATTCTAAGTTTGTGACATAAATTTTTCCTTGTAGACACCCCTTTTATTTTCTCACACATAAAATTAAAAGAGTGATTAAAGCTCTATTTTAAAGGCGTTCAGATATCCACTCAAGAAAAGTGGAGTCAAAAATACATGTAGTAATGATACATGACAATACTTTTGCACTAAAATTCTTTTGATTAAATGTATGTTAATAATTGTAGTGAAAATATATAAAGGTTTGTACACTCCAGCAGGCATATTATACAAGTAGTGGCTTCTTGTCTGTTGTGCATTGAAATGCACAACAGCATCTGAAATGGCAACAATGGAATAGTTAGGAAGCATCTTGTGGGAAAAAAAAAAAAAAAAAAATAAAAAGGCACAACGGACAGGCCAATAGAATTGGAAAAGTAAGAAAAGTATTCCCTTTGCATCAATGCAAAGTAATCTTTTCAATGGTTTTGTCTGGGAATCCTTAACAGACTTCATCCATGTTGCATGAAAAAAGGTTACATAATATACAAATACTTTTTTTGCTCTTGAGTTTTCATCAATATAACATGGTTTCAAGCAAGTTCACCCTTAAGCAATAGTCTTTGCTTTCAGCTCTACACACTCCACTCAGTATAACTGAAGTAGTATTTATACAGAAGGAAAATATCATTCATGAAACAAAAAAGGAAAAAAGCATGAAGATATGCACAAAAAATGTATATGAATTTTCACATCTTTGAGAAATATCTCTCTTGACAAAATTTATCAAGATTTTGCAGCATATTCACTACAAAAGGAAATTCTCCAGCTCCATAATTTTTCCCCTCTTTCCCTATACCTGTACAAATATTGAACCAAAGACAACTGAACAAGGATTGGTTTCCCAGAGATGGTGCTGTCACCATCACCCAGCTAGAGCCAGGTAACCTGGCTGGTTCAGGAGGTGTGCACAGTCACAGCTGTGGGGAGTTGTGATACTCCTTAACATCTTTTGATCTTTGTTAGTATGAAGTATGTCTGTAAATTCTTTTGGAAAATACATTAGCCGTGCACTTTTATGAAATGGTCCAGGCCTCGTGCCCTCCTGACATACAGCTTTACTGGTTAAAATAAAATGTTGACTGTATTTCTCTGTTTCCAACAAAGTCACTATTTACCATACAACATTTTCAATTCTTCAGATGTGTAGTTCCTGATTTCATCACTTCTGACTGAAATTAATGTCTTTAATAATGCTTCCAGTGCTGTGCCATTCTGATATTATTTTTACTCCTTCAAGATAGAGCTTTCTGGACTGCTATCCCTGATGTACTATTTATATCAGAAGTGGAAGGACGGAGTAGCAACTTCTTGCCTTTCAGGCAGGAAGGGACCTCAGGACATCTATAGACCAACCCCTTACCCAAAGCAGGGCCAGGCTGCTCAGGTCTTGTTCCAGGGCTTGAAATCCTTCCAAGCACAAAGATGTCGCTACATCTTGGAGCAACCTCAGTGATGTCTCCTCTTAAGCTATGTGGGTCTGTTAGACGCCCCCAAATCTGTCTTGTCTCCAGGCTGAACCAGGCCAGCTCCCTCAGCCTCCTCTCAGGGAACAAGTGCTCCAGACCAGCCACCAGAAAGAGCCCCCTCAATCTCCCCCTATTTCTCTAGGTGTTTGCTATGTTGGGACCCAAGACTGGATGCTGGTTTTCAGCTTCCTTTTCCTACCTCTGTCAAGGTCGGGATTGAAGGCACTTGTCATGATAGTTCTCATTCAGGCTTAGATGTTTCTTATTTCTTATCTATGTTACAGTCTCACAGCAGTGAATTCTGCAGTCTTTCATTAACAAGGCACAAAATGGCTAACTATCTCTTGTTACAAGGTCTTTTAAGGCTAAATTATCCAATTAAGAAAGGACACCTAAATTATTTTCACTTTTAACCCAATAACTGATCCCTGGAAGGCAGCAATGCGGACTTTTCTGTCCTATTACAAAATAGCACCCAAACCCATGAAGAAGAAGGAGGAAGAAGGTAAAGAAGAACAACCTGCCTCCACCCCAAAACCTCCCTCTTGCTTCATATATATTACTATATTCCAAACCCCCAAACTATAAGTTTTCCAGCCTGTGATATTACACACTTCTAATCAACTACACACCTGTAGTCCCAGTGCTATCAATCAATTTTGGAAGCCTTTTCCACGGCCTCAGGTAAAAGGCCTCAGGTGCTCTCCTGGGAGTCAGAGTTGTCAGCACAGAAAGTCTAAAATTCTCAGTATCCAGAACTCAACAACTGGACACGGTCTCTGGCAGTGCTCTGAGGAGCACCATGTGCAGAGGGACAATCCATTCTCCTAGTCTGTGGCCCATGTCCCCGTTCATGCAGCCAGGACTCTGCTGGCTGCCTTTGCCCCAGGACATGCCATAGGCTCCTGTCCAGCTCCCTGCCCATTACTGCCTTGAGGCCCCTCTTTCCTCAGGCTGTCCCATGGCAGGGACCCTGCCCTGCCCAGGGCACTGCTTGGCACTTGCACTTGCTGGCTGTCATGGGGCTCCTGTCAGCCCTCTCCTGCAGGTCCCGCTGGCTTAGCCACAAGGTGTGCTGAGTTTGTTACTGCTATTGAGAAGAAGCCCATGGAAACATAATTGTACATATAAATGTTCCCAGACTGACCTTAAAAATTAATTTCAAAGGCAAAACCTTATGAATAAACATTAAGAGTAGCTACTGTGCAGTCAAGTTCTTTGCCATAATGGTCTTGTTGTAAGGGGCACTGAGGAATTCAGAGAATAGCTGTGTATAGGCTCAAAAATCTTAAAATAATTGCAAGGTTAGAGACTAGAATACTCCCCCATCACTTCCACAGATTTGATTAAATGGTCTCTTAAAGAGAAAAAAAAAAGGGGGGGGGAAATGTACTCTATTTGTTTTAAAGAAAATTACTTTCGCTTCCCACAGGAAGCTGATAATTAAGGCAACAAAAGGAAAAAAATAACTCAAGATAGGCAGCGTCTTTTTACATGTGTAAAGAACAGCATCAGAGACTTCAATCTTTTTTGCCCCTTGTGACATGTGCTTTGAAGGAGAAAGACTCCTAAGTGATCACACCTGGCAAATGAGCTGTGGTCTTTCACTCTCACCCCTAAAGGCACCCCTAAAATATAGGCATTTGATATATTCTAATGTTGATAACTATGGATGTCTGATCAGTAGAAGGAATAAATTTGTCCAGGAAGACTGCCCTTGTTTGAAGCTTTTTTTTTGTCAAAATTGAAGCTGTTTTTCAGCAGAGCTGTTAATGAATAAATGCCCACACACATCTAGAAAAACGAGCTGGGATCAGAAAGAAAAAATTCTGGAACTCTACATGCAAATGTAACAAGGAAGGTGAAAAGAGTGAGATAAAAAATTGGTTTGACTTATTACCTTTTATTACAAGTATTTCATTTCAGGTTTGACTTTTTAAATTTTGACTATCATATATTTTTTTATATTTTAGTAATCTTAACTAATGCACTAAGTAATTTATTGAATGTTTTTACAGCTAATTAATTCTCTATGATTTAGTTGTTGTGGAAGTTAAACAATAATTTTTATAATTTATAGAGGGTTAAATAAAATTGCCTGACTTATTTTAAAAATGTATTTAAATAAAAAGTCAGTACAATATTTGAAGATCAACTCTGATGTGTACAATTATTCTCATTTCCAAAATATTCAGATATATGACGATCAGATGATCATGCATATGTTACAGAAAATTTACACTGAAATAACCTGCAGGGAAGGGTTATGGCAGATTTATAGGAGGTTATATCTTTAGTCATTTTAAATAGTTTTACATGGCTTGACTTATAGCTGTGAATTATAGAAGCTCTGTGAGCTAAGAAAAGCACTAGACATATCATGCAATTGATTTTTATGTTTGAACATCTATTATGTCAGATTTGATGGAAGGAGTGCAGAGTAGCCTGGAAAGGAAGTGTTTCTATGGGTGTCCTTAAACCAAGAGAAAAATCATAATTTAAACATACATTCAAATTATAGGGTATCTGGAGAAGCCAACAGCTTGCATCAATAACACCAGTTCAATTCACAAGCAAAGAAAAAAAAATGGTACAAATTGATATATTTGTATTCTGTTTTGCTATTTTGCCATTTGAAAACAGAGGAAGACAATGGAACAAGTGAAAGGCTGTTATTACAGCAATGATATATTATATGCTACTTTACATGATCAGGAGATAATGCAATAGCATTTTTGTGGATCACTACAACCATAATTCCTGACACCTTTAAGCATGTCCACAAAAAAAGGTCACAGTTATGGGCTGTCACAGTCCACTGAATAAAATGAAATGTAATACTATGCTGCCATAACTACTTGAGTTGTAAAGGGGAATAACAATTTATTGAGCAGACTAGGAATTTGAAAAGAGTCCACAGCTACAAAAGCTGTTTTAATACCAGTTATATTCTTACATAAGGCAGAGGGTATAAAGCCATTTGAAGTAGAGGATTACACTAGAAGAAAAGTCATGTATGGCCACAGGGCAGTTGGAATCACAACACCATTGTGCTGCAAGAAGCCAGCAGCATGATGCAAATAAAATTTTGGCCATGCAAATTTTATGGAGATTTTACAAGCCACCTCTGACCATCCAAAACTGCTGAAATTGCTAAATGCTAAGATTTATGCACTAAGTGTTTTGCCGTGTTGGCACAGCCTAGGTGATAGGCAGGGAGGCAAGGGCATTATCAGACCAGCTGTCAGTATGTAAATTGTCTTCATGGATGTGCTATATTGCTTACTGATGGGTAAAATTACATTATACTGGTCTTCACAAAATGTTTTCCTCCTAAATTACTGCTCACTACATGTTGATGTTTAAAGAATATTAATGCTGTGGGTTGAGTTATACTCAAATGATACTGGCTAACACATTCATTTCCTTTTTTTAATTGCCTTTAAATTTCTCCATAGGATTGGTATAGCGGAAGCAATAATTGCCTCAAAGTTTAGGGTAAGTATACATCCTGGTAAAACAGAGACACCCTTCTGAGACTTACACTGTGGTAATTACATGGTCAAAGGCAGCTTCTTGCCTTGTTTTTGTAGGGGTGATGTAGGAGGGTATTAATCATGTGTTCACCTGTAATCATGTTATCACAGAGCCAGAGCAGCTGAGAAGCTTATTTCTTTGAGCTTTTCCTTTCTGCCTCTTCTGGACACTCTTATCATAGAAAATGTGTTAGTTCATAGCCTGGCATATTAACTTAAGTCAGCCATCAATTTTCATTTGCATTGTTATTTTCAGCCTTTAACAGCACTAGTTGAGGGCAGAACATGTTGCCTGACAAAGGAGTAGAACAGCTAGAGCTGAAAAGCTTTGCAGACACTGCAGCTAAATCCAACAGAGCCCATGAGGCACAGCTCTGGGGAGGATGGAGACATGTAAGAAGAGGACAGCAGTGAGCCAGATGGGAACCTCTAGATTCAATAATAAAAACTCTGGTGGCATGGCAGTGACACCTCTCAGGTCAAATGTAGGCTGAAAGGAGTCTGGCACCATAAGCAAGAGAATTTTTTCTCTTGTCTAGAGAACAGAGACTTTGACTGTTATTCATACGTTTCTCTTTTGGAAGAAACTTTTGCAGGATTCCAAATTTTGATTCATGTGCTTAGGTCAAATAAGAGTAACAGCTTAGAATGTAATCCAAAGTTTTAGGTTCATTTTTTGTACAGAAAGACGATTCAAATGAGATTTCATTGAATACAATGATGCTTGATGTCTATCATACCAGACAAAACAGCAGAGCTAGAAAGGAGAGAAAGTAATATAACGTATATAACATATAAGTCATTAATATAAACTTATATAACATATAAGCACAAAAAATGAAATCATCCATTTCTCAGGAAAGTACTCCAGTACAAATAATTTAAATGCATGTGTTGCACAGGGACAAAACCAATGGAGCTCAGACTTAATTCCTCAGTTAAGAAGACTTCAGTCTCTGACATAACCAAGTTACTGACCTGGTGTAGGCCATGTCTTCAGACTTGAGAACAGTTGCACAACTTTCATAATCAAATTGGGCCCAGATGTAGCTTGATTCTGTCTTATTTGTAATACAGAGCTAACGAGGCCACACAGGGCGATGGGAATGATGAGGGGTCTGGAGGGGAAGATGTATGAGGATCAGCTGAGGACACTTGGTCTGTTCAGAGTGAAGAAGAGGAGGTTGAGGGAACCTCATTGTGGTCTTCAAGGTCCTCACAAAGGGCAGTAGAGGGGCAGGTACTGATCTCTTCACTCTCATGACCAGTGACAAGACTTGAGAGGATGGCATGAAGCTGAGTAGAGGGAGGTTTGGGCTGGATATCAGGAAAAGGTCTTTTACCTGAAGAATGTTAAGGCACTGAAACAGACTCTCCAGGGAAGTGGTTACAGCACCAAGCCTGACAGTCCATTAAGGGTTTGGGCAACACTCTCAGGCGCATGATGTGATTCTTGGGGTGTCCTGCACAGGGCAAGAGTTGGAACTGATCATCCTGAAAAGTCCCTTCCAACTAAGCATATTCTATGATTCTGTGAAAACTCTTCTGAGATTGTGAGCATGGCTTTTTCTACTTCTTCATGCTTCTCATCAATGCTACCTGCCTCATTTTTGATGTCTTTTTTTAAATTTAATTACCCCTATGCTAATAATTTTTAAAATATTGCATGTGGGTCACAGTATTTGCCATTCATCATCAGCATACATCTTATTCCAAATGTAGCTGTATTAATTTTCAATGACAACTATTCAGTTTTTTTAATTTATTGACATCCCTCTGTAGGAAAAAGTTGGGGAAAAGCTGTGTATCTCTGTGTAGCTAATGATATAGTCTCTCCACAGATTCATTTTTCCCATCTCAGTGTCATATCATCAGATTGTCCTAAATCAATAGTCACCCTAGTTAGTCTCACTGTGTTTGATAACTATAGAATGTATTACATTCTTCTAGCAAACAACCAAGTACGGTATCACTTAAGGCAACACATTATTATACTGAAAATACAGAGAAAAAATATTTAAAAGTATGGGTTTGCTGAATCTGTTTATTTTCAATTTTTGTAGAGTACCAAGTTCTGCTGTAGAATGCCAACTTCAGTAGCTCTTCCCTGTAGCTTTTAAGCAGAACTGGAGCATAAATCATATGAGCAACAACAACAAAAAAATGCTGTGCTTTATTATCATCAGATAATACTGGGTGACAGAAAATGCAATCATTTGCATGCAAATAGCTTTGAAGCTATACTGACTCTAAAGGTATAATGGACTGCATTTATTAAGGTCATATTCCTTAGGGACATTATACTTGCTCATAGGCTCTGTAAGCTGCTTATGTCCCTGCATGACTTCCTGACAGCTTGCTTGCCTTTGCTCTCAGGATTTCTTCACTTTTCTCACATTTTCCCAATCTTTCATTTGTCTGTGTGTCTCAGTGTCTAACAACACAAATGAGCTGTGGCCTCAAAGCCTCAGGCTTCTACACACGTCACTTGAAATAAATGGCTTACCTTGATGCAAGGTTTAGGTTACTGAATAAGCCTGCAGATTATTTTCTTCACTACAATTTTTTTACCTTTCTCTTTCCTGTCTTAACTTTTTTTTTCTTATGATTCTATATTTTTACTACTAAATTCATTCATTTGAATTCCTCAGCTTAGAGAAATTTTACATAATGCTGCAGACTATTGTTGTAAGAATCCAAAAGGTGAAATATTTTCAGGTCTAAGTACATTCAGTACTTTTTTCTTAATACTCCTGCTGGTATGTCACTGATAAATTGGTACAGGTATGGTAATGAACCCAGTACTGGCTCCACTCCTGTTTAACATCTTTAT
The DNA here is from genome assembly GCA_034509185.1 of Euphonia xanthogaster. Classification (NCBI taxonomy): domain Eukaryota; kingdom Metazoa; phylum Chordata; class Aves; order Passeriformes; family Fringillidae; genus Euphonia; species Euphonia xanthogaster. The sequence goes on along the minus strand of JAYDZK010000001.1, from coordinate 94,075,315 downwards.
TAATGATATGAATGATGTGGCAGTAAGTACCCTCAGCAAGGTTGTAAATGACATTAAACTGGGAGGAGTGGCTGATGTCAGGGTCAGTGGGTTGTGCTGCCATCCAGAAGGACCTTAACAGGTGGAGAAATGGACTCTCAGGAATCTCATGAGGTTCAACAAGGGGAAGTGAAAAATTCTGCACTGGGGGAGGAACAGCTCCAGGCAGTAATATACACTGGGGGCTGTACAGCTGGAAAGTAGGTTGGCAGAAAAAGTCCCGGGGATCTCAGTGGACAACAGGCTGGATATGAGCCAGAAATGTGCTCTTGCTGCGAAGAAAATGAAACATATTCTGGTCTGGATTAGGCAAACCATTGTCAGAAAGACAGAACATAAATCAAGATTTATGCCTTGTATGTTAAAAATCAGCAGTACATCTGAGTCTGTAGGCCTTGTTCTTCTAGAAATTGGGGTTGCTCAAGTGTTTTGCTAAAACCTATTAGAAGTTAGCCACCTGGTCTTATTCAGCCCCTGGAGTAATCTTCCTTCTTTGTATCCACCAAGGATCCTAATTTTTTCAAAGCAAAGTTAGCAATTGTGACTATCTCTGTAAGGAATAACTGGACTTTACAATAATCAACTGTGTAGTTTGACTTCAAAGGTCAAGAATTACTCCAACGCATCCCTGACAACTATTCACTTTAAGAATAAAATAATCACTAGACAAGCTGAAATATGGATCACCTAGGCAGTTATTTCAAACTTTTGCGATAAATTAAAAGAAAAATATTAGTTTTGATAAGTCGGGACCATATTAGCTGTAGTTTCAGTTTATTTCCTTCACTGAGACATGCAATTTATAATTACACCCTTAGAATTCTTTACTTACTAACATAGATGGGGATGTTTATTTTTACTAAATATTCAGGTATTAGAAACCTTTCTAAAAAATTCAGAAAATTCTAAGTCATCAGTAATGTTGCAAACAGAATTCTAAATTTTTTTCTCTCTAAAAAAAATAAAAACCTCTCTAGGTTTTTATTTTTTTTTTCTTACAAGTTGTTTTTTTAATTGGCCTCTATTTTCCACCTATCTCTCATAGAATTCTAGAGGGACACACACAAACATTTGCTATATTCCTGATTCCTGAAATCACCTGTAGTTGTATTAGTATTCACTCTACAAAAGAACACAAAGAGAAAGGAGATCTGGAATAACATATGATTACCTTAAAGCCTGCTCAAGTGCTGCCTTTTTCATAATATATATGGATGGCTGAACTGGCAAACTATGAAATTGATCATGAACAAGTTTCTTAGAAATCATATCTGAGGCAGCCCATGATTTGACATTGCACTAGTAGTCATCTTAATAGCCTAAAATTCTACTTTAATATATTAAGATATGTATTTCAGATACAATGGTATGACAGAGTAAATAATATGTGCAGGATTGTTACAGGGTTTTTTTTCAAGAACTTAGAGCATAGAGTGTGTATTAAAAAATGTATGAAATATTTCTTTAAATAATGCTGAAAGTCCCTGCTTCTTTGTGCAAATTCAAGTTCTCATTGTGAGAAGATATCATTCTCTTTAAGCATTTCTGCATCTCAGTAGAATTTTAAATGTTTCCATCTACTATTAATAGCTCTAATTACTTTCTATGGTGTTTATGATTAACTGATTTAATCCATTACATGATTTTGAATGAAATATATATTTTTATAATATAATTATAAAATTTTAAAATACAATCATA
>JAYDZK010000001.1:94050839-94073564 GCA_034509185.1 Euphonia xanthogaster | reverse complement strand
TAGAGAGATTTCCAAGCCTTGATAAAATTTGAAATGCTGGGCTATTTATAGCACTTCTAAGTGATTTTTTTTTCCGAAATTCAAGAACATTGCTAAAATTAAAAAAAAAGGCAGAAATACATTTAGCCATTTTCAGCATTTTTGCAGAAGAAAAGTTCACAGTATTACATGAGCTATTGCTGGAGGCTCTGCAACTGTAGGAGGACTGATGTCTATTGAAAGATCAATACAGTGGCCCTACATTTCTCATTTTGAAAGGAGCCATTGTCACCTGGCATCAAAATGATGCTTTAAAAATGCCCAATGTGGTTTGCTCCTCTCTTTGAGAAGCAGGTTTTACCCGACTATTATCCAAATACTTAACCCAGGCTGAGTATTATCCAAAAATTACTCACTCCAGCAGCACGACCCAAATGCTTTCACACATTTAGCTTTGAAGCCATTTAGCTTCAAAACTATGGAGGAGTAATAATTTCTGGTTTACTCCTTAAATTTTTTTTTTTCCTCTTATGCATCATTTCCACTAGATCACTTTAGAAGGAAAACACAGGAAATAAACACATTCAAGCATTCTGAAATCTCTGTATATTGAGGTCCTTGTGCTGAAGAGATTCCTATGGAATATTTCAATGCTGCAAGGTTGGTATTAAATGGTCACCTTTCTACTTACTGATTTGCATGAACAGAATCTGTGATAGATTTCTAGAGAGCTTTATAGCATCCATCTGAACATGTATAATACTCCAATTAATGGCATGTATCATTGCAGGTCTCCATAATTCCATCAGACTTTTATGTTAGAACAAGTAGAATGAGATCAAGATGTTCTCCAGGGAATTCTTCCTGCTCCACATTTTGATATTTTCACTTGACCAGCCCACATAGAAGGAGCTGGATAAGGGTGTCTTTGGAGCTTTTGGTAGGCAAGATCTGGAGACTGAAAAACATCTGAAGAAGGCTGATGAGTTGTTATAGTGTTTTGAAGGTGCACCTATTTCTGACAATTGATGACAGATTCATTCTTGAAATCTACATGCTTCAATTAGGAAAATATTGAGTGGCTTGCATAAGCCATGAACAAATAAACTTCAAAATTAGAATCAGATTTAATTTTAAAAGTTCATATAATTTCAGCTTTGGGATTAAGTTCAAAGACCCCAAAAACTAAGAAATTTGTAAAGCACATACATCTGACATATATATATATATAAAACTACTCATTACTTTTAAAAGAATTATTGTCCAACTGTGTGCTTGTAAGTGGGTTTAATGGTAAAATATGCTCTCCTTAAATAGCATGATTCTTTCTAGTATCATGTTTCCATGGTACTATAAAGATGTCCTTTTTATTTAATGAAAAAATCTAATAATTTCTCCTTATAAAATCTTAGCTGTGCAACCTCTTTCAATCTTTCTGTTTCCCAAGTTCCTTACCTTAAAATTACATATCTGATTTCCCAGTATCGTCAGTACAAGAATCCTGTAGATTCTTGAAGAAAATGAAGAATCTGAAACAGTTCCTAAATGATAAAAAATGTTCTCACTGAGCTCAGAACAGTAGAATTAGATTAGCACTTTTCACTTTAGTAATTTCATTCATTTGTTTATCCATTCACGTTAATAATTAATAATAACATTTGGATTTTTAAGTGTTCCATTGACTTAGAAACTTTGTGAGTAATCCTCTGCCACAGGAATCTCAGACCCCTCCTCATCTGTCTGTTTTATATAAAATTAGCCTGAGGGAATGCACCATTGCACTGGTTGGGACCTGTCAAACAATGCTGATTCGGTTTGTAGGATTTGCCTCTCAAGTATGTGGTACAGACATAGATATTAGCTGGAAAAATTGTACTGTAAGAATACTAAATTCAGACTTCAACTTCTATTTCTGCAGGATGACTTATTTCATTTATTCCTGTTGTTACTGTAATCAATTCATTAGCTTCTTTACACTCCAAATGTAACAGAAGATCCCCTCCTGATAAATGTGAGCTCTGTATTTTTTCCTAAGATAAATATAATTATGTGTATATCTAAATTTTTATCATTCATTTTCTAAAACCTTATAAACACAATGTTGATTTTCTTAAGATGAATTATTTTTCTTTTTACTGTATAATTAAAAAGTCAGCTGCTGCTCTGGGAAAAACACTGCTGTTTTAAAGGTCAGGAAATTTCAAGTTCCATTCCTAAATTAAGTTAAGATCAGCTTTTAGATCTGAAAGACCATTCCTCTGCTGAAGACATTCAAGCAGGTTGATTGGAATGTAAGCCTGTTCAGTCAGCCTCTGTGAGAGGCAGCAGTGGAGAGGAGCTCATAGAGGTGCTGGTGGTGCTGCCTTGGTCAGTATGACCTTGGTCTGTATGACCATCTGCTGCCCTGGCTCCCTCTGAGAAGCCCACACCCCCAGTGGCACTAACCACTGGCATGGAGCTGTACTGTGGAACTAGCAATAGTCACGATGCTGGAGAATTCCAGAGAGCTTTCTTTTGGAAGAGCCTTTGTTAGACCCCACAAGCATCTAGCTTCTGTGTTTTACTGTGAAACAAAACCCAACACACAGTGAATGCAGGGAAGAAAGAGGCTTAGAAAACTCATGTTTAACCTAAACATGCCTTCACAACACAGAAAGGGAGCTTTAGATCTCCCTACAGCTAGGGTCAAAGTCAGTAGTTCTCATACCTTCTAAGCACAGAAGACTGGCTATTCTGGGGAAGAGGATATACCCAGTAATTGACATTTCAACTCTACCAAAACACAGAAAAAGGATAACACAATTAGACAGAGAACGGGAATGTGTTGCCAGGCATTAAGGAAGGAGGAAGAGAATGAAAGTAGGATGTCTGATATCCAGTGCCCAATCCTATGTTTCTTGTGCATTTTGGATACAGAAGGTTGGATAGAAAATGCATAAGCAAACCTAAGAATAGAAAGCAGGGTGTCCCGAGTTTTACAGGGAAGCAGGTAAAAGGAGTACATAATGTTTTTTATTCCCACTGCACCAGAGAATTGTCCTGTACTGATTCACACATGTTACTTTCATAACAACACTCCAATCCATGGAATAACCATGTATTGGACCATGGTTAACCACCCCGCACCTCTCCTCGGAGCAAGGAAGAGTGAGGGGTCTGTGGCTTTGGGCTTCCTCCCAGTCCATGGCATGTTCTACTGTCTCAACGCAGCACATCTACCCTAAAGCTCTTTGGCCTATACTTGGGTGTAGCACCCTTAATTCTGAGCCATCTTTTCTGAGCCATCATTACAAAGATAAGGTGCAAAACCCTCTACCACAGTGTCCACATCATTCTTGGAGTTATCTCTACAAGGAACACTAGCCCTAGAAATTCAGTGTGCTGTGCAAAGGAAGTCGTCACTCTTCCAAACAAAAAATTCATTGGGAAATATGTACCTAGATCCCTCTGGGCTCTTTCAGAGATGTGGATTATAAAAATAAGTACCTATCAAATATCACATCTCTAGAGACAAATTTATAAGAGTTGAATAAACTGGCAAGCAATCACACTACAATAAAAATATTCTTATGGGCCTTATTCCACAAGGATTAAATAGAATTTTTAACCCACAGAATCAGCCTGAAGCTGTGTCAGGGGACAATTAGAGTGGATTCTATGAGAAGATTCCTCATGCAGAGAGGGACTGGGCACTGGGACAGGCTCCCCAAGAATGTAGTCATAGCACAAAGCCTAACAGAGTTTAAGAAGCATTTGGAAAATGCTCTCGGCACATGGTATGATTCCTAGGGTTGTCCTAGGGTTGTCCTGGGTGGGGCCAGCAGCTGGACAACTGCTATAGAGACTGCTCAGTACTGGAATATTTTGGCTGCTGTTTACCACATAATACATGTTATATTATCTCTCTTAATGGAAAATTAATGTGTTGTGAGTGCTGTGACACAAGCAGCTAAGACTGCCTTGTAGAAAAGCCAGTGATTACTGGACTCCCAGAAAAACTTTTGCATTTTTAGAAGAACAAGCGTGCAAATAGACCAAAAAAAAAAAAAAAAAAGAAAGAAAAAGAAAAAAGAAAAAAAAAAAAAACCAAAATTTTCCTCTTATGTGTTTTGGGATTTTAAAAATTACTTTTATTTTAGTTGTTGCTCTAAAATTTAATGCAAAAGCTCAAATGATAATTTTGAAAAAAGTGCACAGCATTAAAAAAAATGGGATTTCAGGCAGGAAGACAGTTGTAACAGTGAGGTCCCCCCCACTTGAGAGGTCTGTTAAAGACCGTAATATATTGGACTGACCTGTGGGTAGCAAGAGTAAGAACAATTGTATTACTGTGGGCTATTGTCTCAGGAAATTCTCTGTCTCTTATTTTACATAATTATTAAACATTCCCTATTTTTTTATTAAAGGTTTTTGTTCTAGCAGAGAAAAACACATTAACTTACATTTTACCAACCATATTAAAACCACAAATCATGTTTGTGTTGTAGAAGCAGATTGAACATAGTAGGCTCTCATGTATTTCACAAATCTACAGAAAGAGTTTTTGGAAGATAGGTACTTCTATCTTATATTGCCATTTTTGTTACCATCACATCAATATTTTTACCAAGGGATGTAGAAATTTTTTTCACTGTATTTTAGGGATACATTTCCCCATTTCCAGAACCTTCTGTAGAATGCTCTCTCTTAAGCAAGTCCTGTTTCCTTTCACAGTCAGAGGTGTTTGTGTCATCCAAATGTCCACATTCCATCTGGCTGAAGCAGTGTATGTTCCCTCCCAGAAAGTTCCAAGCCCCAGATACCTAGCAAGTGAGGAGGACCTACTGAGGGAGCAAGTGAAAGGCTTCTTCTGTTTCTGATACAGTCAGACTGCCTGGGACGTTAACAGAATTGCAGATTTTGGCCTCAGGATGATGGCTAATGTCTGATATTATTTACTTACTGTTAGTCTAAGGGCCATAAGTTCAGATTACTTTCCCCCTCACTTTGACTCCTCCAGAGCCAAGGACGAGCAGAAATGGTGACATGTCCTGAGTGTCTACTTCTAGTGGTTGAGCAAGATATTTATGATGTCCTTGCTTTTTGTTCCACTATTAAGTGGTCATGTTTGTGAATAAACCTCATGAGAGATGAGAGTAATAAAAGTGAAAAATACCCTGGTATATTGTTACAATGTATGTATATATATATATAACATATCCACATATTTAGGTATCTCTCTGTATACAAATATATAATATATTAATGGTCAATAAAACCTCCTTCTATATTATATTGGGGTATAATCATTTTGAGCAGTAAAAGCCTCATATGTTACGTGTTGTCATGTCTCTCCATTCATGTGATAGAATATCTATGAAGGAGATATGCTATTGGAAAACATAGTGTCAATTTAGGCTTACGTTCCACCTATAAGGATCTCAGCAAGACATTAAGGTATTTTTGCCCCATTTTCCTGTTCTTTGCTCTGAACAGAATGTGAAAAAGGCTACATGTGAAAAAGGCATAGTTTAAAGGCCTCTGAGGGCCTGATATAGCACAGCTTAAGGGTCTCTCTGCATGTGGAATCAAAGCAGGGGCTAGAAAGCTCCAGACTGTGGGAAAAGTGGAAAAAAATCACCTCTGCCCTTCACTCAGCACAACCCTAACTGGGGTCCTTTGCTGTCTTCTAGTCCATTTTAGGGCCTGATAAAAGAAGAAGTGATGCCCGTCTTGTGATTCCCGTGATGGTTCCTGATGTGGTCTATTCTCTACTTTGTAGATTTGATGGAACATCTGAACCACTGAAAGTGCTAGTGTGGACTTGAGAAAACTCCTGTGAATACCTTTGTTTGTCTAGGCAAGATCACAACAGCTAATGCTGTCAGTTTAAATCCCCATTAATTCCTTAGAGAAACAGAAAAGAAATAAAAAATATGATTAAGGAATCAGACTTATAATATGATAAAGGAATTAGACTTATATAGTTGCTTGATATAATGTGTTTTATTTGTGTAGATGCATTTAAAGTAGAGGTAGCTAGAATTTTGTCACTCCATTCAGGAGAACTAAAGCATAGAAATACTAAATGATGTGCCTAATATTACCTTGTGTATGAAAAGTGGCTGGAAAGGAAGCCCAGTCAGCTCAATGCAGCCTTTGGTATGTACCCTGAGCCAAATATATTACAGTATTTCCAAAAAACATCGTACAAAATCATTAATATAAAAAAGTTTCACTTCACTAAGTAAAAATAGGTTCAATTTAATTATTTGACAGTTATAATTATCTTAGAAATGTACTTTTTAAATACCCTTGGCCAAAAGAGGTTGAGAGACAAAAGTAAAATGCCCTATGTGTGCTCATGAGGTAGAGTTTACAGTGACAGAGGCAATTGTCACTTGATGGTGCTGTGGTTCCATGGCTGTCTTTTTCCAGCTTTTCCATATTACCACATCTGAGATGCAGAGTATAAATCTTCTCCAGCAAACACAGACCTCAAAAGTTCAAATAAAGACCGTAATATCACAAGTGCTTCCAGCGTGGAGCCAACCGCCAGCGAGGCGCTCAGGCCCGAGGAAGAGACGCGCTCGCCTGTCAGTGTGTGGTGGGCGCTTGATGGACTGCTCACAGGGGGGCTGCAGTCAGGGTCCAGGTGCTAAAGGGAAAGCAGAAATACAGGAAGATGGTAAAATGAGTTATCTGAAACCAGGATCAGAAAGTTCAGAGTGCCAACATAACTTTTCCCTTTGTTTTGACATTGACTTTGCACACAAGTGATTAACCTATCAAGCTGGAGTTGAGATACGACAGTGAATGGACGTAACACTTTTTAGAATGCACGTAGCTGCCAAGCATTTACACTTACAGAGAGAACATTAGCATAATTTGAATAACTGAAACAACTCTATTTTGGAGGGGTTGTGGAAAAAATTGAAGTTTCCAGGGGAGATAGCTACCTAAATGTATGTTTAGATATTAACGCACAGGATTTCATTAATCCCTCCCTCAAAACAAAGCCTCAGCCCATAACCTTTTACCAAATTCAATTTTCTGTTTTCTTGTTTTTTTTTGATTGAGGATGGAAAAGAGGAGGCAGCTGGGCAAAATAAATACAGAATGCCTAATTAGTAATGTTGCCCATCACTTCCATTTTAAGACCCTGATTTCGTTTGTTTATAAGTTTGCTAAACTTCAGCCATCTGGACTGAAATTTCCCAGCCTGTAGGCTGACTAAAAGAAACAGAAAAGGAAAAAAAAAGAATAAAGCTATTCAGGCATTTTTAGGTTTTGGAATACAGGAAAATACTTTTTTTCACCATTGTGAAAGAAAAAATGGTATCATGTTCTCTGATAATTCTGGTTCTATTTCTCCTATAGTAAAAGGTCTTGAAAAACAGTAGAGAAAGGGCCATGTAGCAAATGTGACTTCTTTTTCTATGTTCCAAAACCCCTGCACAAGTAGGTCAAATTTAAAGACTCTTTTTTTTTCCTTTTTTTTCAATACTTCAGTACACACAAACCCTTGGAAGACTTGTTAACTTTAAAATTCTTAAATCTTCCAAGATTTCAGTCCTACTGGTCATGCTTCAATCTGGCAATAAAGAGTCTTTGAATATAGAGCTGAGTTCCTGTGGGCCCCAGAAACTACCTGTGCTTATTCTGCAGACCACATTTTTCAACATCCTAATTTTACCTGGTTTGTTTTGTGAAGCTATTTTTTCCAACAAATATAAGCAGAATGGAAAAAAAAAGAGTAGAAACTTAAACAAAAAATCCTAAAAATCTGGGCTTGGAATGACTAAACCAAGAACTGAGGAAGGAAGAGTCTGGATAGAAGATCTGAGAATACAGGAGGTGTGGTGGTAAAATTTTTAAAATGCTGCAATGAGCTATGAACACCAGCATGCAGTTCTCATCAGAACCTGAATTACATAAAGTTTTTCTTTCCCATCATGTGTCTGCTCTCAGCATGTGTTCATGAAATGCTAAGGCCGAGTGTCTTTTCTTTAATCCTATCTCTTGTGCAGAGATAAGCTCAACATAAACCTGTTATTCTAGTAATTCAAGTGCTAAAGATGTGTTTAGTGAACATTACATCACAAACCACTTAATACCCAGTGTGTGGTTTCATGTCTGATTCAACCATGGAAATTTTACAGGGTAAACCCTGTAATTCTTGGTGTTGCAGACAAGTGTTAAAAAGAGTTTAATGTTGCCGGGGTAATTAATGACTATTTTAAAATGCCCATGCACAGGAGGAGGTTTATACTAACATGCATAATCCTAACCTTCCATGGGGTTTTTTTGAGCACTTAACTTTGCAGCTCGAAGAATATACGTTTAATAACTAGTTTTAGGTACCTTGGAAGTATATGTAATATCAAGAGTGGTAAATTCTTTTGATAAAAATATTGAAGATTAAGCTTATCAGAGACATGCAGTTTTCTATGGGTTTCCTAAGGAACACAGAGACAGTATTTCTGATACTTTCCAAGTATACTCATCTTTCACAGACACACACACACACATACACAGCATCCTGTTTTGATGAGATATTGAATAGTGTGGCAGCTTTGAACAAGGCTTTACACTTCAGGATTTTTTCCATGGGCTTTAAAGAATTACTGTCCAAAAGATTTTTCTTAATCGGAAGAGAGAGTCTGAGAGTGTTTACAATGAGCTAGATCTTGTTCAATTTTTGCTTCTGTGATTATCTGTGAAGTTGCGCAGCATATTTTATTTAAGTATTTATTAGTATAAATCTGTGTATCTAAAAATGTCTTCGACTTCATCAAATATTAAATATTTGCTAGATGGTGATAAAATGCAGTCTTGACTGTCTTACAGCCTCCCTACTACAAAAAGGGGATGGGATTTTCCAGTGTACCCCATTCTGGTTTTTGGCAGATTGCTCACTTCCCCAATGTACAATATTAACAGCTACTTGAAGGTTTTCATACTTGCATAGTATAAGAACACACATTTTATGCCATAAGCATGCATTGGATATCTAACACAGGAGATTAAACATTCAGCATTTCCCATAAAAATAAGTGTCATGTGATTTCTGGGAAGGTTTTAGTGAAAAACAAAATAATGTTGAAGGATGAACTGCAAAGAATAGATATGTTCAGAGTACTTGCTGTGAGAAATGCAAAGCTGATAGCAAATGCTTCTAAGAGTGATCACACAGCAGACTCATGAGGACAAGAATACGGCCACAGTTAGGGTGAATATAATGAATAAAAAGACATAAAATACCCTTGATATATATTGAAGAATATATTGATATATATTGAAGAATATAAACGCACACACACACACACACACACACACAAAATTAAGGGGGAGGGGGGGGAAGGAAGAAAAATGCTTACAGTGTGAATTTGCAAGCAGCAGCATACCAAAATTAAGGATATAAAAAACCTGCTGGAATCTGGCAGTTCAAAAGGGAAGAGATATTAACCTCAGGGTGATTTCCATCTGTTACTCCTAACAAATTTGAACCAGCTGAAGTCAGGTAATGTAATGTAAGTATATGTATAATAGATAAAATTATAATTTTAACTCCTTTGCACCTGTACAAAGTATTATTAAAATAGGCATTATTTTACCCAGGAGGGAAAAAAAAGCAGCTTTTCACTTTTGTTCTTTCTTTTATCTTTCATATCAACAGTTTTGTATTTCAAATATATCTAGTCATTGAGAAATTGATGCTCTAATGAACTTAAATTACTGTTGCAATGAATGATAATTAAAAATCAGGGTAAAACAATGAGCAAATTCTACTCTGATCTTGGGCTTAGCTCCTAGTTGTTGCTATAAAACAGATTAGTGTAATGACATACCTTAAAATGAAAAAAAGGTACCTCTGGATTCAAGCAGAATTAATTTTTTTTATTTATTCCAAATTTTTTTGTTCTTCAGTAAACAGGAATAGAAACGAATGTCTCTCAGAAAAGGTGTAGCAACAATTCTTTACTGTTGTGCCAATGTGTAAAGGTCATGATGCATCTGTGCTAAGAGTGAGAAACTGCATCCAGATTTCCAAGCTTAGCTCTTCCATCCCCATACTCCCAGTACTCTGCATTAAAAAGTAGGAGTACAATTATTCTTAACCATTTTATTACATCATCAAAGCCAAAAATAGCTGTTTCAGTAATGTATTTATGGCTTGGAAATGAGTACAAAGCAGCTCAGCAAACAGAGAATTTTCAAATGACTTAAAAATTATATTTAATATAATAATAATTCAAAATATTTTATTTGTCAGGATAATTTATTTATACAGATTAGTGTTTATTTGTATAGCCTTTGTTACAAAACCCATGAGAAGTGCTTAATGAATCTAAATTGTAAACATTTTTCTTTCCACTGGGAAGGGATGCAGGTGGATATGTGCTGTCAGAAGCACTAACCAAACCATTCGTCATTTAGGTGCATCTGCTTTGGAGGCCTCTATTATTGAGGCCAGAAGAGAGAAATGACATCTGGACATGCTCAGCACAAGGTGTTGATGACCATCTACTGCAGCATTTGCTCTGTGCTTTACGGCACCAAGTGCAGAATAATCTTCTAAAGGCATAGGTGTGCACATTCACACACTGAGGAAAACATAATAACACTTAAGCAGTCAGATGTTTATTGTTCATTGCCCCACAAAAGACAGAGATAAGTGACTGTTTCGCCTAATGCTGTATTTAGAGGCATCTTGAGAGGAGTTACAGCAAAGTGTGACTATGGTACCCTGCGTAATCCTTTTTATCCGACTGCCAGATCTGGCAGGGCTCAAATTATCAAATAGCAGCAAACTGTCAGCATCATTTGTATAATTCTCTACATCTACAGAGATTTGTCACGTGTTGGCTGGTGATTCATGCTTACCTACCACAACCAGCCATAGCACAGGTTTTGCTGGACTGCAAGGCAGTGCTCTTCCCTGTGCATCCTACAAGCCCTAACCCCCTTTAGGCAGCAGCCACCTAGCTACACAGGAATCATACCTATATATTAAAGATCTACAATAAAGCCTACTGAATACTACAGACAGGTAAATGAAGGACTGAAAAAGAAGAACAACTTCTTTTTCTCTTCTTGAGAAAAGATTGGATATTCTGCCTTGCAAAACTGCCTGCACAGCTTAGAAAATGGCAAATGGCTTCTAGGATTCAGACTTACTGTAATAGTGGGGATATAGTCCTAGTCCTGGCTCGTATGTTTTGTCACATGGAGCAATTCCTTCCTTGTGGGAATCCCTGGAAATTTATCACTTATATCACACAGTCATGACCTGACGGTCACCCCTGTAATGAGAAGGTCTGATCATCCTTCTTCATTCACAAATTAAGTCCAAATCCTAGAATTCGCTGAAAATTTCTGTGCATTTTATGCAGCTTCATAAGAGCAAGAACCTATATTGAAAAACTAAACAACTTGCAGAGAAGATGCAGGAAAAAGTTAAGATTTAAGACAGTAAGACAGACATTAATCAAAATAGATATAATGTTTTTATAATGAATTCAGAGTAGTGATATTTGTAGCCTTCTACTCATCCTGCTATGTTCTGCCTTCTGGCAATACTTCAGTGAATATATACAAATAACACTTTCTTCATGTACCATGTTGTTTTAATGCTCTTTCTAATAAAATGATTTCCATTACAAAGTGGATATTATCATTATGTCAACTCTAGTGACATGTAACATGATATAAAAATATTATAATGTAAGTGGTGTCAGAGGTTTTGTATTCAGAATAGATTATTAATTAATGCTGTGTCAGCATGCTCAGTGGAGTGAAATGGAGGCACAATAAATAGCAATAGCTCTGGTGGCCTATATTCACATCTCATGCTGGATTCACTCCAAAGGTTTCTCGTTTATCTTGTTATCAGTGGTCGTTTGTGTTGGAGCATTGGAAGTAGCCAGATATAATGGGATTGATTTCTCATTTCAAAACTCACTGTAGAAAGAGATGCAACTTATTCCATGCCAAGCTGGTCAACCAGGAAAGGTGGAAGAAAGCTTTGATCTCGAAAGCGTAACTTGGGTGTTTCAAGTAAAAGATGATTTTATGAGAGCATTTCTTAAAGGAAAATAGATAAAACATATTGGTGGTGATCATATACGCACAAAAATTAGTTAGTGTCAGCCAGACCACCTAGTAGTAGTTACTTTTCTGCTTTGGTGTACAAACCTCTCCTAAACCACAAAAAGTTGTCTAGTTCTAATCATAGAAACATAGAATAGCTTGGGTTGGAAGGGTCACATAGTCCAATCCCCCCTGTAATGAGAAGGGACATGTTCAACTAGATCAGGTTGTTCAACTAGATCAGGGACATATTCAACTCGATCACCCCCCATTCAACCTAACTTTGAATGTTTCCAGGGATGGGGAAACCTATTCCAGTGTTTCATCACCTTCATCATAAAAAATTTCCTCTCTACATCTAGTCTAAATACACAGTTTTTCAGTTTAAAACCATTGCTCCTTGACCTATCACAGCAGGCCCTGCTAAAAATCTGTCCCTACCTTTCAATAACCTCCTCTGAGTATTGAAAGGCCCCAGTAAGGTCTCTCTGGAGTTTTCTGTGCTGAACAGCTCATATCAAATATGAGAAGTGGCTTGGTGCCCACATCATCTAACTCCCTCAGGATACCTCTTATTGGGTCCCATAGACTTATGAATGTTCAGGTTCCTCAGGTCATGAACTCAACCTTCTCTTCCATAGGGCATAACTCTGCTCCCGAGTCCCCTGTCTTGCAGTTCAACCACTCGAGATGTGGGAAAGAAATGCTGTCATTGAAGACTTAAGCAAAACTTTGGAGTACCTCGGCCTTCTCTTCATCCATCCTTCCCAGTTTGCTGGTCATGCTAACTGGTTGGAGTGCTGTGAGGTAAGATACAAACTTTCTTTGAACCAACCACTTCCCAGTAAGTCCCAACTCAAATCAGAAAAATCTAATCTTACCTATTCTTATCATCAAAATGTTAAACATCATCCTGTTACTACAGTACCAAAGTATGTCAGTATGGCACCAGATTAATACTCTAAGGCTTCCATTCTGTTCTACCTTCATAAAACTGGCTTTATTTTCAATAGAAATACATTTATTTCGGTTTGACTATTTTCCCTCTTTATTAGCAAAAGGGAATTGTATTAAACATGTTATTTAAAATATTATATTTCAAAATATAGCTGCTGTTTTGTATTTGATAAATAACTGGGATAAAAAAAAACAAAACCCACAAAAAGAAACCCCAACAAATCATTAAGCAGCCATATAAAACAGAAATTGGAAGCTGCTGTGAAATTGTATCTAATGGAACAACACTCCATGCATGAGAGTCACAGAACTATTAGATTGGCACATTTTCTCTTTTGTCTTCTTAAAGGGCTGTGAGCACAGCAAGTAGTCTCAGTGTTTGCTCTGAGGCATAAATCACTGTGAAAACAACATCTTACTCTGATAAACTGGTTTAGCCACAGACCTTCCTTTGGTGCCTTGCATACTTTTTTGTTTAATTGTATTCTAGTTTCTTTTTAGATAAAAGATATTGAGGTAACGAGATAAAGATATTTGTTATTAATGTAGTACACTGGTGATCTGTGGTAACTAAGTTATTCCTGGAGAAAGGAGGGAGAAAAGCTAGAGATATACAAGACCCCACGATAATAGAGTATGCTTGTAATGTTTAATCTATTGTCTATTGCATACATAGGTAATGTTTGTATATATATATATGTATATATATATATAATTTATATAAATATAAAATGAGGTATAGATAGAGAACTATTTATCAAAGTCTTTATAGCAGATATTACTTTGAAAGTGTGATCTATGGAGGAGTATGTCTGTTATATTCTGTGCCTTCCACAATGTAGGGTTGCATGATACTATACTGTCAACTTTTGCTCTTGTATAATTTTAGAAAAAAAATATTGTGGATCTGGACAGAACATCTAATCTCAAATTGCAATTTTTTTTGTGGGGTTTTCTTTTTCCTGATTTTTATACAATAAATGGTAAAATTAATTTTAGAAGATTGCTTATTAGTGTATAACAAATTTTTAGAGGAAAAATTGCATGTGCTCAGCAAAACTGGATGATACTGATAAACAAAGAAACTTTGCAACATGCTCACTTGTTTACTTCTAGAAAACTGTAAATGACTAGGAAATTACATTATAAAGCTACTTCCAGATTTGTTTCTTCATGTGTCATGAATTCTGCCTTCTACAATGCTGCATATATCCTCAAGTATATTCAACATTTAAAATCCTGGATAAAAAAAGAGAGTTGCAGCCATATTACACTGGATGGACAATCTGCTGTATCTATGTTCCTTTTTTAAGCCTGAATGTGATGTGGTTCAAATTTGGAGTTCAACACTTCCTTCCTCATGATAACAATTGTATCTCTAGCTCATCATTTTTCGAAATGACATACATGCCTGTCCCCATTTTCCCTCTGTTTAGAGTCATCTATTACTGTTTGTATTTAAGACAAAGCAGAACACAGTTCTTTATGATCTAAGAGGCTACAGCTTCTAAATATTTAAAAATGAAATACAAATAATTGTCTGCTTTGATTCAATTATGGGAGATGTTGCATTTTCAATTACCATAATAGTTGATCACTGGAATAGGTCTCTCAGTGCTGAAGAAAAATTTATCCTTGATGAAATAGTTAAATCATTGAAACCTTTTCCTTCTTAAACAAAAATTAATTTTATGAGTCTTTAAAGAATTATTTTTTAGTTTTCTTAATTCTTGCTTTATTCAATAGGGGCTTATCTTATATCACCAATTACTGCTGTCATTCTGGAGGACTGATTGTCTAATTTTTCTCTGAACATCTCAATTGCTATCCCTTGACTTATCTTGGATGTGACATAGCTTTCTCCTAATGGTCCTCATGATTAATACATTTGCTGATAAAAGAATGTTGTGAATGTCTTAAAAAAGATCTGCTGTCCATCCAGTTTAACATTGTTTCTGCAGAAAAGCTGTTTGTATTGATCAAAACTAAAATGAATCATAGATGGTGAATTTACAGTTCCTAGTAAATATCAGATTTAGATTTCAGACATAAGATTTTGTTTGTTTTCAATATTTCTTCAGTTGTGGCTAATTTGTAAATTGAGCACATGAGAAAAAGTATCCAACTAAAGGTTCGAGGGTTTTTTAAACTTTATACATTTATAACTAAGATGAAACTACACATCCTGTTTTGGCTCCAGCTACTCCATGGCAGAAGTTGACCAGCTCCAGGCCATCACTTGTTTGATTGCCCCTGAGAGGGAATGGTTGAGGATGACCATTGCCTCAGATTTGCCAGCTGATAAAATAATTTGATCGCTCCCTAGCCTACTTCAGGGAAAATAGGCCAAGTTAGTTTAAACATTTGATTGAAAGTTTAGAAGCAGATCAACTAGTAGACTGGCAAGACATGGCATGGGATATGGCAGGATGATGGAAACTCCGACTAATACCTCTTCAGGGGCACACCAGAACCTGAGGAACTCATGTGTTTGTGTGGTTAGATGTAGCAAGATTTTTTATCTTCCTTGACAGGAAATTTTGATTTGGAGTCTATGTAAAAGGAGATCTCTGGGCTCTCCCTCCCTCTATCTGCTGATTTCTGTGCTTTCATTACAGAGTCTGAAATGGTGAATTACAGTACTCTATATTCACCTACTACTCCTGACAACAGGGAAGGAAAGTTCTTATTTTCCAGGTCCATGATGGAGCAGTAGCATTGCCATTTTTTCAGTAATTTTTATATGCCTGGCAAAATGGTCAAATATATCAGTAGTGTTCAGCAGCAGGACCCAAATCTTTTTTCAGCTGGGTAACCATACCCATTTAATGACAGTTCTCTCTTTTAATTGCTCAGCTGGTAGCAGACCTTTAATAGCAATTTGCATTTAATCTCATCACTGATCGATCCCATTCACCCGGTTAAGACCTCTGTCACAGAACAATGGAGGTATTCTCTAAAATATTGTTCTTGGCTCAAAAGGATCAATTAAATATAAGTGCCTGTTACTTTTCTGTGTTTCAATGTGCCTGTCTGGCTGCTAGCTGTTGAGCTGCCTTAAATTTTATAATGCACCATCAGGTAGTTTTTTCCTTTTACCTTAAAGTGAAAAATTCAGAAATCAAATGAAAAAATTTTATTCTTTTAGCACTAACAATTGCTGTTATATGGCCTATGTTAATAATGGCACCATTTTGTGTTCTGGGGATTCACAGTGGTGCTATTCAAATAGACTTTGATTTTAAACCTATATAATTTTGACAGAAGTTTCCTGTTCTTCTTGTCTGTCAGAAATAAGTCAACCTGAACAGCAGCCCGTTTGCCTCTCCTCTCTTCTCTCTCTCTAGGCTAGTTTAGAGTTGCATATATATGTATGCTTGCATCCTGGAAAAATCAACGCAAAATGAGTCATCTGATTCTAGGGGGTTTTATGAAATTTAAAGGACAGAGTGTTAGCTACCGTTCTTAAGGCACCGTTCAGTGCCAGAAACATTTATTTCAGTGTATGGCAACATGGTGTTTTAAGAAGCCTTCTGCTATTGCTCTAATCTCTAGTCCATGCAAGAGTGATCTGATCTCAGTTTTCAGTTCTGGGGTTAGCATTTTAAAGTCAGAAGAAACCAAAGTTTACTATGGCCATGCCTGTCTACCAGTATGGAAAACAGCACATCAGGTGAAGTGTCACCCCTTTACATTTCACTGCACATGGACAGACAGGAATTGTAGAACAAACTATGCAGAGGCATCAGGTTTCAAAGCAACTTTCATCTGAAGAGAAACGTTTTTATGGAGAGATGTCTTCAGAATAGTGGACCACACCTGGCTTTTTGGATCTTGATTTAGAATGTAGGAATGGTTAAATTTACCTAAGTCTTAGACTTTGGTTTTTATGTCCCTGTAACCTCACAGCAAAAAAGTCCACAACTTCTTTGTTTAAGTGCTTCTTATCCCTGTAATAGTATCAAATCTTCAGGCATATGAACCTTCATCAATGAGAGCACCCAGGGTTATTTTCAGTGCTGTTTGGATGGTTTCTTTTGAAAATGGCTTCACATAGACAGCTAATGTGATCCAGAGTCAAGAGAGTTTTTCTCTGTTCTCATCCACACTGTTCTGTAGGACAGGGACCTGTGATCTCCCTCATAGTTGTGAGAAGATCACTGCCAGGCAGCACTTTGAACAAAGATTAGTGGAGACTTAGCTGACCTTTATATTCAGATGTAGGACACTGAAATCCAGTTCAATTCACTGCCAATTTGGAAAACCAATTAGTAAGCCAAAGGTGGAGGATAAACTTTGGCTCATGTCTCTCCAGACATGGCTGAACTAGTGTCTCATCTCTTTCTCCACACTCTGAACACTGCACATAAAGTGTTTCTGATGTTTGCCATTATCACTGTTATTCATCTCACATTTATTGTAAAGAAAGTTTCAGAACAAAGAAAGATCTGTGTCTTTTTGAGGTCTCTTTTCGTTTACCTAATCATTTGGATCTGAGACAGGATAGCTCAACAATAACACTGACAGATCTGCATATAGCTGAGTATTGGATTGAACAAATGCTCTCGTTCTTTCACTTTTAATAATTTTGATTCTCCGACTGGGCTTTCTGGTATGGCCATATCAAATACTGTTTCGTAAAGCTTGTGATCCATGAAACCTGGGGTTTGGTGGCTTTCTACAGGGAACACCTATGATGTACTAATGCAGATGAGATACTCCTTAACAGGCATCTTGAATAATATCTGAGACATTTTTGTCCTTTTTTGAATGCCAACACTTTTTATTAACACCAAATTATTTTGAAAATGTTTCACGTAGTGAAAGAGATGACTTCTTGGTATTTTGATCCTGCTTACAGTATTTTGTTCAGAAGACTATTTTGCAGAAAAAAGAAAAGACCAAAACCTCAACTAGATGCTGCATTTTAGAGAAACAATTGTTATATGGAAGTCTGGAAGGTTATTCCAAAGGCTGACACTTTGTGCAACTAAAACCTTGTGCTGCTTTTGGGGTTTTTGACCTTTTGTTTTGTAGAGAGTTTTTTGGTTGGTTTTCTTTGGTTACTCTTGCTCATTTTGAGCCATTTATTTGCTACTGAAATTATGAATGGACAATTTATGGTGTTAAAAACGCACGTTTAAGTCTTCCTTATTCATGAATGTAGCTAAAAACACATAGATGAGGCTCAGTTGTTAAAACATATGTTACCTTAATTGTCTGAGCAATGCTGGACATATTTGTGACACTGAGAAGGTCTTCCAGCTTGGCAGCCCAATAATCTTATGAAATACTAATCAATTAGTATTGTACATAAACCCACAAATATGTGCATTTGGTATTGCTAGCTATAATATAGCCAAGTATTTATTCTATCTTAATTGTCAATTTTGTTTTGTATCTAAAATGTAATGGTCTAATAATAATGACAATAAGAATTATTTTATCTAAGTTGTTATCTAATTTTCCTATTTCACAATACTTTAATTTCAGAAAGTCAGAATAAAGACACAAACCAGGACTATCTATGAGCAATTTTCTATTTTGGTATGACAGCTCTCTTAAGAATGTTATATTATTTTACAGTACTGAAACAATACCAAAATGAAAAGTTAAGGGAAATCAGTAATACTCTTAACCATTTAGTTATTTTAGAATAAAATACATTAGATACTGTGAGATCTCCTGGATTGGAAGATGCAGGTATTTCATTTGTATTCTGCTTAGTGTTTGGCACACTGGGTCAAATGACCTAATGTGAGGTCTGTAAACAATGTTGGGAAACAGATAATTCTACTAGACAACCATAACAAGGGAAAATTAATGACACATCTTCACAGTCAGTAAGAGATACACAATCCAGAAAATGTACAAGCCAGGAAACTTATTCTTCTGAGAAGTTTTGTTTTCCCATAATTTTGGTGGAAGATAAATTCATGGGCCCTGATGGAATGCATCCATGAGCACTGAGGGAGATAGCAGAAATCATTTTAAGGCCATGGTCCATAATCTTTGATCCATCAGGGAGACTTGGAGAAGCACCAGAAGACTTGTGAAAAGCAAATGTCACTGATGTCTTCAAGAAGGCCAAGAAGGAGGACCCAGGGAGTTATAGGCTGGTTACCCTGACTGAGCTCTACAAAGATGTTGTAGCAGCTAATCTTGAAAATATTTTCCAGGCTCATTAAAGACAAGCAAACCGTGAGGAGCATTCAGAGCTGCTTCACTAATAGGAAGTCTTGTGTTACCAGCTTGGTAAACTTCTTTGATGAAGTGACTGTCCTGATGGACATGGTGAAAACAGAGGCTGTGTCCACCTGAACTACAGTAGTGCCTGTGTCACTCTCTCCTGCAACAGTTCTATAAAGGAGCTGTTGATGAATGAGCAAAGAGTGAAGCAGATAGAAGATTGGCTGAATTCATTGCGGTCAGATGGAGTGATGAGCAGCACAAATCTGGTTGGATGCCAGTGACCAGCAGTGTATCTTAGGGGTCAGTACTGCATCCTGTCCTGTTGATCTTCATAACAGTAAGGGTGACAGATCAGTCAGTGTACCCTCAGTAAATTTGCAGGTGACACCAAACTGGGAGCAGTGGCTGATAGCATGGCCAGAGGACCATGCTGCCACCCAGAGGAACCTGAACAGTCAGAGAAAGGGTCGTCAGGAAACTCAGGAAATTCTGAGTCTGAAGAGGAACAATCCCAGGCACCGATACATGCTGGGGGTAGCCCAGCTGCAAAGCCACTCAGCAGAAAATAACCTGGGGGTCCTGGTGGACACCAGGTTGGATATCAATCAGTAATGGGCTCTTGATGCAAAGAAGGCAAATGGGCCAAAAGGATGATTAAGGTATCAGAGTACCTCACATGTGAAGAAAGGAGAGAGAGCTGGGGCTCTTCAGCCTGGAGATGAGAAGGATGAAGGGGGATCTTAACCACATATATAAATACTTAAAAGGAGGGGTGCAAAGGAGATGGAGGCAGGCACTGGCAATGGACACACACTTAACCACAGAAGGTTTCCTATGAACATCAGGACACATTTTTTTTCTTGCTGCAAGGATGACCGAGAACAGGAACAATTTACTCAGAGAGGTGGTTGAGTCTCCCTCCTCAGAAATATTCAAAAGCTGTGTGGACAGGGTCATGGGCAATGTGCTCCAAGTGGCCCTGTTTGAGCAACAGAATTGGACCAGATTACCTCTAAAAGTCTCTTCCAGCCTCAACCATTTTGAGATTCTGTGTGAATCTGTGATTTTTTTTTTGTTTTTTTTTTTTTTGCTTTAGTCATTAATGTTTGACATGGAAAAAATCCATCCTCACAATCGGATGTGAATGTTAGGCTGAGTAACATGAAGCACAATTAAGATTCACTGGCAGCCCCACTCTGTCCCCCAAATGTTTAAAGTTTATACAAGCTCCTACCTTTTAAAAGTAAACTGAGTAACAAGGATTATGGGTTTCAGACAGAAAATAAAAATGTCCAAAAGTGAATTAAAATTCAATAACAGAATTTGATCAGGTAATTTTCTTTTAAACCCTCCCATCTGTGCAACCAATAATTATACCAACTGGTATAATTATCCAATTGTTGTTCAGTAGATAGCAATTTTATTACTGTAAACAAAATACTGTGTTAACATTAATTGCTTTTTAATGATGCCTTTTGTGCAAAGGCTACAAAGCACCTATTCTAAAATTAACAACTTGGAAAATAATGTTCTGTATACCTCAGTTTTACTCACTCTTTCCACCTGGCTAGTGGAGGAATGCAGAGCACATCTATGGCCTTCCAGTTCTCATCATAACCTTTATCTATTTGCAGATTGTCCTCCTCATATGAACTAGAAATATGACATCACATTACTCTGCAAATATGTCTAGTTTATCTCTTCTGTATGATTGGAATTTCAGTCATATTTTTTCTGACATTTCAAATGTTCAAATATCAATAAATCTTATACAGTATTATCTCTTTGTTGCATCTATAACCATTGCAAAGTTTTTGGTTTGGTTTGGGTTTTAGGGTTTTTTTGACTCATAACAAAACTAGTTTATCTGTTAGCATGGGCACTGGATGTCCTGCCTGGACAAAAAAATTTCAAACAATAAAAAAAATATTCAAAGCAATCACCACAGCTTTCTGTCCTGTGAGTATTTTCTGTACAGTATTCTACTATCATTCCATTATATGCTTCTATTTTATTTCTCTCTGTTGCTTCCCTTAAGCTCCTTCAAATTACCAATAGCAATGATACTCTAAACAGGAAACAATACAGGTAAATAGGTCTAATCTCTTGCTAGCTGCTCATCCGCATTGTGCTAACAACTGCTAATGCTAGAACTCTGCTCTGCAAAGTACTTATTCAAGTTGGTAATTTAAAGGCACTTTGCTAGTTTATAGACCATGAATGTTTTGTACTTAAATAAAAATCTGGTTCACTGATCATGGTAGAGATGGTATTTTCTTTAGAACAGAACACGTCCCCAGCTCCTACTAGCTGAAGACAAGATGTGACAGAACTCTTTAGAGAAATCCAGGGAAGGTGAATGCAAGTAAGTGCTTCACACGCCAACAATGCTTCTTTCATCTTATAATTTGCAAATTTTCTGGGGATAACAGTTATTTTTAGGTATGCTTGACTGACATAAATTTTAAAACTAGAAATAGCTTTACAGTTGCTTGAAGTACTATCCTAGGAAAAGGATCTTTTTCCTGTTGATTGCGGCATTACTGCAGTTACTCATTTAACCCTTTACATTTCCAGATACATATGTAACAAATCACTGGTTTTCCCTTAACTCTTTATTAAAGCAACATTTTCTTAATCTGTTTAATGATGGATTTCAACACAATTGCTCTGGTTTGAACTTCCATCTCCATTTGTCCCAAACTACTTTATATACTTGTTTCAATTATACTCTGTCATATGATAAGGGGAGATTACCCCAACCCAAAATGTAGGGAGGTTTACTCAATCCTTAGTGTTTGATTTGTCTGTCAGCGCCTCAGGAGAGCAGGGATCCCTGTGCCTGACCAGCCTCTCAGCACCCCATGATGGGGACCTTTCACTGAGCAGTCCTGCTGGTTCAGAGGGTGGCTCAATTGACTTACTCAGGGACACACCAACAGCATGAGAAAAACTTCTCAATAGGGCTTCCAACTTATTCAAATACCTTACCCACTGCCCAGAACTGCCAGCACCCATGAAGGATGATGTTCCACACCAACAGTTTGTGGAACAACACTCTTATTAATAGAAAATTGTGGCAGGTTAAGGTTTGAGGATTGCTGGTGGCAATATCTGACTGCAAAAACATGTTCAAAGTAAGACATACACAAGCTATAATCCCCAATAAAATATTCAGAAGAAAAAGAGAATGGTTTTTACCCAGTAGGTGTCCCTATGGGTGAGAAGACAGGTTCAGTTCATCAGTTCAGTCAATCCCAGCAGTTATGATGGAGTCTTCTCCAACTTTTCCCCATTATCATCTTTTATACGATTTCTTTGTGTTTAGGTGGAGTTTGAGTAACTCTAGTCATGCATATCTGTTTTACTGATTTGTGCAAAATTCTCTCACTTTTATCTTAAAGGTACACTCAATAAAATACAGAGTGTATGCCCAGGGCGTGGTGGTCATACCTTGGATGGGGGTAACTTTGGGATGGAGGTGTGCCTTGATATTACAATTAGGTTACAATGAACCAAGCTCAT
>JAYDZK010000001.1:94003354-94046865 GCA_034509185.1 Euphonia xanthogaster | reverse complement strand
CGACGCTCTTCCGATCTAAATGAATGAATTTTAAAGAAATAGTTCAGAATACTATCAGTGAAACCTTAGCCATGTTGAAACCAGTATGTATTTGTTATAGATTTACTGGGGCCAGACATTCAAACCAGAACTTCCAAAATAGTTCTAGTGTTATCACATTTCTCACAAACTTTTTACATTCATCTGAGATATTACTTCTGAGTAATATTTATATGATAAGATCATCAGATTTATAGTAGAGAAGGCAGCTTCAGCATTTGGTATGTATCTCATGTCCTAATTCTCTAGTATTCTGTAAAGTAATTTGATTTACTTATTAATAAACAGGTGAAAAACAACAACAGAACAGATGACTCTTTTAAGACATGTACAGTGTGCACATCACCAGGAGAGTTGTGCATGGAATGTTCTCATATACAATAATGAGACTAACTCTTAATCAAATAATTACATTGGTGTGTAGTGGTTGCCTAGAATATAAATGCAGCAAGCCAAGAGATCTGTCTTAGTATAAAATCTCGGGTACCTAACTGGATGTGTTTATTGCTGCACTGCAAAAGCAAACTCTCCGTGCTCCATGGCTGTGTCAGAGCAACAGCTTTAAGAGATCATCTTTCTAAATAAGTACAGTATAAAAACATGCCAAGCACATTCTGTACTAGACAAATACATTTTATTTCTACTAAAATTTTGTATCGAGGTATATTTTTTGCAAGACTAAAATTAAAAAAAAAAAGACAAAAACATGACAGCATGGTTTACAACTTTTTTAGTGATTGACCATGCATAAGTCAGAAATAAAATAAAAGGCAATAAATAAATAAGATGCAAAAACTTTACAGCAGATTACAATTTTAGTAGCCTTTTAATTTTAGTCAATATAACTGTAGGTGGAAGATGAGGCAAGACACAAGTAGGCAAAAGAAAAAATTCTAGAATGGGCAGCTAAAATTATTTAACATCTAAGTTTTTCTTTCATGTGTGTATGTGATAACCCGCATGACACATATAGAATATTAGCATTATTATATATCAATTCTGATATACTTAGGAGCATCAATATTACATGTATAGCAAGGAATAAAAAAGACATTTCCTGTAGAATGATGTTAGTCAAAATCAGAAAAAACAGCAATATAATATAAATCCAAATATTCAGAAATTATGATTGACAATATAATTAATTTCAAAACTATTGCTATTTTTAATAAGTTGATCCCCCTAAATCTGGAAAAAAAAAAAGCTTTAAAAAAAAAATCACAGTAAAAAAGGGAGTGGAAAATAAGTTGTCAGAAAGATCTGTAGAGAAATGTTGACAGAAAGAAGAACTGCAGAAGTCTCAGTAGGGTTTTTCCAGTAAGTAATAAACCTTAGGGAAGAGTGAGTAGATGTGTACACTCCAGATTTTTGCTCTTTGCATGCATGCTTGGAGAGTTCAAAGTCCTTTGTTTTACATAAACTGTTATTTCCTTTTGGAGACCGCACTGTCAAGAGACCTTTTGCTCTTTCCCAGAGAGACAAGAATCACAGAACTGGAGCTAAGGCAGACCATAAGGCTCTGGCTGCAGGCCTGATCACCAGAATTACTCTGGTAGCTGATACTCAGAAACCTGCATAGAAGTCCGAAGGACTAGAGATTCACCTTCCCTCACAGGTGGTGACTTAGAGCCTGAGATCATGAGAGGATCACATTTGCAGCTCCTAAAGAAACATATTAAATACATCTTTCCAAGACAGCTTGCCTAGGTATGTCAAAATAATATGAGGAATGACACCTTCAGCTGTCCTCATTTAGGAGGTTGGGGTTTTTTAAGAAAAGTGAATAACCAAATGTTGTCTTTTCCAAAGATCTCATCTCCATGATTTTTCTGTATTCATTAAAGAGCTACAACCAGAATGGCAAGTGCTAACTAGGACTATTTGGTAATTTGAAAAAGTAACTTGAATATCATCCTTTGAATAAGGACAATAGATTCTTTAGATAATTGCCTATGGAAGGTGCAACTGTATTTTGTAAGCACTATTGATGCTGTGCGGTTATTGCACTCCTTTGCTTTGATTTAGTGCTCATCTTGAAACCAGCCAAGTCTATTTCAAGAGACAGTATCTTGTGAACAGTGATCAAAGTGTAAATTTATGCAAATTCAATGCTTCACCTTAATTACCTTGATGGTGCTTGTCAGCAGCCTTTTCCATGCTTTCACTGATTAGCAAGCTATCACAAATAATTATTATTTCATCTGCAATTACAATGATGCAGTTCATTGGCTTATTGCCCAGCCACAGCATTGCATCCCGCCCCTCGGCCTGCTCTTCTGGAGTTATGCCACAATGCATGTCTCAGGAATTAGCATCCCTACTTTATTTAGTTAATCACTGAAACTCCTGAACTTTATGATCCCATAAGGCAGGTTCTCTGTAACATTTTACAAGTAGGATTACTACATAAAATTGCTAAATATAGCCTAGAAAAATGTGAGGGCAAGGAAAGGTTGTTTTCTCCATGATCATTTTATACTAGCTGCACTTTCTCTTTAAAACACTTTTTCATTTATCCCATCCCATTTTTTTGTCAGCTACTAAGAAAAAAGAACTCTATCCCAGCCAAAACCAAGACAGAGTTTTACTTCAGCAGATCAACTGATGCTACTGCTGTCAACTGAAATATGAAATTTAGAGGTTAGCATATTGTTTCCAGGCAGCCCAAGGTTACCACTGTAAAATGGACACTACAGCATGGAAATGTATTTGGTTCCATCATGTTGGAAGCCTTGAGTCAATCCAAATATAAGGTGCAAGCAAAGAACAACTCAGAAAGTAAATAAGTACCTGTTTGTTCCTTTTTCCAGCTGACTAATGGAGCAGAAAAACTAACATACCCAATCCCTGTCCCCATTTCAAATAAACAGTTTATTTTCCATTACAGTGGATATGCTTGCATGTATTAAAAAGGGCATGAAGAATGCGGGGAAGTGAATGGCTGGCTGGTTTTCTTTATGAATGATTGTACATCATCTTAAATCACTAGCTATTGCTTATAAGCAAAAAGAATGCAAATATAAAAGTAAAAAAAAAAGCAATTAAGTAGCAACATATGGTCAAATATGTAATCTCTAAAAGCAGGAATATAAAAGAAAAAGAGAAAAAATATTAGAAGAGAAGCCTGAAGCAATGTTTCCATACTTAACTGAAAACAGTGTTTATTGACTCCTCAAGGTCAGAAGAAAAACACCTGAAAGATAAATAAATGCTCTAGCTGCACAAACTCAAACTAAGAAAAGAAATTAAAGGATGATACAGAGAAGCCAGAGTTAATAGAAGTCACCAGTTCTAAAATCATAAATGGCAGGTAGCTGTAAAATATAAACCCTATATTCCATAAATGGAATGATACATTTTTTAAGTAGTCCCCAGAACATGACACATGAGCTCAAGCAATAACTTAGAATTACTGAAGTTATAATGATTAGACCAAAGGAGAGTACTTTAATTAAACCTGTCATAAATTAAAGATAAAAAATTCCAACTTTCACCAGAAACATCTGCGAGGTATTAAAGCACATTGCTTACCACCACACATTTTGAAACTACAATATAATGTCCCAGAAAAACAAATTCAGATCAGTAGATAGAAAAGCCAGCATCGATTTAATATGGAAAATTTACACAGAGCACTAAGATGGTAAAAACATGCAAATCTGTCTATTTGGGCTAATCAAGTAGGAACAGGTATTTCCAAGAGACATCTAAAATAAAACAACATCCCTGCTGGATTCAAACCAGAACCAGAAAAACAAGCCTGTTGAAGAGTCATACTTCTGCTTAATATTTTGAAAAAAACAGATACTAAACCCAGCATCAAGTTAAGAGGTCAGTACATCTGAGGAAAATTTCTATTTTGAAAATATAAAGACAAGCAGGTGCTGCAAATCAGCTGTTCCAGTGTAACATAAAGAAAAATAAAACTACACTCTGGTAACATTTTTGCTCAACTGAGTCTCATGAACTCAAGAGAGCTATGCAGTGAAATATAAGCACCTACAGACTAATGAGTTAAATAACTTTCTACAATCCAATGACTGTATATACCAGACCTTTAGCGAGTATGATGGGAACTTCTAGCTCACATATGGAAATCTAGACTTGAACACACAGGTGCAGTGCCAGCCAAGAAGGCTGTACAGTCTGGCAGATGCAGCACAGGACCTATAGGAGACTTAGGCTTTCTGTTCTGGTGTCTACCCACCAGGTGGAATACCCTACATGATCTCAGTAAAACACATGCTGTTTAGGCTTAATACCTATTGGATAAAGTCAAAACCTGTACCAAACCAAATTCTAATGGGTATCTGCTGCTCCCACAGCCAAATTTGCTGAAATGTCCAAAGCAGAGAAAGATTCTCAAATATTAATATAAATTCTCAGTAAAAATAATATAAGACCCAAACTCCCAGTGTATACAGTCCTCTGTAAGTAGTCATTGTTAAGAAGAACTCAGAAAAGGATGTAACAAAGGGAATCATCATCTAAAAATGATGAGCATCTAAAACTAACATCTAAAAATCCTTTTTTTGTAGAAGAGTAATATTCCTTCAAATTATTTGCTTGTAGGAGGCCACCGACCATTACACCCATCTATTGCTACAAAAAAGAAAGGTAACAAACTGTTACCACGTCATGATTTTAAACCAGTAATGAGTAAAAAATACTATCTTAAATTTGTGTTATTGCCTCATCATTGGGAAACCATGTTCAATTATTATTTGAGAATATTCCCCTGCACATTAGAAACTCCCTGCAATCATGACAGAAAGAATACATGGGTGTTTATGGAATTGCACAAGGAAAAAAATGAGCTGGCAATCCAATTCTTTGCCTACCACTGGGAAAAGTGGAAGTATTTCTCTTTCACTGATGGGGAGAAAAATCCTTCCTACTATTAAAGTGATCATGAATTAATGAGCTGAAATAGAATGCACTGGTACATGAGATATAGTTTGCATAATGAAAAATGCAGCAAGGCATGTTTGAAATAATTTACTAAAAGATCAGTAATTCTACCCAATGCCTTAAGCTGAGGAAGTTCGAAATAGAAAAGAACTGTATAATCTAATTAAGTTCATTCCGAAGTTTTCACGATTGTGCATTAACCAGGGCTTTGGTCAGCCTGCCTTTAAGTGCATTAATGAGGTTATTTTCTGGGTTGGAAAATATCCCACACCCTACCAGAACACAGGCAGGAAGCTGTTCCAGCTATTTGTGCTTCAGTCATGTCATCTCACTTGTTCCTTGTTCTGCCCTATCTACTGCCATGAGGTGAAACATGAGGGTTCTGAGTATTACTGTGGTGCAGTAAGCATGGAGAGTATACATTACTGAAGTTATTTCCAGCACCCTTTGCAAATGGAAATGTTTACAGCTGAAGCGTTGCATGTGGCTAATCCTACATGCCACAGAATGAGAGGCACACTAATAAACTGCTTTGCCCCACTAGGTTTGATTTGTAAGCCACTTCTACTGACTGATGTTCTTTGCAATCTGTAGCACTATACCTGTGGAGAAGAATTTTTATCAGCCAGACAATGCAGACAAATACTTAGTGCAGAGTGTATTGATGATATAACAATTTGTGCATAATAAAGGTGTGTGAGCATTTGCTAATGGAATTATTTATTTTACTGGTGAAAGAATGCTTCTGACTAAATCTATTTCATATAAATCTATTTACTAAATCTGCTTTAGATTGCCATTTGCTCATTGTCCAAGAGCAGAAACCCTGTCATTAAAAACCTAGGAGTTCATGTATCCTCTCTGTTTATACTAATGGAATTTTATCTGTGGTTCACTGGCAGCTTGACATTGTGCTATATAAATCCATTTTGCATTCTGTTGGCTTCACCTTTACCTGAAAGCTACAGTAGAAACACATTATGTGGAATTTTCTGTTGCATTTGTCTTTGACCTGCTGTCTTTATCTTCCCCGATTATCTGAAAACCTTTTCTTACTAATTGCTTTCCTTTTCCTTTTTTTATTTTGAAATCATCTCTGAAGTAAAATTCCACTTACTTCTAAGAGAAAATAAAGAAAAAAATATTTTATATTGGGTAAACATAAATATCCTGTACCTGGAAATGTGGAGACAAAATAAAGAAGTATCCCTTCTATTATGGCTCCAAAGTTCTGTTGATCTTTTGTTTGCTGTATCAGCCAGCCTTTGAATTCCTCAATCAGAGACATTAAATGATTTTAATTAACTCATCCCTCAACCTCATTGGCTAGTTTTAAAATCCACTTTTAATACATTATTTGACCTATTTGGCTCGTGAAACCATTAATATTTCCCTCATATACCCTGCACAGGCTGCAAGGTTATGTCTCCTACCACACAATCTTGGAGCTGGCTGCGGCACACTGCTGTGTGCTGAAGCCCCATCAGCTGACCACCTGCACTGCATCTCTACCTCCAAACCTGGGCCAAGGGTGGAGGAGAGGAACAGGTTTCCTGGTGTGAATTGGGCAGGGGAGCACTGTGTATGGGTTAGAGCTACGATTTGTGCACAGCCAGTGATGTGTTGGCAGAGCCTGATGGAGCCTTCCTTCAAAATCAAGCCTGAGTTTGAGGCAGTGTACACAAGGCAGTGCAGACAAAGCCTCAGTCAGCTCTCTTTCATCATCCCTCAGTTTAAAGTTGTGTCTTCAGTTTCAGATATTTCCAACAGTGGGTTCAGTGCAGCTTCAAAGCACTCTAGTTCTGCCCAGTCTATTGGAAAATGACATTGTCTGGGAAGACCCGACATTGTCCCCTGAAAAACGGTTTCAATAGGAGCACAGATAGAATTTATTCCTACAGCTCTGGCAAAAGGTGCACAAAAAACCCCGACCATACCTCAGAATCATAACATGGATGTTCAGAAATAGCCATCTGTCACAAACATCCACTGCAGCAACAGCAACAATATTGAACCTGAATTTCTGTCAGCATTTCCTTCTGCTGCACTATCACAAGCACAGGTCCCTTGTGATACTGGCCATATTCTTTTAGAAAACCAAAACATTTGAAGTCAACCTTAACAAAGGCCTTGAGTGCAGACAGCTGCTTTCTAATGAATATTAAATTTCACCTGAGATTATTTCCACTAAATTTTATCAAGGCCAAATATATTCTTCTTGTGATGAGACATTCAAGACCATCAAGGATATCTTTCTAGAGGGTCTACAGAAAGTAAATGGTATCCCTGAAATGAACTGCCATTGAAACAGTTTGCTAGATTTCTTGTAAAAACTTAATGAACCAAAATGCAGCCCAGGATGACTTTTGGTGTGATTCCCAACAGCATACCCTGACCATTCTGCAGATGTGTCTTTCCATAGACAGCAATAATGAAGTGTGGTGAGTATCCTTACAGGAAAATCAGAAAAGATGGTAGATGGAAAGGAACTGAATCAGGCTGAAGTGCATTTCAACAGCAGGTGCCATGCTATGGGAACAGAAGGGTAACAAATGAGTTCAGTCTGCAGAGAAATGTTGATTTATACTTAGGCTCAGTCAGATTCTGGAAAGGTCATGGACCTGTTCATATCTGATCTTTCTGATAAATTTGTGCTGAGATGACCATCTCAGAAGCAAAAGAAGAAATTTCCTGTAATTTCCTGTAATAGTCTATTAATATTACTGTAAATGGTTTCTTGTCTTATAAAATCTTTCTAAATGTGTGCACTTGTGCTATGCAACTCACTAGGGTCCCCATCTCACTAAATTTTGCAATATTAATGCAGATACCTGTAGAAGCATATGGACAGAGAAAGTACTTTCTTTTTCAATATAGTCTACTTAGTCAAAAATTATACTAACTTATTCCCGAGTGTACCTAGTAGTAAAATTGTACTTGCCTTTCAAAAACTTTGAATAAATAGAACATCCATCTGATAAGGTCAGTCCCAGTAGACTGTTCCAGAACCTATTCTAAGCTAGCATGTTTATCATTCATCAAATTGAAAACATTTCACCGAGACCATTCAAATTCAATAAGTTATAAAGATCTGTTCTCATAGGTTTTTCAGCCTTTGAGAAACAAATGTCCTTGTCTCCCTTCCCTTATAATGAAAGACCTTGACAGTGTGAGGTTGGAAAACCCTATTTTGAAGAAAATGAAGAAAAAACTACAAGTCAAAAGCCAGGACTGTATGAGAATGCTGTCCTGCATTTTCATCCTATTAATAAATTACCTGGCCATTGGTTTTGTTTAACAAAAAGCTTTAAATTTTGGCTAACAAAAAAAATAGAATTTTCAGGCAGGATGAAACAGTGTCAACTGCTATTTCCAGACTGTTTCATCTTTCCAGTTTCTTTGTACTGGAGAAGACAGTACTTTCTGCTCTCAGATATCCCATAGATAAACAGATAACTCCAAGTAACTGATTTATTAATTTAATTTTATAGTTCCTAAACCCACCTGTCATCCTGACAGCTAAGTGCTGATTATGGAAAATTAAAATACTAAATTAGAACCAAGCAAAAACAATTAATCAAATATTAAACAAAAGAAATGTGTCTTGCTTTCTGTCCTGAATTCACTGAAATTAATCTTTGATTAGATTCTACCTCATTGCCACCTGCTTGCCAGTTAATAAGCAATCTTTAGTAATCTTAAATTTTCATGTTTCCATTCCTAGGCATGAGGTACAATAGGCAACAGAAAGCAATTTGACAGCACAATTATGTACCTTCAGACTAGTTTATTAAAGATATTTTCAAGCAAGGTGACTTATTTCCCTTTTTCCAGCTTTCCCAGGAGAATGAGCTTTATGTGATTGGGAGAGGTTGGCATTTTAGGGGAAGTGGGAGGAAATGGAAGCATCTTTGGGTAGGCCAACCATTGAATCTGGTTGTATTGAAATCTACTCCGCTGAAGCTTCACATTGTGAATTACACTGAGAAACAGTTAGTAAAAGACAGTCACACTGAGGAAAACAGCTCTCTGCTTGCTCTGTGGGAGGCTCTACAGTTGAAACTCTCATGGTGCTGAACAGCTTAGTGAATTCATATGGAGAGAAGATCTTACAGATATCCCAGCTTTAGGAAAGCTTCAATTGAAATTCATGACCCTATCAAAAAAATCTGTTTGAATTTCAGTTTAATTCTTTTTTACAGTCATGACAGCACTTACCATTAGTGTTATGGTATGTCACAGACTCAGGGGATGGTGAAGGAGGTCAGGTAGCCCAATCTTTCCATGTGGCTCCAAAGCTGTTTTTTCTGTGTAGTCTGTGGGGAAAACAGGGCTGAGATACACTGGACTTGTAGGAATCTTATATGCCAGTCATTTAAAAAGTGTCATGGAGACTGCAGTGTTCTGCTTTTGTACATTTAAGATTGACTCCATGGTGAAGAACATGCTGAGGAAGCTTGATAAATGTAATATAGGGAGAAATTGAACTGGAATTGAAAATCACTTGAAGTTTATTGTGAAAACTGTTTCATGTATGAAGAGCAGAAACAGGGAAGCTCTTGTTTATCAGGCTGCAATCTGTAAGTGGCCATTCCTATGGGGGTCTGAAAGTCTTTTCACCAAAGTGTATTTGTGTGCTTATTAATTATATGCTAGGCAACCTGCATCAAACATAAATTCATGGCATGATACCTCATTAAAATGCCATTAAATTATAAGGTGTTTGTAGTACATTTTCCTCAACAGGGTAAGTAATAAAAACTCTGTATCATACAATTTAGCGATTTTGAAGTATTGGCCAACAGCATGTTATAAACTGGTAAATTCAGAGACTGTGGTAAAAAGTGCTTTTGCATGAGTAAATTTCAGTGACTGGAACAAGATTATAACATTTTGTTAGACAAAAAGAAAGTAATACATAAAAATCTGCAGATAAGGTAGATGTTAAATTTATGACTTTTAAAACAGAACTGTTAAAAGTCAATGTAAATATAGAAAATCTCCAATGTTGTGATCATATCTACCTCTAAAATGATCTTTTGTATTGAGATGTCACTTCCAGCTATGTCTTCTTTTTTCCTTAAAATATAAAACAATGCTTTTATTTTTTCTATTTATTCCATGGAATTAGTATAGCCTTAGCCTTCAGACTTTTTATCTTTGCATGGGACCATGCAATCATGAAAAGATTTATTGGAAAAATTAAATAAAATGAAGTAAATGTATTTAAACAGAAAAAAATCTCAAGATTTCAGGCTGACAAGGACTATAATGCACTCATAGAGTGTAAAATATGCCCAGAAGACCCTATTTTATTCAATATAGTTGTGCAAGGGAGAATCAGAGAAAAATTTAAAGGTAGTGGCATTCAACAGCTGGTCGACAACTTGAACAATGATCCTCCAGTAACATTGTTGGATTTATGACTAATAGAGCTTTTTTTTTTACCAGGTAGGAGCTCGTTCTGGAAAAAACAATTATTTAGCATATCACTATTGCAGTTCTGTTTGTTTCTGTGTGTTTCTTTCTGCGCTACCTTCACAGCAGCACACCTACATTCCTCAGGTGTGCTGCTGTGTAGAAGTGGAACTGCTCTGTGCAAACATGCCATTAAGCAGTGGCCATAAAGAAGGTGCAATTTGCAAGTCCAGACATTGCTAATACTTGCAAAATCTTTGTGCTTTTTTTGATACAACAGCTCAGACTCCTCTCCTGAATGTATTCTAATGTCATCTTTGATTGGAATTCCACTCCCTCTCCCCTCCACTTTTCTCTTAGATACTCCTGTAAGGCACAAGCAGGAAGAGGAGCTTCACACATTTTATGGTAGTTTGGGGTATGATCTTTAAGGCTGTTTTAGAGTGTAATGCTTTCTAAATGCTTATTATCTTAAAACCCATACAATTTTTGCCCTTGTAGCAAACAAAGAAGGGGCCTGAAAATCACAGTCACTCAAATTTTCTGTGGCTATTTAAGGGAAAGAGGGGAGAAATTATCAGTGCTAGATTTTTACTTGCTGCCCAGATATTCTTAGCAGTGACATATACTGTCTGGGTGGAAATTCATGGAGTGCTATTCAAGAGCCAAAGTTGGATTGCCTGAAAGGATTTCTATGGAGCCATAGCTGTCATAACATTGAAATTACCTGTCCAAATTCCACTGCTTGCACATGGCAAGGAGAGTTTTGACTTGGTGAGTCACCATGAACCGGGTAGAGATGCAGCTCTAAGTCTGCTTGGAAAGTGGACTTGGCATATAGGAAGATGAAATAGGTGGAAAATAAGTGATCAAGTGCCCAAGTTTCTCTGCACAAGTCCTGGTTGTTCTGTACAGCCAGAGAGCAAAACTGATGATTAAGATGAGATTTTCCACAGCTATAGTGTAGACAGATGAGTAAGTGTCCCACAACCAGCCTTAAAGAGCATGGGAGCACAGCAGACAAATTCTGCCTGCTTGCAATGAGTGTTTCTCATTATAACAGGTGTTTCTTTCACTATATTATTCAAAATTTCTGTTGTAATGTATTGGATTTACATGGCCAGCTTGGTTTTTTGGTTTGTTTTTTTTTGGGAGAGGGGTGCAGGGGAAGGCTACAGGGGTGGCTTCTGTGTGAAGCAGCCAGAAGCTTCCCCCATGTCCAACAAGCCCAATGCCAGCTGGCTCCAACACAGACCCACCTCTGGCCAGTGCAGAGCTCTGTGAAAATTTGAAAACTTTGTGTAGATGCTGTAGTGTTATGGGCTCAAAGAAACCAGTGGGTAGGGGAAAGTGCTCTGGCCTTCATTGATTTCCATTTTTATTGACTACTTTATCATCTTTTTATTAGAAAGTGGTTTCACTGTTGACCTTTTATATCTGCTACCCTGAGGATAGCAAGATGAAAAACATTAAATGTTATCCTTTTCCTTTAATAACAGAAATTGGATATTTTGTTTATAAGAAGGAAACAATCTCAGTCCTGGAGTTCATTTCATAGTGCAACAGAAAATATGTCTTGGTGTGTGATATATTTTTCTATTGAAAACACATCTACTTTTACTATTTTCCCATAAAATGATAAAACATATTATTTGATCATGTATGAGGTTCCGAACAGGTTTTAACAGCCTTAATCTACACTTCAGGCTACCTACTGGTATTTCTAGAGCTTAGAAAGATTTAAAAGAAGAAACCTGTGTTTAAATATAGAGAGCATGTGGTTGGCTAGAAATTATTTGCATTCAGATCCTGAAGTGATTTACAATATAAGGTTGACATAATTCACTTTTTCCTGTAGCACTGGGTTTTAGTCATGTGTTCTTTTCTAATGACCAAACTATAATTGTAAAACCCAGTGAAGAATTATTTACCAATGTGAATTACTTTCTTGTAAGTGGTATCAGCTCTAAGAAGACATGCAAGCCAATTTAACATATAGATAAGAGCATATACATGTGTTGGCTTGTGTGGCACTGGTAAAACAGACTCAATTTAAAGAAATTATTTTACCTTATTACCAATAAAATCAGACTAAGATACTGAGAAATAAAACCAAACTTAAAACACTTTTCCCCTGCCTTCCTTTCTTCCTGGGTTTTACTTTACTCCCAGTTTTCTCTACCTCCTCCCCTCATAGGCTCAAGGACCCTTACATGGGTCCTTCCCACAGACTGCAGCTCTGCACAAACTGCCCCAACAGGAGTCCTTTCCATGGGGTACAGCCCTTCAGGAACAAACTGCTCCAGCCTGGGTCCCCCACAGGGTCACAGGTCCTGTCAGCAAACCTGCTCCAGCATCGTCTCCTCTCTCCATGGGGCCACAGGTCCTGCCAGGAGCTGTCCTAGAATGGTCTTCCCATGGTGACCACCTCCTTGAGGCATCCACTTGCTCCTGGCTGCGGTCCTCCATCTGCAGGTGGATCTCTGCCCTGCCATGGATCTCCACAGCATGCAGGGCCACAGCTGCCTCACCAAGATCTTCACCAGGGTTGGTGTCTGCTGGGCTGTTTCTCTCACAAATTCTCACTCTTCTCTTTTCTGGTTGCAATTGCTTCCCCACACTAGCTACTTTTCACTTCTTAAATCTTTTTTCCCAAAGGCCAAAATGTGCCCTGGAAAGAAAATACCATCTGCTTCACAGTCAGGTCCTCAGTTAACTCTAGGAAATCTATCACTGCAAAAAAAAGACAGATTTAAAAAAAAAAATCAATCCTTGTAGGCTATGTCAGTCTAATCTGAAAGCAATGTTTGCTTTCTGCCTCACATCTGGGGAATGGATAAACAATTTGCAACAGCTATCTGGAAGTGGGGTAGTGTTTAATAATATTTAATTATTTCTTATCTAATTTTTCAGTGAAGGACAAGAATAAACCTTATAAGCTGGGGGAAAAAAATGTCCTTTCACTAGCTGCCTCTTTTAAGAAGTAAACTTTTACACTTGAAAATGTAACTCTTCTAAATGGTGGTCAGAGATGCAGCACCAGTGTTCAAAGGCTGCCCCACAAAGGGTTAGACTACTTCTCAGTAATCTTTATGTCTGGAAATGTTTTTATGTTTTAAATCAGAGATTGCATAACTGCTTCAGGGGTAGTAGTAAGACTTCTAAAAGTAGACATCAGCTTTCCACTACTGAGCTCAAATTATTAAATAAGAGATATTACTTTCAGAAGGTTACTTCATGCTGCATATGAAATGCATTGATCTCAGTCTGCTTTCTAGTGGCCTAATTTCCCACATCAGAAAATGTGTAAAAATATAATAGAAAATACTTTAGAAGTTTGGATTTGTTAAAAATTTTGTTAGCTTTCTCAGTACAAAAGAAAATAAGACAGAATGGGACTGAAGAACAATTTGCTTTCATCCATTCACCAGAAGGTCTCATCATCAGGGCAAATCATGGCAGTAGGTCACATGCAAGAATTTCCTTTCCTTGTATTACTTACCAGATTAAAATAAAAATGTCTGCACGTTCCAATCTGTCTGCTTTAACAGAGAGTGAAACCTACTTCAAAAACACAGTAAAAAGAAGGATTGATGAGCAATTTAGAACTCCATAAAAATGGCAGAGTGAGAGGTCTCAGAAAATTACCAAGGACAGTGGCAATGCTAATTTATCTGTACCACAGAATTGTACAAGTTATTTATAGATTTTAGCTTCTAGTTTAACTTATGGCTGTATCTTAAAGAATTCCTGAATGAGACAATCAAGCAGTTGCATTTATTTGTTACCAAGGAGATTTCCACTCCTATAGTAAAACCTTAAATAGCTAAGATATACATTACTTTGGCATGCCAAACATGTCAAAGAAGCAAAGAGGGGGGAAAACACTTTCACATGAGTCTTGAAGGACAGTTCATGAACTGTCAGAATGTAAATGATCTTGTCTGTATGGATACTACATCAAACGAAACACAACTTGACTTCTGTGAAACACAACTTGACTTCTGTGAAAACATTCAGAAAAATCTGTTGCACAGACAAGTGCCACAAATGAGAGAATGAACCTTCATTTTCACCTACAACATGCACACATGTCCTTCTCCTCAGAACCTCTTCAGCCCATGTATTAGTGCTCTGTGCAGACCCAGTACAAAGGTGTTGCAATGCCTGAAGCAGCATTTTCTTTTCTCTTTAAAGAAATGTCAGAGAAGTGTTTCTCATTGTTCCAAATACCAGATTACAAGTTTAATGAATTATTGATTTCCTTTCATTGCATCTGGGAAACCTTTATAATAACGTTGGTACATTATACAAGTATACTTGTATACAATATACAAGGAACACATGGAGTCTGGAGGATTGCTTCATTCATGATTAATTTTAACCAGTTGGATGGGGTGCCTTCTTACTGTTTTCTATTACTGTTCATAAAAAGCAACTTTTCCTTGGCAGTGAAATACCATTGAAATATATTCTAACAGCTATAATGACCATGTGTAGGCAGCTTTACTGCACAGAGATGGCCAACTTCTCAGCATCCCAAAGGTTATTTTAACAGAAAACTGTGATATAAAGCTAACCTTTAGATCTTATGAGGCTAAACTTTCACAGACACCCAGACACTGTGAACTTAAAATCCTTTTGGAAATTACAGGCTCTGAATCTCTTTGCTCTTACAGCACTCTGTGGCAGACTGACCCTATAAATCTGAAAGAGATATGAAGCAAAATGGATGCTCCAAATCCTAAATCAATCAACATTGGAAAGCATTCTTGAAAGTTACTTTAATATTGTAATATCATCATTGATTTACTACTTTATCTAAAGTTATGTAAATTGTGATATGATCAGCTATTTTATCTCATTTTTTTATAAGATGTAGTTTATGAGTTTTTATGAAACCAAGAATCATTTCTTGATACAAATCAGATAATGCAGGAAGGGAGAAGACAGGTAGTATGTTAATTCAATAAATTGCTTAAACACCTAACCATGTCTAAACTGAGAAATATTGATCGTATTTCAATAATTGAGGAATTTCAATTATTGAGAAATGCTTCTGGAGCCCTGGGTGAACTTGAAACTTTGTCTTAACCTGAATTCTTGTAAATAATTGAGATAATCACATAAGTAATATGATGAAGCAGCCCAAATGTATTAGTGGTGTTAGAAGATAATAAGGAGTAGAGATCCCCAGCAATGACTCTAAAGGTTTGTTTCCGTTTTAACATTCCTCATATTTAAGGTTATGCAGACATTTTTTGAGAATGCATGCACTTCCTTTTATTTCTTCTTATAAGCAAATTTATGTCAGGCTATGCCAAAGAAAAATAAAATCTTGTTACCCATAGTTTGATTGTATATTTCTTGGGGTCCCTCAATTCATAA
This sequence comes from Euphonia xanthogaster, assembly GCA_034509185.1. Taxonomy (NCBI): domain Eukaryota; kingdom Metazoa; phylum Chordata; class Aves; order Passeriformes; family Fringillidae; genus Euphonia; species Euphonia xanthogaster. The sequence continues at coordinate 94,031,109 of JAYDZK010000001.1, read as the reverse complement.
AAGAATGAGAAATTTTCCAGAAAAAGAGTTATTTTGATGAAAAAGGTAAGCCATATTGGCCACACTCTTGGCAGTTTTTCTTTCCTTGTTTGCTTTTTAAAAATGTTCATACAGTTAATTAACAAATGGATGCAGTTAAGTAAATCAGAAGCAGAACACTAAATACTAGCAATGCAATCATATCCTCTCTGATGCTTCACTGGTGGACAAGAAAAACTTGCAGAAGTACCCAAGGAATTTTCATCTCTGTTTAAGCAGCAGTATCCTGAATGATGCCAGACCCGAACCAAAACTGATGATAGGAAATTATGGGAAGCTAGAGGGAAATGCTGAAAATACATAAATTATGGAAATAAGACCTTTGACATCCACTTTCTTAGATTATCTGAGTGAAAAACTAGACCCTATACACTAGCAGAGCTTCATATTTTCATCTTGAAGAACTTCTCATATCCCCTTATTTATCTCTCCTTATCTAGAGGACAAAATGGTCACCCAAGATGGATTTCTCCAAAGACAGCTGGGCTTTTTTCCCCATTTTGTCCTGATGTATATGGATGAGCAACAAAGGTCTGAGGTCTGCTGGCAGGTGATATAGTGTATATTTCATTTATTGGGTTGGATGCACTTTGTTAGAGATGCCAGCTTCTTGAGGCCGATAGCCAAAAGGATTTGAAGAGAATGGAACCTTTCTGGATATTAGAGGCTTTTTCCAAGGGAGGCAGAGTTGATGAAAGCAGAGTTTTAACCCATGATGCAAAGTAATAACAGACAGGTGGTCACTGGCAGCAAAGCAGAGTCTGAGTTATCACAGCTTCTGAATGGTGTTACACTGTCAAATTATTAGTTTGAGCTTTGGATTTGAGTGTCTGGCTGTCATAAAAATTCTCTATTTCTCCCACCTTGTTCTAGAAAAACTTTCTACTATGAATTCTGTTGAAGGGCTTGATTTTGTGTTGTGTATTTAATAACAAGATCAGAGTGGATGACAAAGAGAATAGTTATTCTTCATGAGGGCTTGCAAGTAACTCTTTGTCCAAAGCTAACTATGCCTGTATGGCTGCAGGCTGTTCTGTTTGCTCTGTTCTTACACTTTGATATTTTGAATTTTCTCAAAAAATAGACTGCAATTATAACATATAACATATAACATATAATGTATTATCTATTATCATGTATAAAATAATATTATGGGAGAAATTCAGCCATGGGAATTTCTGGATTTTATGATAATTATTCTGTTTTGCAGAAAAATAATCTCAGCAATAATGTTTTCTTTTGCTAAGTACATTAGTGTTTATTAGATGTGCAGAGTGCCTAGTACTTGAGAAGGCAAAAGTATCTAATAATAGAATGAAGGGATGGAGGCCAGCTGACAGAAAAAGGTGGAATCACTGGCAGCCGTGATGGATAACCTAGTAACAAAGTTGAAGAAGTCTTAGCAGGAGTGCATGTATAGAGAATAAAACATAGGATAAAAGAGGAAGTCACAAAAGGGAGAAAATGGATCTGGAGAAGAAATAAGGCGTTGTTAAATGAGTAGATGAAAATAAAGTATCATTATTTTTTTATTTGCCAATTTAAAATTTATCTAAGGAAATGACCAAGATTATTGTAATATTGTTCTTTCCCTGAGAAAAAAATGAAGATAGTGATTAGGGAATTTAACAACTGAAATAATCCATTAATAAGAAATAAAATAAGTTCAGTTGACAAATCACAGACTGTGTCTGACAGGCACAATGTTCTTTTGAGAGTCTTAAAAGGACAGATGCGCACCAATTATATTCAATTTAGTAAGATACTGCATCTAACTTCTATGTGACTCACAAAAAACCCTGGATTCCACTCTTTTCTTGGAAGCAAAATAAAAAAATCAAAACGACAGCAGAGTGCAACTATTAAGAGGTTGTACTTCCAAGGAGTGTCTGGATTAAAGCATTACCCTTAAGAAATAATTTCCATACATGAGAATTTTTTATGTATTTGCAAATAACATAGAGAATGGATTAAGTGGGAATGTTTTCAAACTAACACAGAATGGGACTCATAGAGTTGACCACTATGGAAAAACAAAATTAATGATTTGAATTAAAAAAAAAAACAAACAAACAAACAAAAAAAAATACTCAAAGAAACCCCACCAGAACCAAGCAAACAAACAAAACAAACAAAAACACTCCAGTGATGTATGCAACACAATGATGTCAAGCAACACCCAATATAATACAAAAAAGTGATAAAGTTGTGTCAGATGAGCATTTTTCCCTAGGCTGCACCCCCTCAGGAGGAGGCTTGCATTTACAATACTAACTGAAAAGAGCCAAGGAATTTCAGCTTCTGTCTTCTCACCACTTGCCCTCTGTCTGATGCACCACACATTTGTATCACGTCATGCTGCCTTGGCCATGTGGCTGCTCCTCCCTGTATATGGGGAGGGAGTCCACCACTGAAACACCATCACACATGTTATTATCATGACCATCCATTTTTCTCCTAAAGATTTGTTTAACATTAGTTTCTTGTCTGTTCCTTTCCATTACTTTTGGCATCCTAAAATACATATTCTTCAGAAGGATACTAAGAAAAATGTATAAAAGCCTATTAAATGATTAGGAAAATTCTCTTTTTAGTATCTGAAACCTTCATAAACCCTCAACGTTCTTCCTACCATGAGTGGCAGAATTCAATTATTTTCTCCATTTTCTAGAGGAACCCAAACATGGTGAATTGACCAAGACCACTTGAAAAATCAGTGGTGTAGGAAGGAATTGAAATCAATACCCATGATCCTTAGGTCACTGACTATACTGGTGTAGGTAATTCCCACCAGTAGATAAAATATTAACGACACAAATAAATTTATGAGAAGATAAATGAGCGCTGTATATTCAAATTTGCAGTAACTGAGTCCCTGGGTTGTTCTACAAAAAGCTTGCTTAGTCCAGGCAGGTTTTTACACTATGCAGTTACCATAGCACCTGGTTCAGTGTAGTGCTAAATCCTGCTGACAAGACAATGTGCTTGCTCAGGCTTGGCTAAGCAGCAATGCATCCACACCACTTCCACTCTGCTCAAGATTTAAGCAGGATGGGCTCCTTTTCACCTGCAAAAGCCTGTCTAAACATACATAATGATAAATGATTACAAGAAAAGAATTGTCTCCTTGCAATGCAAGATTTTTTCCATGGGATATTTGCCATAGTTCACCAAGATCTCATTATCTATCTTTCTTCTTACCTCCTAGTATCAGACTTCTTTCCTTTTCCTTCTCTGCACTGTATTTTTGCCTGGTGAGACCAAGCTCTGAGACAGTGCTCATCATTTGAACAAGAGTGTGAGAGCTTTTGGCAAATAAGATTAGAGGTGCTCTGTGGGAGACAAGTATGTGCTAGAATGTCCTGTATTATTTAGATGTCTCATTTTTAGGTATGTTCAGTCTCATCAGTTCTGCAACAGAAGAGTGTGCTGATGTATCTGATTTTCAAAAATGAAAAGTATCAAAGGAGGTCTATGAATTTTTTTGCAGTATACACGGTAAGGAAGTGAAAACAAGAAAGACATTGAGAAAATTATACTTATGAGCAAATTGTTATCAATTACCAATATACTGAAGTTTACAATTTTGCCCAACAGCAGAAATAATAGCATAAATGGAAAAATCAAAAGACATATTCATTATAATGACTTTATAACAATGGCATTATCAAAGTAAAGGATAATTTTTTTTTTTAAATTTTTCTTCCTCTTCAAGGACTTAACAAAAGCATTTTATCTAGATTCCAAATTCTCCAGTATGACTAAATAAAAGAGACTATAGAAACCTGTGAAAGGTGACTCATATCTCCTAAGTTCTCTGCCTAAAAATGGGTATAATTTTGATCACGTCTATGTTTTTCCAGCTTGCTTTTTAGGTATATTAAGAAATTTTGTTTACCCATGCAAAGCATATCAGAGTAGATATTTCAGCCATCATCCTGTTAAAATCTGTTAAGACATGATGATCTCCTAAGTATAACAGAATAGAGGTTTCCTTTACATGACCTCCCTGTATGCTATTGCCTTCTACTTTTTGTTTTCTTTTTCCTTCATTGGATGGTCAGAGTAAGTCTCCTGTCTCAAAAAGTCAGCATTTGTGGTAAAGAAAGCCATTGACTGCAGAATTCTTTCTTGTTGCTGAATTTAGAAAGAGCATACTGAGTGACTAATGGGATTGCAAGCAGAAAGAAAAGGTCTCATTAGTCAAAGCAAACAAATGATTCTATGGAAAATTCCTATGTCAAGCCAGTTAATCTGCCTCTTCACAGATGATCCCTATATGTGTTTCTTATTTTCTGAATGCTCAGCTTGATGTTCTGGTATCTAATTGATGGACCTGCTACTCAGCAACAGTAATAAACAGCAATGAGTAAGAGCTAAATTTTGGACATAAGTGCTATTCAGTGATAAGTTCTGCTAATAGCAGACATGAGAAATGTCAAATGAGGGACCTGATCTTGCACAACATTTTCACACTTATCTTACCTGTTCTTCTTATCCAATCCAAAATGGAACTGCTTTGACAGAAGAGTTAGGTTAATACATTAAAAAAGGTTTACATTCCCAAATCCAGTAGGGATGAATGATAAAGAAAACCCCAGAAGAAAACCCTGGTTAAGGAGCCATAAAATAAGGGATAGAAGCATATGCTTGTTATAAAGGGTGGAAAATAAAGACATTTCACTCTAAATATAGCATATGATCTGGTTATTACAACTTTTTGCACAGTGCACAAGCATCCTTTAAAAGGCATTCCCTAGCTTTGATTTTTTTAGCTCAGTGGTTCTAAAATTTAGGCATGAAAGGCTGGTACACAATTCATTTTGGAGTTCTAGAGACAATTTTTGAAAACTTACTTTTCATAAAATGCTCATCAGATTTCTACATTTTTTGATGTGAGGAGCCAGTATATCTTACTGGTTTGTTTTTAATTAATGTTCCTTGAAAAGCAAGTCTTATCCTTAAGAGCCTAAACATCAATAATGCATCTTAACTTCAAGATCCTATTATATGAGATCTTGTCTATTGCGCTTTGTTGTGGTTTGAGGCCAGCTGGAAATTAGGCACCACACAGCCACTTGCTCATCCTGCCTCTCTCCTATCCAACACAGTGATAATGGGGAGGAGAATCAATGTTAAACTTGTAGATTGAGATAAGAGCAGTTTAATAATCTAAAATAAATATACAGTAATAATGCTATTAATGATAGTAATACGGGGAAAAACAAGTGATGTAAAATACAATTGTTTATCACCTGCTGACTGATGGCAGACCCACTTTCCCAAACCCAGATCAGCCTCCCTTCTGAGTAACTCCCCCCAGTTTATACACTGAGCATGACATTCCATGGTGTGGAATATCCCTTTGGTTAGTTTGGGTCACCTGTCCCAGCTATGGTCCCTCCCAGTTTGTTTTGCTACCTCCTCACTGGCAGAGCATGAGACAAAAAAGTAGTTCTTGACTTATTTTAGCGAAAGACCAAAACATCAGTGTTTTATCAACACTCCTCATTGTGATTACAGAATACAGCATTATAAAAACTACTGAGGAGAAATGAACTCTACCCTAGCTGAAACCAGGACATACATAACGATGAAAACCACGAAATGTAGACATATGTACATGCATTATAAAAATGTACAAAGCCATTTAATTTTAAATATGCATTTGAATGACAATCCTGACACACTTCTTTCAAAATGTCACTTCCATGGCTGCATCTCAATTTTGTGATAACTTTCTGCAAATATTTGATTGCAAATTACATCTTGAACTTAAATATTCAAAGTATAAGGTTTATTAATCTTGATGACATGGATTTCCCTCTCCATAACCAGGTTCCAAAGTCACTCAAAGTCTTTATCAGAAACAGAAGTTAAGAATAAGGAATTGGCTGGATGACGACATCAAAGAGTTTCAATCAATACTCAGTGTCCAAACAGATCTCAGTAAGAAGTGGTGTCCCTCAGGAAGCAGTATTGGGATTGATGTGAATCAGTATCTTTATTAATGACATGAGAGCAGGATTGAGTGCACCCTCAGCAGGTTAGCAGAGGGCTGCATGGGCAGCTGACACACTTGAAGGATAAGATGCCATCCAGAGACACTTTGAAAGGCTGGAGGAGCGGGTCCATGTAAACCCCATGAGCTTCAACAAGACCAAGTTCAAAGATCTACACCTCAATGGAGCAATTCCCCATATTAATATGAGCTAGGAGGTAAATGGATTGTGAGCAGCCCTACAAACAAGGACTTGGAGCTCTTGGTGCATGAAAACTGGGTCATGAGACAGCAATGTGTGATGCAGCCCAGAAAGTCAGCTGTAGCCTGGGCTGCATCAAAAGCAGCATGGCCAGCAGGGTGACAGAACTTCTGCACTTTTACTCTGCTCTGGTGAGATTCCCCCTGGAGTTCTGCATTCAGCTCCAAGTCCTCACCACAGGAAAGATGTGGGCTTGTTAAAGTGGGTCCAGAGGAGGCCCATGAAGAACGGCTGAGAGAAGTGGGTTTGTTTAGTCTAGGAAAAAAGGAGGCTCAGGGAGACCTAACTGACATGTTTGATTTCTAGAAGACAGTTTATAAGAAAGATGGAGATAGTCTTTTTATCAGGATCTCTAGTACAGGACAAGGGGCAAGGATTTTAATCTGAAAGATGGGATGTAAGAATAAAACTTTTTATGGTAAAGGTGGTGAGATATTGGGCCATTTTGCCTAGAGAAGTTGTGGATGCTTCCTCCATGGAAGTTCTTAAGGCAAGGTTAGATGTGGCCTTCAAACAATCTGATCTAGTGAAAAATGTCCCTGCTCATGTCAGGGGAGTTGAAATAGGTGATCTTTGAAGGTCCTTACCAATACAAAGCACTCGGTGAATCTGTGATTCCATTATTCTCATTTTACAAAATTGATTTAGTACGACATTTTAAACAGTAGGACATCTAGGACACCATAAAGAACCCTGATTTTAAGACTGGTGCCAATTATTGTAATGTTGAAACATAGAGTAGCAATTATACTGAGAAGTGTCATAGCAAAACATATAAAATATACATCATTAGGTATCTTCTGGCAGAATAAGGGAATAAAGAGGGAGGGAGACATTTAACCATAACCATTGCTACTGTTTATTCACAGAATCTTCTAAATAAGTCTTTTATGTCTATCAGGTTTACTTATGCTAAGTTCACATAACAGGTTTATAATTATGAGAATTATCCTCCCTGGTGTGGTTTCCCATTAGGCATTTTAGTTCCTGAAAATTATGCATATGTCTATTTTCACTTAAGGGCTGTCATCACCACATATCTTTCACAGAGCTGGTCAGCAGGAGTTACATACACCCATTAAGCATTCTTCATTCTGGGTCTGCTGCCAACAAAGATCATTAACTGAACAAAGTATTTAATCTCATAAACATTTTCTGTGCTCACAGTTTGCTGATGTTAACTTGCTAGGGACTGTAAAATTGCTATACTTTCTCCTGGGTTAAGCAAGTCCTGCTCTATTATCTCTAATTCTGAAAGACTGTATGGATGAATGATAAAAGTCTGAGACTATGAACCAGAACATTTGAATTTCCCTTGACAGATAAATGCCCTAATTGTTGGTCTAGTCAGTCTTGCACATGCTTTTGGTCTGTGGCAGGTTCAATATCTTGTGCTTTCTTGGAGAGTAGAATGCCTTCAAAGGATGTAGAATTAACAGCATCCTTGCGCTCTGAATAGAGTCCAGCTTGTGATTTTTGGTACTATCCAGTGAAGGGAAAGCTAAGATCTGGTAAAAGGAGTTTCACATGTTTTTCCCTGTATTCAAATCTAGTGCTTTATACTTAGAGGTGTAGAGGATTCCCAGGCTTCATCTGTCTCCATTTTCCAAAGAAAACTTTTGGGAAATTTCAGACTATAAACCCTGAGTGTAAAGGATGCTTTCTGTGGATCAATAACATGCTGAAGTGCAAGGAAGGGCCAATTATTTGACAACATTTTCATTTTGTTACCTTAACAAGCTCTGGTTTACCTATTTGGGACAAATTTTCATGACATCAACTGGAGATGTCAAGGCCTCAAAACAAGAGAGGGGGCCTGAAACTGGACAGCACTGAGAAGTGACAGATTTTTATTCTTTTTAACTTGGGGTTGGATTTTTTCTCACTGGAAGAAGTTCACTTAAATGTGAATATATGAGTTTGCCATGTTTGTGTGTCAGTTGTGATTTTCAAAGTTGTCAGAACTGGTCTGGTGATTAGTCAAAAGCAAGCAGTTTGAGGGGTCAAGGGTGCTTCAAAAAGTCTCATTTTACCTCAATGAAGTGTAGCCTGTGGAAATTTAGGTCATAATCCTGTCAAAAGGATGTGTGCTGTTGACTTAATTTAACGTAGTTCTTCCATCCAGACAATTTTTCCTTTAAGATAATCAACCACGACAATGAGCAGGGGAGAGAGAGCTTTGGAATAGTCTCCTAATTATATGTCAGATGTTTATTTTGCAATAAATATGGTTCTGGCTGATTTTTTAAAGAATGATATAATGAGACTTGGAAGCTGCAAAATCTCATCTGTATTAATACCCTAACAAATGGAATCTTATGAAGGAAAAGTAGGGGATACAGTATCATAAAAACATCCTAAGACATACAAGAAGCTGGTGCATATGATGGGGAGATGTATTTAAGGAGTTATATGCACACAGTGGAAGCTATTTAGACTATGAAAACATTGGAATAGTGTAAGAGTCAAAATATTTTAATAAATGATGATTTTAAGTGTTTTAAGTAGATGGTCATGTAGCCTTCTTACCCTAAAACTAGGATTATATTAAGATACAATTTACCAGTCTAACTGACAGCTGGAGATGTAAGTACTTCTAAACACTAGCTTTTATTTTTACTCCTGTTTTCAATGCAGTCAAGATTTGCAGTTCAAACCAAAAATTTGCATGATTCTTTACTGAGACTTTCCAATAAAAATTTCTCAACAAAAACTATCTGAAAATTAATTCTGAATACATTTATGTCACATAAAATTTTACTAACCAAACTAGCTCTTTCCAGTTTCAAGAACTTTACCCCGAACTTTACCCCATTCTCAATATATTTTCCCCAGACTGTCAAGCTCTATTCAACTAAACAGCACTTTGACCAGGTGAAGCAATGCACTGGGTCACTCAATTTTTTTTCTGCAATGTATTCCTAAATTTTTTCATGGTTAATTTGAGCTTTTCAATGGTTGACTCATGTAATGACTACAACAAAAGAAAATACTTTGACTTCCAAGTGAGAATCATCCTCAAAAAAAACAAGTGTTTGTTTTAGTCCAGTTACATCCAGGTCACAATAAAGAGGCTAGATTCAACAGGACAAATTTTTGAGAGCTCAGTTATACCCAGATTTTGACTTCCTAATGCTTTTTCATCCTACTCCCTTATTCCAAGAAAAAAAAGCAGAGGTTTTTCTTTCCTTGAACAAGGCCATACAACCTACACTTCAAAAATGAGTCCACGTCATGCTTGCAGTGAGCAGTGAAGTATGAAATGTGCCCATTTGAGGGAGTTACTCTGGAGCTGTATGTGGAGGTCCTTTCTACTTGGAATCATATGGACACCTCCATGTGAAGAAGGCTTCTTCTAACTGCTCTCTTCCCTTTGCGGAGTATAAACGTGTCAGCGGCACCACTTTTAGGCACTTTACTACAGTACAACAAACTTTTGCCTTATATGTGAGCATGTACCTTGATGTTACATATTTTTGACCTTTATCAACTGATCTTAGATGTAATCTTAGGATTTTGACCTTTTAACTTAATTAAAAGCATGTAAAATATTTTTTCTTCCATAGGAAATGTAACAATTGCAGAAATTGAACAAGTTCTTTGATCCAGGTTTCTTCCATCTTTTAGCAAGGTCTCCAGGTAACTGGTCAAGCTGGCAAGTAACATAAAATTGACTTACAAATTTATGTGTATACTTATGCAATAAAAAGTAATGGACCCGTTAAATATTCTTAAGCATATTTTTTTATCATCTGAAGTTTCATACTATTTTATCTTTTATAAAAGATGAGATTGTTTCTCCTTAAATCTCATTTTGAGTAATTTTTGAATATTCACTTAAAATCATTATTAAAATAATTTTTCTTATTTCATGCTTAAAAACAAATACAAAAATTAATACTTTTATCTCTTTAATAACTAGTATGAATTATATATCTAGGTAAAAACATTTTTACATAAAAATCAAGGAATAGCTTCATTCTCTATTTTTGTCAGAGATTTACTTTATTTTTTCAGGATATGTTTTGTCTCAGGTTAGGTTTTGCTTTTTTTAAGGCAAAAATTGAAATGTAGGCATAGTGCAATGTAAGCAAGTTGCTCTTTTTTCTCAGTTTAGGAGTAACTATTAATGATAATGCTTATTTAATTTTCCCCAAATATTATTAACAGTTTTTCTTGATAATTATGTGTTCCCAGTTTTGAAACTCTCTAATAATGAATTAATAAAATATGTTTGTGTTATCAATTACAGACAGTAATGAGTAAATAGCATCAAAGAAGAGTATCTTGTGTAGGCTTGTAGCTGTGATCTAATATGAAAACAAAACTTACAGCCTTCCCCTCTTCTCTCCATCAAGAATTCCAGAGACAATCCAAAAAAAGATGGAGTGTTGTTTCTGACTAGAGAAGAAAGGTGAGCAAAACAATTGATAATAAAAATGTCTGGTTTATATATTTTGATTTCTATTATGATTATCAGGCAATGCTATTATTAAAAAAAATAAAAAAGAGCCCTATCATGATATGATGGAAAATTTCTAATTACAATTTCATGGACAAATCTAATCCATCAACAATTTCTAAATGTATATGGGATAACTGGCCAAGTACCATCAAGTAATATTCTGTGGAACTAAGGTTCGGTAGTGAGAATTTAGAAAGAAATCAAGAATCTTTTCTAAGTTTGTTTCATTTGATCAAAACCAGGATATTGGATAAGGCAACAGACTGTATTTTGTGTTCAGACGAATTCCACATTTGGTCAGGTACAAAATAAAAATCTCTTTGTGCCTCTGCTGGGTTATCTCACGTGTTCAGCATGCAGGAGCAGAACAAGGAATGGCTAAAGGACCAGCATGACTGAAGCATGTGTAACAAACTATGGGCAGAAGTCACTCTTACTGTAACAGCAGTTTGGCTCAAACTGGGCTTTGCTACCCAGCAAGAACTGACAATATTATACTTTGAATTAAATTTTATAAATTCATAATTGCATGAGGAATTAGGTCGTATTATCCTATTCATTTTTTTGATTTTTCTCCTGTTGGTGAATATGCTAGCTTTTAAGCCAATTAAAGAATTTTTGAAAAAGGCAAAAAGCTGTTCGTTGAATGCTGGAAAGTTCAGGTTAATTGTCCTGGATTTCTGATATCAGACTTGAGCTACAGTTTGTTAGTAGGGACACCTTCAAATGTGAAACTGGCTTTTATTGCTGCTTGTCATAACCTTGGGAGAGTATGCATATCTAGGTAAAGCCTTTCCGTTTGTTGAGGTCACAATACCAACTATTATAACACTAAATAATATTATTCCTATCTCTTTTGTAAATTGCCCTGACAGACAACTCAACACTTGGCAGTACTCTGTCTTCTAAAAGCAAATGTCAGTTACAAAATTCATATTCTCAGATGACTAATTGAAGTACCTATGTTTGAAACCCAGCCAAAGCGGTTTTCTCCTTGTATCCAAAGGAGATATCTGGGCATCTCACAGACAATTGCATTTCATTGACATGGGGTGATCACCATCTTCCCAACAGCCCTAAAAATAAATGCTAAAGGTGGTCTTCTAAGAGAGTGCTAAAGCTGGTCTTCTAAGAGGTGCATGATTGCAACAGCAGATTGAAGTGGTTCCTATCAGAACCATGGAATAGAAATCTGCCAGTATTAAGAAATGCCTAAACAATTGGTGGAATCTATGAAAATAAGTGATTATTAGTGAAGTACTCGGGGGAAAGCCCCTATATATTATTCCCTTGTTCTTATGCTTTTCTCTAGTCATCAGCTTATGATCATTGTCAAAACTGTCATACTGGGCTGAAGGGACTGTTGATGCTACACACACACACAGAGCCTTTAATCTCAGGAAGAATAAAGGCTTGGAACATTTAGGGGTTTTTTAAAAGGATCTGCACTGGAGATTTTTTGGCAGAGTACCACCACATATGATGATATCAGGTACAGATTCCTGTGTGAGAAGTTTTGCTTCCAGGATCAAAGCCTAGTTTTACAATTATGCTGATGAAGGTATGATTTATACTCCCCATGCTTCAAATTACCTTCCTTTACTGCTTTTACTTCCTTCAAGGCACTCAGAACTTAAATAGATCTTGTCAGCCTACCATCTGCTTCCAGTGGCAGCCAAGGGGCAGAAACATTTATATCAACAGCAGTGAGGCTCAGAAGTGACATATCTTCCAAAAGTACTCACCACTAATTACGAAAAGAGGCCTAAATGACAAAAAGAAATACTTTTGTTCTGAAAAAGAGTAGCTACTCTCCTCCTCTGAGTTCATTGAGACAAGAGTAGGAAATGCTTAAGGTACCTTTGTGCAGTGAACAAAGGGGTTGGTGAAAGAATTTTGGGAAGCTTTGAGGTCACTTAGTTCATGTTTTTATTTTTGTCTATATGTGTAAAAGGTTGATGAAAAATGCTATCCAGAATACAATGTGAAGTTCACTTTAGAAGATACAAATAAGCCTCTGGCCAAGGCAAGTTTAGCTTGAAATGCAAGAGAACACTATGACAAAAAAAAATATCTTGAAAGTGGAGTTCTAATTCTTCAGCAGGATCTGAAATTCTAGAAAATACATATGTCTTCCGCATAGACATTTAAAATCAACTAAATTCAGAACAGATTTACACAGAAAGCACGCAATTTAGAGGGCTAGATGTTCTGGGGGGCTGTGTCAAAAGCTTTCCAGAAGTCCAGATAAATTATATCTGTAGCCCTTCCCTAGTCCACTGATGCAGTCACCCCATCACAGAAGGCCACTGGATGTTCAGACAGGACTTGTCCATGGTGACACAGAGCTGGCTGTCTCAAATCACATCCCAGTTCTCCATGTGCCTTAGGCAGCTTATAGGAGGAGCAGCTGAAAACTTATAGGAGGAGCAGCCACTTGATCTGCTCAGCCTGGAGAAGAGGGGAGTGAGGGGAGACCTCGCTGCAGTTACAGCTTCCTCATGAGGGGAAGAGGAGGGGCAGGCACTGATCTCTTCTCTCTGGCGATCACTGACAGGGCCTGAGGGAATGGCCTGAAGTTGTGTCAGGGAGGGTTTAGGATGGACATTAGGGAAAAGGTTTTTCACCCAGAGGGTGGTTGAGCACTGGAAAGGGCTCTCCAGGGAAGCAGTGACAGCACCAGAACTGACAGAGTTCAAGAAGCGTTTGAACAATGGTCTTGGGCACATGGTGCAATTCTTGGGGATGGTCTAGTGCAGGGCCAGGAGCTGGACTCCAAGAGTCTTGAGGGTTTCTTCCAATTCAGCTTATTCTGTGATTATACTGTGATTCAGAAATGCATTTCTTAATTTTTTTTCAGAATGAGAGAATGAACTTATGGGTATTTGAATTAGAAGTGAAATAAATGGAAAGTGTTATCCTGTAATGGTTAATAAGAAAAGAACTGAGTGATAGGTAGGTAAGCATATTCATCCATAAATAAATTCATAGATGGGTTTCTCAGGTACAAGGTATTATTCAATGTGATCACATCTGCTATTTAAAAAGATAAAAACTAAACACATTGATATAAGCAAAACATATAGCTTACTCTTTGATATTTCACATTAGGTCTCTGGATTCTGTGAGGTTTTTAGAAGAAAAATACACTCTTGGTTTTTAGACTGTATATTGTTCTGGCATAGAGAAATGTAATTTGTTACTCAGAAAATGGCAACAAATTCCACATTATCATCTCACCATTGTTTTGTTCATTTATCATGTTACATTTGTTTTACTAAAACAAGAGTCGATGGGAACATCAATTAAGTTAAACAAACAAATATTCATTTACCTGGTCAAAAAAACCCAATCTCTGCTCATTGTACTTAATTATAAATATCGAAACCATTACAGCACTACTAAAATATAATACTTCCTTTTATCCTTAGAATTTAAGGCATTTAAAATTGACTGCAGTTCTAGCACAATAACACATAGCATTGAAGATCTGCCTCAAGGTCACAAGACTCTTCAAAAAGCTAAATTGTACAAACTGTAGATCTTTCATGGGGTTTGAAGGCACTCAAATTATGAGATAAAACAAGTTTCCTAGGAAGTCATGTCATTTAAATGGAAGGTCTCCCTCTGTTGTTATAGTAAAGTATAGGGGATTGTGACTAGATGTTTGGCAAAGTAACTGCACAGCAGGACAAAAAAAAAAAAAAAAAAAAAGGTACAGCACTTCATTCAGTTTTCAAACTCAAAAGGAAGTCCTTATTTCAAGTAAAATTCAAAGTATATGCCTTTACTACAGTAGGAACAGACTTTAGCAATCCTCTGTCTGTGTGTCTAAACAGTTATCATACATACTCTGTGTGAGGAAGAGACCTCAACAAACAGATCATCAGTTTGATCAGAACACCCAGTCCTAACAACTCTATGGTCTGTGCTATGAATTGGTAAATGGCTGCTGCCACACAGTATTACTTCTGGGACTGCAATTCTGTGTCCCCTACAGGTCAAAGAACATTTTGTAACACAGAGGGAAAAAATATTTTATTTTGAACTGCAAAACCAAATGGACAATTGGAGCAAAAAGCTTTAATGCAAATTTGCATTAAAATTTAGTCTGCCCTTCTGCCAATTTCAGCCACTCATAGAACACATGTGAAAGGATTCTTGTGCTAGTCCTGAAATGAGTGAAAGCCAGAGACTAGTTCCATAACAGGGTCAAAATCTAAATATCAAAGGAAAGGGAAATATTGCATTTATGGAGTTTGCCATGTACAAAATGATTCAGCAAATTATGATTTAACAAAAGAGAGTCCCTCAAGCTTCTCCATGGATATGAGACTGGATAACAACAAACATGACAGCCTGCTGCCAGTCTATGCTACAAAAAGCTCAGTGGAGAGATTTCTGATGGCTGTATAGGAATTAATTGCAATTAGTTGAAGAAAGCTGCTTTGAAGGGTCCTCTTTACCATTACTTGTTTATGTCCATACTGGCATGCTGTGGGATAAACTATGTTAAAGAAACCAGAGGCACAGTCTACAGTACAGGTTAACCATAACTCAGATGTGACACTGTTTCAAAATCAATACAGAAATGGACCAGCCAAGGCACAGAATATGTTCCACCACACTCACCAAGTTAATAAGCAAAGCTTAATATTGCCCATGCGCTCCTTCAGTTGGCCTACTATGTGAACATTGATGTGGTGGATAGATAGCTTTACCCTCTTGCCTTACAATTTCTATTTCTGTCATATTCTGTATTGCACAGATGGGCTTATGTGGATAAGAAAAACCATGTCATTTCATGTAAATTATTTTGTGTGTTATTTGCAGAAGACACTTTCATTTTAAGCCTTCAATTTTGCAGAAGGCAGAGCAAAGATGCCAGTTTATTTCAACAGCATCCCCAGGATAGTTTAGGTTCACGGGTACAATCTGATAGGCTTTTTTGTGAGATTTGGTTGTTTTTCCCTGCTACTGTTTCTAACTCACACAAGTACATACCATAAAATAGCAATCTAACAGTTTAAAGACAGAGCAAATCTATTGAGATCAAAAAGAACAACTTAGATCCTGATGAGTCACACTGCTGGGAAAGCCCATAAATAATGCTCATCAACCCAGCTTTTATTGCTGAGCTGACTTAGGGGCATATCTCCTACCAAAAGCCATGTGACACAGGAGGGGCTTATTCCTTTTTTTTTGTTTTCCTAGGACTGTAAAGGCACTCAGATTGTTAAACTTGCTCAGATATCCAATTTATTTAGACTGCTTCAAACCACAATGTTAAGTTTTTAATGCTCTCCTAGGATAGAGGTTTTCAGTCAGGTCCTTCCTTGCTTGTCTTGACATGAAGTGTGATGCAACAAAAAATTTCACCAAATAGTTTCAGCTAATAGATTAAAAGTAAATTGTTTCATACAAGTCCAGAAGCAGCTTTGGACTACTGACTACTTGTGTAGAGACTGAAGTGCCTCAGTATCATCCAGGGTCCCAACATGGTGGTGCAGTTCTGCTAAGAATGGAACCCAAAAATCAGCAGCAAATGATGATAAGCAGCAGCAGAAGAGGCAATGTTACAGTCATATAGAGAGGTGGGAAGGCAACAGGAATAGTACAAAAACTTGCAGAAGAACTGAAGAAATGGAGAAGGGACCCCCAAAGATTTTGTGCAAGCCAGATGATGGGAGGAAGGAAAAAAAAAGACATCAGCAGCATATTGGAGGACTTTGACAAAGCAAACAGAGCGGACTCATAAGTCTTGAAAGCTGCCCCCACGTAAATCTGTGTGAAAGTCCCCGGAACAGTTTCCTCCCCAAGCCCGGGAATCTGGGTCCATTCTGGTTTCTGGAAGACACTGTCCACTAATGGTCTCCTAAACAATTTCCAGTCATGGTTCATAGTGGGAATAGACCACAGCCCACTCATAGCTCGGTAATGTCTACCCACTTTTGGAAAAAACAGGATCTTTCTAGCATAGATTTGGACTATTTCATGGATCATTGGATCAGCTGTCAACATTCTGACTGACTTGCAATTTCCTAGATGATCTCTAGCCCACAGCTGTGAAGGACTTGCATCATTTCTCTAAACTGGGATTTTTTCCCTTCCATAACCATCTCAGTGAAGAAAAAGCTCTCTCTATTTAGATACTGTTCCTATAATAGGAGACAACCAAACAGAAAAATAGCACAACAAACTTATTTTGTAATTAAATGATGTAGACATAACCATACAGTTCACAAATGATTCTTCATAATTAATCTTTAATAATAATAACTGGAGGCAACTTTCTGGACTAATAAATATTTTTCCCCTCTTCCTCTCTGGTGGTCTGTTCATACCAGAGATAAGAACCAAACTGTAGATCTGTCCTGTGTAGTTACACTTACAATGAGTCCTCCTTCCTCAGAATGCAAATTTTTCTTTCAGACAATGAAACCTAGCTTCTAACCCAAAATAATCCATGCTTTTCTCTCTTTTTTAGAGTCTGAACAGGATGCCAGAAGGATATTTTGTATGAGTGGACAAAATGCAGATGTGATCATAAAGTAAATGCAAATATTATTTCTTCAATCTAATTTTCTTTGGTTTCTCTGTAAGCAGGGATGTCTCTATTTCATTTGTGGTAGTTTTCACTGCTCACAGTATATATTGATTCTGGATAGTCAGTCTGTCACTTGTGATCATTTTCTGTCATTTAGAGATGCCAAAAGATCTCTAAGTGCCTGAAGAGATGTTAAAATCAAGAACCCTGCCTCTTAAGTACCAGATGTTTTCTCTCCTTTGGGAAAACTTTCGTTTCAGCAAAAAGAATTATGACTTAGTGCCTCGTTATGTTCTAGTCATTGCTTCATTTACTTCCATGAATGTAGATATTTCTTGTTTCCATTATCTGTCTTTCATACAGTTTAAAAGGAAGAAATTTGTGTGGCTCATCCAAGGAAGAATAAGTATGCATACACAGAAACACACATACCTCTATTAAATGCTACATAAAATATGTACAATATGTGATTATGTTCCAGTACTAAATACCTTGTGTCCTAGATATGTTAGTAATTATTTTTGAAAATTTTTTAGTTTTTCATATTATTTTTACTTTGTTACTGATCTCTACATTTACATTGTTAAATGACTTCACATTCTCAGAAAAAGGATATTTAAAGAGGGAAACACTACACAAATTTCAGTAAAATGCTTCCTGCAGGATACCCATTCATTTGCCTTCTTTTTAAGCTAGTTATTTTTTGTATTTGTTTAAAAATGTAATATTCTAATCTAGCATTATCCTTTATTTTAAGCACAAAGCAACAAAACTAATTGCTTGCTATTTATGAGACAGACCTTTATACTCCTGGCCTCACATGGCTTTGGTTGACAAGATCTGTTATGTCTGGTGTGAGATGTGAAGCATTCTCCTAAATTTTGTATTGTCACTACCTAAGACTAAAGAAAGTTAGCCATTAGAGCTGTCCAAGAAAAAGTACTTCAAAAGAGTTTTAGATAATTATTTTATACGCCCTTACACTGAAACTTCTCCTTATTCTCTCTTTGAAACTATTTTTTGTCAGTCATTCAAGTTCCAGAGTTCATTTTATTCTCTTCCTTATATTCATCAGTCTGGAGTGTGAGGTCTGGTGTTGACCTACTTTAATACATCGATGCATACTGGTGCTAAAGTAAAGAGACATCTATTTTCATTTTTTTTTCAACTGTCACTCTCAAGGTGACAAATAGTATGAAATGATGCTTGGCTACTGTCAAAAAGCTAACAAAAAGAAATCTGGTGTCCTATGAATTCCACTTTTACTTTCTTAGAAGATCTTGTGATTCCTATAATAAGAGTGGGAGGTCCATTTAGAAAACAGACCTTTACATGTCAGTAACATGTGTGGGTCTCCTTCACAGCAGACTCACTAGGCATGTGAGATTAGGATGCACTTATCTGATCAAATATACATTCAGCTTTACTGTGGAATGAATAAATCTCTGGAGGCCACAGATGCCATTGAGTAAGTCTCAACTGAATAAATTTAAGGTCTAGATATCCTTGAATAAACCTATACTGGAGACACCTTAAGGTGAGGTGATGCCACTCTGAATGTGACAAAATTTCAATGCCAAAAGATTTCACAACTTTGTAGATGTGCTGCTTCAGTGGGTCAGCAGCTTGTATCTTTATTCATTAGTATCATGTATTTAACTATTAATTCTGACATTTTCTGTATAATATGATGCCATAATATTAAGTGAAATAAATTATTTATAATTTTGTTTTGCACCAGATAAAGATGTATTTGTCAGGCATGCGAAAGATGCAAATTACTTATTTGATATTTTTTCATGGCTTAAAAAAAAATTTGAAGGTAACAACCCATTTACCAGTGATGGAATGAAATTAATCCTTTTGCATGATACTGTCAGAAAACATCTCACATCTTCACTTGTTCAATCAACAGAGTTAATGAGACAAAGAGAAACTACTTCAACCCATGAGAAGGAGAATTCTTGCCAATTCTTGTTTGCTGGCATTCATTCAATTTTTTTTTATGTTAATAGGACTAATAATTACATTATCCTTTACAAAATTTACAGTAGTACAAAAATTCCCAAAAATGCATAATTCTAATTCTGCATATTAAAAACATTTTTCTTTTTCTTCAGGGTGCTGATAAAGTCTATGGGTAAAAGTTGACCTGATTTATTAATTCATATATACACAGAGTTAAAATTGAAAAATAGTTAATGATTTTAGGAGAGGGGCTTTTCACAAGGGCATGCAGTGACAGAGCAAGAGAGAATGGTCTTAAGCTGAAGGAGAGCAGGCTTAGATTAGATATAGGGAAGAAATTTTTAGGGAGTGAGGCATTGGAGCAAGAGGCTCAGAGAGGTTATGGATACCCCGTCCCTGGAGGTGCTCAAGGCCAGGCAAGTTTTGGCTCTGAGCAATTTATCTTAGCGATTCCCTGCCCACAGCAGCTGAATTGAAACTAAAAGATCTTTAAGGTCCCTTCCAGCCCTACTAATTCTATGATTCAATGATTTCACAGAACAAAGAAGTCAATCCATGCATTTAGAAGGAATTACACGTACATGAATATGCGCCTATGTAATTCTCAAGAGAACCTATGGTAAAGTAAAATGTTTATTCCTTTTCTTTGTATCACTTAAATATGAGTACACATTAGGTGATGATGAATTTTAATTGTTTTTAACTTATACAATGTCAACAACATAAATAACCACCTTCTAGCTTCTTTAGTATGTATATTAGGCTACACAATACCCTATACTCCTATCCATTCCACAGTCTAAAAAAACATCAATGCCACTCATGATTGCAGTTTATGGTCTAGGGGGTGGACACTTTTGCTGTAAAGTTTATCATGAAATGAACCAAGATGCTTATATTATGTACTACATTTGTGCTGTTATAACCTTGACATAAATGCAAATTGTTAATTTTATAGCAAAGAATGTCAAATGACAACTCATTCTTTTTATTCATTTTCACATATCCTCCTGCACTGACCTTGCTTTGAAAGAAGAAACTTTTAAGCAAAATAATAATTAGCTGTCAGAGGTATTTGTCAAAGACTTTGCTCCCTAACATCTATTTAATCACAGCTCACATTCAAGAACCAGATTTCTGCTAATATCCTCTGATTAAATTTTTCTAATTAACAGTTTAATACAAAATTTTATTGTCAGGTTATGTTAAAGCAATGGAAATGTGTTGCTTCCTAATTTTAAGAAAGTTTTTAGAGACTTTCTGCATTAAATCTATTTCACTGACATTAAGTTTAAATTTTATTATACAGAGCCATGTGTTTTTCATGGAGTTCCTTCAGTGAAAGAGTGCTGTTGCCACCTCTATATGATCCTTTGGTTAGTGCTACACGGTAATCTCAATAAACCAGGATCTACAACACTTCCAATCCACTGAGAGCACCACTCCACAGACAGAAAATACTCTACGGATCTTTTGTTTTCCCCAGATTATAAATCTTCTTGGGGGAAACAGAAACAGATCTTACTAAAAGAAGGGTCGTCAGCCTTCTGTGTGGACAGCAGCAGAGATTACAGGTTTTGGAGCTTCTACACCACCACCCACAGAGAGTGGGACCTTCTCTGCCTTCTGAGCTGCAAGGAGGTCATCTTCTTGCATTGTCTGTCTTCCTACAGTAGTTTCACACATACAGAGATGTAAAATGAAAGAGCTGAACATCTTACAGATGTGGTACAAAGTAAGTTCACCCCCGCGAAATAGAGAAAAAACAAAATGGTCTCTAATATGCTTTAATTAATTTAACCCCACCTTTCAGCATGCTTTACCATGTTTCTTGTGTTAAACAATTTCCCGCAAATTTCTGTTCATGCGATTTACATTACAAGTTGTAATGTCTGTATTTTTGTTTGTAAATATTTCTCTAGATTGCCAGACCTTTTAGGTTTTCAATTAAGTGATTTTTAAAGTGTGTTCTCTGTTCATACCATGATATAGAAATGATTAAATGTATTCTGCAGTAATAGCATCACTCTTTGAATTTCTAATTGCAACACACTGAAAACAGCTTTGATGTGATGGCTTCTTGGTCCTCATGTCTGTTCCTATGTCCTGATCAGAAAAACAAAGAAATCCAGGCAGGGATATGGACCTTGGTAAGAAAATAATCTTGTTTTTTTCATAAACACTCTTTCAGATCACATTGTAAATTTTGCCAAAAAGCAGACTTAACAAATTCAGTTGTGGCGTTTGGTTGTTTTTTGTGAATGCAAGCAGAAAGACAAAAACTTTGTCAATCATATGTCATAGGGATATATGGTGCCTTTGGTGATGACAATATCCCAGTGATGACAAAAAGAAAATTAAAACATATTTTTTACTTGACACATTTCCACAAGCTTTTATTTTCTTTCTTTCTTTTTTTTTTCTTTTTTTATTTTCTTTTTATTTAGGAAGTCTCAACCCTGCTATGATTGATAGCAAGTCTGTGGGTCTGACAGGCACTAGGGTTTCATCTGCAATTTAATTTATCTTTAAATTTCATCAATTTTCTTGCTATCAGTAAGAAAGCCCTCAGTTATTAGTTAAAGTACCATAACTAGGTTGAGACTAGTTATAGAATGAACCTTGTCACTCTGATGAAAAGAGAAGAATTGCGCTTGTCATGGCAGTGATATAACCAGAGGAGATGCAGTGATTTGCCACAACTATGCCTGTTAAGTGGAACTGCACTGGCTTCCAAAAGAGAGATTATCAGGATCAGACTGGATGATTTCTGAACATAACTGGCACAAATATTCAATACACATCATCCAGTAAACCACACATATATAAAGGATGTGGAAGATCCACGCCAAAGGCCTTTTCCCCATCAAAATTTACAAGAAAGAGAACCTTACTCCTGATAGAACAATACCCAAGTGGCCACATATTGCCTGAAAAACACCAGATTAGAAAAGCGAACTGGAATCAGGTGAAAATGTTTGTCCACCACACTTATGTATCTCAGAAAAAACAGCTTAATCTTCATTAAATTCTTCATTACTCATTCTCATGACTTGTTCTTATCACTGATTCTCACTGGCAACTCCTTACAGGATAATTGCATGTTTGCAAGCCAGTTAAGTCACTGCACTGGGAACAGTATCCAGCACTTATGATATCTCTCTGTACACTTTTGTAGCATCATTTTCAAATGCCCGTCCTTTTTATTTTTTGCATCACAGAAGTTCAGGGTTTTCAAGTCAGGACTTGAGAGAGTTTTCTCATTAATCATAAGTGCTTTTATTTTAAAAGTTTTGCACGATGGTAATGTAATTCAGAGATCTCTCACAGCTTTATTTCTGTAGCAACAATTATTTGTATAAGGAAACAATTTTCACCTCTCTGTGGCTGGGTTAGCTGCAACGTGGTGGGAGATGCTACTGTTTTTAATAGTCCATACTGACTGCATTATTCTAGTGTTTATTTTTCTAGTCTCTATGTACCTGCAAGGTAAATCATTGATGCTTTTGGTAACAGTAGGACTTCAGCTGACGGGGCTGGGCAATCACCAACCACATGAAATACCTTTTTTACCTACGATGTTGCAGAAAATTACAGAAATATTCAGAAGGAAGGATAAATACATTCACCTTCAGATTCTGTTGTTTCACTTGATATTTATTTTGATTGAAAGTCAATTTTTGAAATATGTGTTATTTTTAGTTACTCTTCACCACACTTATCTGCTATAATCTTGAACCCTAGAGGAAGCTAATTATTTTTCTTTTTTTCTATTCCCACCAGGCCCAACCTCCAGCACTATTTCCTAAATAGAGAGATGTCATGTCACATTTTTCCCTCAAAGCAGGTTGAAATACCTCCTGGAAATCTTCCCCAGGAAGGATGGCACATGTCTGATTTCCCTTTTTATATGTTGTTCTCACAGACAGTCTGCCAACAGTAGTGAACAAACATTTTTTGGTAGCTTGCATTCTCCATCCTGCAGAGTGCAGCAGGAGTCACCAGGGAATGGCAGGAGGAGAAGTAATACATTATATTTAAGGCTGAGCCTGAGACTTGAATCCATGTCTGCCATTACTCACAGAGGTGGATTTTATTATGTTGCCATTTCATAATTTTCTGGTTTGAGAACTCAATACTCTAGATGTTGTTTCCACTTTTAGTAGCCTCTGGAGTGTCCCAGATATTACTTTATGTTATTGATAGCAGATGTGGCCGTGGTCTCTGTGGTATTTGAACATTTCTGGTGAAACTGCTATCATTTACTGTTAAATCTAATTTGAGAAAAGAAATCAACTGTTACACACTGTGTATGTATTAGAAAAATAAAGAAACCAAACACTAATAACTCAAAATAATGGAAGTAGTGGGTTTCCTTCTGTGGATTCCCAGACAGCTCAATTGCAAGCCCTCTAAATTGTGCCCAAGCTCTACAGACATCAAGGGTGTTCAAAACGTCCCAGTGTGAATTTTTCTGCTGTGAAACACAATGAAGTAATGTTCTAAAAAACAATGAAACCAATCTATTTCAAAAATTTTAACACAGTAATAAAAACATATTTTATTTCCTTTATGGTTGAAGCATAGCTGTCACTGCCATATAGAGACTCATTTGGAGAGTCCATAACCAGTCTTATGCTCTACTGGAGAAGTTTCTGCACTAAATCACAGGAATTATCAGCAATAGGTGCATGCAAACTTTTTGACTTTGAATTCTTACCTTTCCTTACTTGTAGTTCTTCAAAGACTATTAAAGGGCTTAACAAGTATTCAAATCCCATCAATTTACTTCTAGTTTTACTTTCCAATAATCTTGAGAAAAAGCACCAGAGTTTTAATTATTGTCTTTTCCCAAGAGAACACAGTCTTCTTAATGATGAAAATTAGATATGAACTAGTCCAAATCTGTGTCCCCCAACACCACTAGAGTTTCATCTGTGATTAGACCTGAAATTAGACCAAGTCTTTAATGAAGGTCTGAAATATTCAAATAACATTTTATTTTTATGTATGCAAATTTGCCTTATGGGTTTCAGATGGAACTGGAAATGATGAAAGACGAACAGGGTTTGTAGCAGCATTTCAGAACCAAAAGCAGAACAGCTCTAAATTTCCCAAGAAAATATTTTCTTGTAAGATCTCCAGATAGGTATCTTCTAAAGCTCAAACTATTCAAAGACTTTAACCCAACTCTGTCTAATCATCAAACTTTTCTATATTTAGGTGAATGGAACTAAAAAAGGGACATATAGAAGTTAACCTACTTTAATGAAAGCCCATGTCAAATGTGCTTTCAGTGGCAACCAGGATGAAAAGAGAAAAAATGAGGCATGGAGGACTTGGAAAGATGTGCATTGGGAGAGCAGTGAATACACTAAATATTTGTTTTAGTGATAAAGCTCTGGTAGATTTAGGAAGGAAAAATGTTCTGTGCATTGTGATGGCTTAAGTGCAAATCAAAATTATTAAGATTTTTTGTAACTTTTTTTAGGTGCTGGATCATGTTATTAGGGAGCAGAAGGAAATAAAAAGAGGTCTAGAAGAGTACTGCTATCTACCTTGTAATCAATCAGCTATTACTGAACAAAAATGTTTAAGATTCAAAACCACACCAATGCAATCATTTTCCAGAACCAGCCTATCAATCTGGCTCTTTAAATTCTCATCCTAAGTGCTAGCAGTCGCTGAAAGAATTTAAGCTTGAAAATCCCATTAATGATGTACCTTATTTCATGACCTGAGAATGAAGAACTTTTTCAAAGCATGTGAATGACTTTCTACTTTCTTTAGTCAAGGAACTGGAAAAAACCTCCAAAATATTAAATGTAATAGCAAAAACTTTGTTGCCTTTGTAGGGTACATCAGCCTACTTATCCAAAAGTGAGGAGGTATGTGGGAATATAAAAGAAACAGAGTTAATTTGGTGCATGCAACCTTGTTAACCATTTAAAAAGATGTGATAAAACTTTGTACCATGGGAGTGAATCAAGAAATTAATGTAAACATTTTAAAAAATAGAAATGCTACATTCCCAAGAAAATTTTAATAGGACATGACCATGTAATTTGCTCTTTATAGCTCTTAATTCTCTTCCTGCTTTGGCTGGAAACTGGACTACCTCCCATTTGCTTTGAAACTTGAAATAATTAAAAATCCATTATACCTCCCTCTCTCCAATGACAGTACATAAATTAAGTTTCAGTAGTGTTGAAACACACACAAGATTTGATATGACCCTTTCAAAGTGTCACTTATCTGCAATGCAAATTTCTTCTGGGTGATCACAAATTCAGCAAATATTTTTTTTTCATTTAGAACTCAATCTTTTACAGCTAAGTAGTGTTCATTTGTTGATTCACAGTTCAGAAGTTACTGAGGTGTTTATTTTTGTTAATCAAATGCACACTTCTCTAGTTATTTTTATATTCCAGAACTCCCAGTAGTCAGCCTCAAGGATGCCTCAGTGCCTCTCAGCAAAGTGAGCTGCAAAAATATGAAAGCCAGGCTTTTACTTTAAAAAGTCCCTACTTTTAGTAACTCTACAAGAAATAATAAGCAGCAAGTTCTGCTAAAGTGTATCTAGTATTTACCTTCTGTCCTGTTTGTGTTTACATATTTTTAATTTAGATAAAAATTAACCTAGCCCAGAGCTCCCCAGATGTCTTTCACTCAAACCTTGTACCCACAAAAAGGAACAAGTAGTTGTAGAGTTAGCCTGGGTCAGATGTATGTGCGTAATGTTTTGCAAGAAATTGACTACATATTTTAATTAGTGCTTTTCACTTTAAATTTTATTCTGGGAAAAAATGTGTTCTTTTAAGATTTTCTGAAGATGCTTGAATGGGCTTTCCACTTATTCTCAAACCTTGTTACAAGGTGTGTATTGAAAATGGTTACGGAAATGTTGGCTGGAAGCAGCCTCTAGCCTCTTCCTCATATAGTAGAACCTTTTGTGCAAAGCATAAAAGAAAAACATTGAAAATTTGCTAAATCTTTGCATAATTTGTCTCTTTTGTATTGAATAAGGTAGGCTTCTGGGAAAAAGAGACATTTGAAAAAAATAGGTATAAACTCCATGAATTTTTGCATTAAAAATAAAAAGAAAGAAAAAAGAGAAAAGCTCTGGATGCTTAACTTCATGACTGACAACTATGACTTTTCAAATTTATTTTGTGTTTTTGCAAAAATGTAATCAAATTTATCTCAGCATGAAAGGGAAACTTACAAGCAAGTCTTTTCTTTTTCCTTATTTCTTTCAGTCATTGGCTTGAATGTCCCCCAAGGGGTTTTTTTGTTGAAGTCTTCACATTACTTTTGATGGCTTGAACTGCTTGTGCTACTGCTGCACAGTAAGATGAGTAGAGACAAAGGGCAAATCCAAGGGTGCAGACATTCACTTTAGAGGCACTCACATCACTACTGCATCTCTAAAAATATTAATGTTTGGAAAGTTTACTCCAAATTCATTTTAACAGCTAGAAGTCAATTTATTTAGTTTAGTTCAGTTTTTAATTAAATTCTAGGTTCTTCAAAAGCAGATCATTATTTCATTTATTATATTAATCAGGAGAATTTTCATTTACTTTTTCCCATTTTCATGCATCTGCTCTCCATCTTCATCATAGTTAATCTCCTGAAATATTTTTTTACAAAAAACCTTGGGCATCTTTAATTTCTGTCCATTTATTTTTTACTCCTCTTCATTTTTGTTTTCTTTTTCATACTTGAACTGACTGTGAGATACCAGATTAATCTTCTGTGTTTGAGCAGCCATTGTGATGTTATTGGCTGATTCTGGAAACCATAGGTAAGATTGGTTTTAATTCAGAAATTAGTAAATCTTAAGTAGCAACATTGTTCTTTGTGTTCTCTTCTAGGTAGGACTTGCCAGAGTAAATGTAAAGCTCTAGCTCTATCTCTTAGTTTACTTGAGGTCTCTCTCTGGCTAAGCAAGTGAAGTAGGAAATTCCAGGTCATGATTAATCTTACCGATGAGCTAAAATAGGACAGATGAATATAAGTCTAGAAGTGTCTCAATTTCTCTATCAAGTGTAGAAGGAGCCAATGAGAGTCAGCACAACTTCAGTTTTTTGTTGGTTTTTTTTTTTTTTTTTTATGGAGATCTAAATGTAGGTTAGAAGAATCTTGCCAGAGATGAGTAAGAAAAAAATTACTTGGAAGCAATGAAGTCTGTGTGGGTGCTTTGTTTCATTTTAAAATTTTCTTTGGAATTAGAGGGAAATTATTTGAGTTAAGGCTATTTAGTGAAGTGCCAGAAAATAATACTTAGGCAAGATATAACATCCCAGTTACTGGTGGATTCCATGATAGGGTAGAAAAATATTTGCTCAGAATAAATTGAGGCACAGAGAAAGAAAAAGCCTCTTATAATTCAGATAAGATATATAAGGGAAATATGAGAAAAAAATATGTGGGCAGGTTTGGGCACTCTTGCACTGACATAAGGAGCAAG